>JAPMOQ010020268.1:2230620-2264684 GCA_026543055.1 Argiope trifasciata | reverse complement strand
CAAAAACAAATGTTTAAAAAAGAATATGGATGTATTTTACGTTAAAAACTCAAACAATTTGTAAATTCAATTTTATGAGTTCACAAACATATAATAATGCATTTAAGTAGTAAAAAGATTAATTATACATTAAAATTTAGATAGGTAACAAATCTTTAGAAGTTTGAAAGAGAATTAAATAAATAAATTACATAATTCAATTAAATTAAGTTACACCTAATCATAGAATAACTGTCAATATTTTTGATTCATACAATTTAAGAGTTTTAAAATGTTGTACCTTAATTTCAGAAACTTCCTGATCTTTCACCAGCAATTTATATCCACGATATGGTTTCCCCACAGACGATGAATAAACAGACTTGTGAAGAAGAGCAAAGAATTCCCTCGGTGGTACTTCATTTTGAAGGTAGTCAAATAAATATTGAATACTTTCTTCTGTTCTTCCACTGTATAAAGCCAATTGAGGGACAGGCAATTCCTCAATTTGTTTTGGTTTTCTTTCAGTATTATTTGATTTTAAAACAGCATGCACATTTACACCACCAAACCCAAAACAACTCATGGCCGCATAATCACCTTCCCATGGAGTTGGATTAGTAACAATTCTCACTTGACCATCAACTAAAGCCTTGATATTAGGATTTGGTTTATAAAAATGGAGGTTTGGTGGGATGAGACTTTTCTCCATACCAATGATGACTTTTGCTACACTGCAAAGTCCTGGATAATAAAATGAAATTTTAAAATTATTCTTTCAACTACTTGAGTAATTCTTATAATTTAACATTAAAAAAATCAGGCAAGTTAAAAATATATTCAAGCTATTAACATAAATGATGATTAAATTAAAGATTTCCACTGGAATTCAGAGTACAAAAACCATTTTATTATTATTATAATTTTATAAGAATGTTTTGTATTTCAATTAATACAAAATGAAAAAAAGGACAAATGTGATCTAACATGATAGAAATAGTGAAGTACTATGATGAAAAAAGATACTTTTTATATTAGCATACTGAATGGAATACTTAAAAAAGGCAGAATTTTTTTTTACCTGAAGTAGGTTCAGAGTGCCCCATATTGCTTTTGACCGAACCAACTAAAAGAGGTTCTTCTCTGCCTGGGCAAAAAATTTCTGAAATAGCAGACATTTCTATTGGATCTCCAGCTGGAGTCCCTGTTCCATGGGCTTCCACATAAGACACCTTTAATGGATTCAATTTACACTCATCATAAACTTCCTTGATCAGTCGTTTCTGCATTGCAGCTGATGGAAATGTAACACCTAAAATAATAAAAGAAAAAAAAATATTCAAGAAAATTCTAGAAAAAGAAATATAAACTTACTAAAACAAATTAGAGATCGTTTTATAAGTGTATGTCTTACCTTGTTCTTTAAATCCATCAGTGTTAGTCTTAATGTGTACAATAGAGGCATACTTTCTTCTAACAACATCAGATTTTTGTAAGAATAATGCTACTATAGCTTCACTCCGACCATATCCATTGCCTGTTATATATGTAAAGAATAACAATAATTAATGCTGCTCTCTTATTTTTTAAACATTGCTCGAAATTTTAGTTTGACAAAAAGGCTAAAATTAAAAAGGGAATAAAAATCTGAAGCAGATATATTTAATTCAATTAATCAGTTACATAAATCCAACAGAACAAAAAGCCAGAGCTCTAATTAAAAATAATACCCAATGCTAGAGGTAAAAAAGATAATAAATTAAGGAAGATAATAAAAATGTTACAAAAAGTTTTAAAATAATTCATAACAGAAATAATGCAATTATTGATTCCAAAAACCTATCCTAATTCGATTTTTTTCAGCTAAAGGAAGAGCCAGATATTGTTTTAAAGAATATACTCTTGAATATTAGCAATAAGAATTGTTATAAATTTAATTTTATCATGATTTTTTTAACAAAAATGTTTTGAAATATTAAAAAAAATAATGAAATTCAAAAAAAAGTAAATATAAATAAATAAATAACAGGATTTTGAAATATGTACCCATTTAAAGAACTACTATTAAAAATTACCAATTATTTTTAAAAAAATTCTTTTTTTCATTACATTGCAGTACTGTAATTTAATTTCGGTCAAGTTAAATATTTTATACTAGCCGCCTTTGGCGACCAGCTGGTTCGCCATGAGTAATGAGTCCTAACATTTTCAATTAAATCACATATTCATTAGCCTTGAAGTAACTCCGGGCATTGATTGGCCTGAAATTAATATTTTCTTTGAGATGATGAACGGAAAGTTCTAAAAGAAAGCGTTTTCCTAATAATATTCTTTAATTTTATAAATCAGTCAATTTCAATGATTGATTTAGTAGACTGATTGATGTAGCAACTTTTATTCAAAATATTAATAAAAATATTTTGTAAAATATGGGTCACAGAGCAAAGTATGAAGAAATCTAAAAATCATTATTCATAAATGCATTGTTTAAGTCAAACTTCATAAAATGTAATTATTTACTTCATTTAGATCAAATTAATAGTATTAAACAATATATATGCCTATTAATAACATTTTACAAATTGACCATTGGAAAGGAATTTGAATGCATATCCTGTATAAATTCAATCCTGTATAAATAAAGATAATTTATTCAATTAATGATTTAAATATTGCAAACGATCATAGAATCCTTTGCCTTGCATTTTTTAAAGAAAATATCCCATTTTATATTTATTTTATTTTATCTAGTCTCGTGCTAAAAGTTGCATTTCTTCCGATTTAATTTACGATGATAGTTTTTTTATTTATTTGAACTTCCGTCAAAATGATGGCAACACGGTGAAAAAAACTAATTTTTTCCCTTTGACGTGCTTTTGCAGATTTTATAGAAACCTTAGCTTTGCATTTATTTTTTTTAGAAACTATCACATTTTATAATGAAAAAAAATATTGAATTAATGATACAGATATTGCAAACGATAATAAAAACATCCCATTAAGTCGGATTCCAATGCATATCCTGTCTAAATTCGATCAGGTTTATCGTAAAGAAGATTTATTGAAGTAATTATTTAGATATTGCAAACGATCATACAATCCTTTGCTTTGCATTTATTTTTTTAGAAAATATCACATTTTATTTATATTTTATTTTATCCAGTCACGTGTTAAAAGTTGCATTTCTTTAGATTTATTTTGTGATGATAGTTTTTTTTATTCGAACTTCCGGCATTCTTTTATTTTATCCCGTCGTCACGTGATAAAAACATGATTAAAATATTTCTTTAAAAATTCGTTAAAAATAGAAGCTTACGGTTAAAATCAACAAAACCGATACCGCTAGAAAGCTAATTTTTTTATCTTTAAACTGATGTAAAAATCATGTTTGTGCAATAATATTTTCGGAAGTTATAACGGAAAAACGTCGAAATTTCGCTTAAATTTTAATTAATTCTAATTCTAATTAAAAATTCGAAAAAAGGGCTCCGAGGTGCACATTCCCGACCTCCAAGGTATACATGTACCAAATTTGGTAGCTGTAGGTCCAACGGTCTGGCCTGTAGAGCGCCAACACACACACACACATTGAGCTTTATTATAAGTATAGATAAATTCCTCAAAACTTTATAAAATTTATACATGCACTTATCAAAATGTGCAAAAGATTACTAATTTTTCAAATTTTTAAAGTTAATCAAAATATTCTTTAACCAAAAACAAATACTCATTTGATGATTTTTATTTTTTATTTTGAAAATATTACCCCACAAAATAATTTTTACATAATTTCAAAATTAAAAGATTTCAATGAACTGAATAAATTTTCAAAGATTACTTCAGTAACAATATTTTTTTTCTTCTTTCTAATTATTAGAATTCGATTCTCTTATTTCTAGAAATTCTAGGAAATGAGCATAAAAAGAATGCACAGGCACAAGGCTCTTAAAACAAAATAGGTATGAATTGAAATCTCAAATTCTAAAATTTCAGCAACTTAATTATGTTATTTCTACAAGCAAAACACGAATAAGAATATCTATTGATATCCTAATAATATAAAATATTTCTAAACAGCATTTAACTAAATACAATGAAATATTTTTACAATATTCTATAACATTAAGAACCTAAAAAACATTATGGAGACATTGTACAATATATTATAAGTACATTAAAAATAATTAATATTCCAGAACAGGCATTGGAAGAAATCCCTATTGGGGTCATCTAGATAGGAAAAATGGTTGTCAGATAATCTAGATGTAAGTTTAGATTATATTCTTTAAAGTATGTACATCATAACAATGTCAAGTGCTACTATACCAACCTATTAATGCATATATAATAATTGATTAATTTACTGTGAAACACCCCAAACATGAGACTTAGAAAGTTGCAATTGGCAAATTACTTCTCTGACCCATCAAGACAAAACAAATGTTTTATTTTGTCTCGCAATTCTTGTTTTGTCTTCAATTTGATCTTGCAAGGTATTTAGTTTTTATTTAATATTAAAATGCTTTATTTTTGATATAAGCTTCACAAAAAATGACTTTTTTTTTTCATTTAAATCTCAGTCTCATTAATTCTTTAACTGTGATCTCCCACTTGTGCAGTGGATTATGGCATTTTTACACTTTAAAATAAAAA
Organism: Argiope trifasciata; assembly: GCA_026543055.1. Classification (NCBI taxonomy): domain Eukaryota; kingdom Metazoa; phylum Arthropoda; class Arachnida; order Araneae; family Araneidae; genus Argiope; species Argiope trifasciata. The sequence goes on along the minus strand of JAPMOQ010020268.1, from coordinate 2,260,052 downwards.
TTAAATCATTCTAATATTTAATAATTTGATACAAGTATAAGACAATTCATTAACATCTCATGTTTTATAGATTAATTCCTACAAAGTATTTTCAAAACAAAAGATGCCATCTACTTAGATAAAAGAGAAAATCACACAATTATGAAGTTAAGAATTAAAAAAACTGGAAAAAAATCAAGAAATTATAAAAAGCAGATATATGGTAATATGGCAAAAAAGCTCACCAGCAGCATCAAAAGATTTACAAACTCCATCATCAGAGAGCATGTTTAATCTATAAAACTGTAGAGCTGTACCAGGTCTAAGGCATAAGTTAGCTGCCCCAACAATGGCTGCTTCACATTCATTGTTTTGAATAGCCCGCACAGCCTCATACAATGCTAAAGCACCTGAAGAACAGGCTGTGTCCATCAAAAAACTGGGTCCTACCAATTAAAAAGATAAATAGTTAATTGTTTGACAATAACATTAAAGCCACAATTTTTCCAATCTTTATTGCCATATGAAATTTTTATAGCTATTTTTGAAGTAATAGATTATACTTAAAATCTTATTTCTAAATTAAAGATTATTATATTAGAATACAAGTAAAGCGATGAATAAGTTCAATTGCTTTATTTGGTGTACATATTTACACATTTAGAATTATGTTTATATTAACTAATGTAGGAAAGAATTAAAAATAAATACAAATAATTATAATATGAAAATTTCAGTAGAATGTTTCAACAAAAATATAGTGCTTGTTAAAAAATACTCAAAAATCAGAATTTATTATTTCTTAGAGATGTCAATAAACAAACATACCTTTGAAATCAAATGTGTAAGAAATACGATTAGCAAACATAGCCCTACAGCAACCTGTCATGGCATACCCTGTAATTTTCTTAGGATCATAGCAAAAGAATTCATCACTTTCAGAAGAACAATTTCCAATAAAAACACCAATATTTCTTCCACGAAGTTCTTCTGGATCATAACCTATAGATAATTAATTATCAAATTTAAAAAATATATATGTTAAAATATTTTTTAAAAATTTAGAATAATAAAGAAAAACAAATTCATGAAATTATAATTCAGATATTTTTATGAAACTAATATGATTTTCAAGATTTTTTTTTATCATAAGAAATGTCAATTTGAAAGAAAACACAGGTATAACTTTTCGAAGATAATTAAAAAATAAAATATAAGTAATCAAAATAATTAAAAATATAAATTAATTTAAATAAATTATCAAACTTTAAGCTCAGTCTATGCTGTGTATTTAGAATTTTTGAATTAATTATATCAAGATTCAAAACGATTTATCTTAAGACTAATATTCAGCAGGTACCATAGACAGCTAAAATTTTAATGGATATAACTAGGATTTTAAAAACAGAAGAAAAAATATTTAGGTAAAGTAGATTTATTATTTAAACAGTCAATTAACAACATACATTTTTTTACAATAAAATTTTGAAAAATTCAGAAATGCATAGAAATATAGTGCATGTAAAAAGAATTTTTTTAAAAAATGATTATAATTGTTTCAATTTAAATCAAATTTATCTATGCTCAATTTTATTAAAAATACAAAGTTATATTTTCTAAATATTACAAACAGGAATAATAATTACCAGCATCAACAATGGATTCATAAGTCAATTCTAAAAGGATTCTTGCTTGAGGGTCTAACATGTGAGCTTGCTTGTGGTGCACACCAAAAAACTGGTTGTCAAATTTGCTGATGTCTTTCAACATACCCATTTTTCTGGGTAAACCATAGAGTCCTGAGAGATAAGAATAAAATCAAAAGAGATAAGAAATAATCAAAAATCATAATGATGTTATTTATTATGTAAAATTTCAATCTAGGTTTTACTTATACAACTGTTCCTTTTCAATAATTACCATTATTTAAATATTTTCTAAAGTTTTCCCCCCAATTATTTTAAGCTTTCAATCTGGATATCTAATTGATGTAGACACACTATAAAATAGTCAATCAAATTGTAGTATCCCAAAAAAGGCCATCTTACTCTATCAGTTATCAGTAAACCATCTAGATTTTAGTAAGCACAAAAACATATTCATTGAAAAAACTGATGATAAAATGAATCATTCTAAAAAAGCATTGACATAGAATAAAAATACAAGGAAGAAAATGAGTATAGATACTAAACTGAGATAATATCTGATTCAAAAAGAGATAATAAAAGTGCTGAAGAATAAAAATAAACTTTTCCATTGATTTATTTGTTTAGATTGAAAATTTATTATTGCTGAAAGTGAATATTAATTTCCTTACTTTAGCATATATATATTAGGAAAAAAAAAAACTTAATTTATAATCTAGTTATTTTTAAAAACTAAATTTTGTTTCATATGAGCTTTGAATTATTCCAGAAATAAACTAAATTATTTGCCATTAATTAACTTTTAGAATATAAAAAGAAAGTAAATTTAGATAAATTTATACTTCAGATTGCAAAAACAATAAATAAATATAAAAATAGATTCTTAAATTTAAATATGCATGACATAAACAATAAAGATTTAAATAATTTATATATAACCATATAAAACCATATTTTGAAGATAATTACATATTATTTAAAATAAATGACATTTGTATTTTAAAATAACTATTTATTAAATATTTCTCCTCTCATTTAGTTCATATTGATCTTTATAAATAATTTTAAGCTTAAAAATAATAATGAAACTGCAAGTTTTTATGATATTACCATAAAAAGTATAGCTTGTTTCAATTTTTGTGAATATTCCATGTTAATTCATATTTAATATCCCTAAGGTAGAACTTGAAACAACTTTTGCTTAATTAAGGAAGTCAAAACAATCCATATAATTAACAAGCTCTTGACTAAATAGGATAATTTATTGACAAATAATAAAATAATTAAAAAGCTATTAAACATTCATTATACATACCTGGTTCCCATCGTCTATTATCTTCAGTGAGAAGATCAACTTTGTTGAAGAGGTTCTGACTAAATTCAGCAATGCTGTCAGATTCTGGAAATCTTCCAGAAATTCCCGAGATCACAATTTCGCTTGCCATGATGATATTAAATAAGGTAACAATCTACTTCTTGAAGGATGAATGAACTTTACATAATATAAAGAAATGATGTATTCTGGAAAAAATTATAAGTTATAGATTAAGATATAGGATGCATCATAGATTAAGATATAAGAGTATAATTTATTTCTTAATAAATGTGCTGTTATAAATAATAGCTGAAAATATCAATCTATTATCACAATTTGCATTATTCTTATAAAAAATTAGCATATCAATCAAATGAAATAAATAATATTCTATCTATTAATCTAAATTGCTTTTAAACATTTATAAGGTATGTAAAATGTTCTACATTAATATACTTTACATGAAAAATTCATATTCAAGTACAAATAATTAATAACACATTTAATGAAAGGGGATTTCTATTTTTGAAGACAAATAAAGACATATTACTTTTATCATCAAAGAATTTACTTCTCTCCCCCCCCCAAAAAAATAGAATAGAAATAATTTGAATTATCACACATCCCATTCCTACTTTAAAATGCAGATTTAAAGTATGAGAATACCATACTTTAATTACAATAATGCTGATTTAAAACAAACACACATATAGAAGAACTGAATAGCATAGATACAACAATTTCAAGAAACTTATTCACTTAGAGATAATTATGTATAGAAATTTAAATAAATTACAGTACCTATCTTTCTTTATTTAGCATTATGGCAAAAATACTAAAATATTCATATAAAAAGAATCTAAAAATAAGTTAACTATAAGATTGAAGAAGGCCAATATTTCCATACAATAATTTAATGAATATTTAACATTCGTATGGAGCCCTTAAAATATAAGAAAAAAGTTGTATGGAAATTATTAAATCGCTTCAGTTAACTACTATTTGAGAATTCGAAAAGCACACAGATCTGGATTTTACTGAATATAATTCAATAATGAAGTTAATATTTTCTCATATTTTGCAACCGAATTTTTGATCTCCTCACATTATTTGAAGTATGGACATTATATACTATGCTTTACAAAAAGAAAATTAACGGAATTATAATTTTATTTACAGAAAACATATGATACAAGAATGCACTAAGACTTTTAAATAAGGACCTGAAAAGTTTGAAGCAAACATTCATTTTATTTCATATATATGTACTCAATTTTACTTCTTTCTGCTACAAATTATATTAACTATAGCAAATTAAATTGAAGAAAGATAATGTTTATGTAAATCCTAAAATTCTTTCAAAAATGTGATATATTTCTTTTTCAGTTTTTAAAAATGAATGCAAAAAACTATTTTAAATCATGAAATTTCAATATTATACAATTGAACTCCATTAACTTTAAAATTTAAACAGCACAATAATTTTTTATTCAAAAATATCTGTATACAAAATTAATTATTACAAGAAACAAACAATTTAATGATTTTAAAGTTTAAGTTTGCAAAAAGATAAACAATTGCTTATGTTGAATAGCATGTGAGCAAAAGAAGTTTTAACATTAGCAATTTTGTTTTAATATTTACTTTTTAATTAAACAGTAAAAAACTTTTAATACTATCTTTAATTGCTTATTTATTATATATGGCATAAAAAATGAGATAGAGCACAATTACAAGAATCACATTTTAATATTAAAATATTAAAACTTAATACTCAAAATGTCAAGCTTTCAAATAAAATAAATAAATAAAGACATAAAAAGAATCACCATAGGAAATATTAATTTCTATATGAAATAGTCTAATTAAAATGTCCCACATTTTTCGTTTTTATTACAGCCGAATGCATATTTCAAATTATAAGAATATTTTTAAAAAAATATTTTTTACAAATTTTGATAGAATAAAAAATGGTTTTGCCATCAGGAATTCTCCGAAAGAAATAAAATAGATATTAAATAATTATTTGTCTTCAAAAAGCTGAAATTTTCTTCAACAGATATATTTTTTTAAAAATTACTAGATTTGACAGAATGGGCTTCAGAAAAATCGAAACCGGCATTCTTCCGAAATGAAAATTTAATGGATTAAAAAACAGATTTAAGTAACTTACTTGATGCGGTGAGAAAGCACTAATCCAAATGGGAGGGATAGTGTCTTAAAGTACTATATTACAAGCAAACGTTTCTTACAAAACGCTTATTTCCATCTAATAACTACCGGCGAGGACCGCATCATTTCTATATTACTCCTGGATGCAAAACTATCTATACCGCTGCAATGGTCCGATGTGCGGCCGTCGTACCGTTAGCCAATCGGATGCCCAGATTCTCATCGCCTCACACATCACGTGTCAGCGCATGACCAATGCCTCCGTTGCATCAGCCCCCTTCTGTTGCGGTCATTAAATGGCCACGCAATGGCTTCATGAAAAACGTTTTAAGAAAATCAAGACAGTAAAGACTGCACATGTCCGAAAAAATTAAAAATTTTCTATTTTTATCAAATTTATACTAGTTAATGCCAATATGAATGCAAATTAATTATAATTTAAAAATGCTTTCTCCTTACTCATATCTTTTTTATGCATTCTTTTAACACAACAAAAATAAGGATATATAATTAGTTTTAAAATATTCATTCATAAAAAAATATATTCATATAAAATATTCATTCATAAAGACTTATTTTATTGGGTGATAAATCCATTCTATTAACAGTTTTACTTCACGTAACTTTTGATTTAAATAGATGCGTTTTTTTACAGTATTTAGTACTAAATTTTTAAATATTAATTTTAAAATAGGATGCATTTAAAAGTAATAGGTAAAGAATAAAATAGTAAAAAATTTGTAAATAATAAAATCAATAATCTATCGAAAGAAAAATGTTTATTTAATCGAAATATTGAGTAATATTTTTTAAAAGATTGAAATGTCACACCGATTTATTTAGGCATTTAGAATCAGTTGCATAAAATTAGAAACTTGAAATTTTCATAGCAAAATAGGTCACATAGATTTCTTGTTTTAATATCGAGTTTATGATTAACAACAAAAAACTATGTAAACCTAAACAAAATTAGAACCAGAAAATTTCAAAAAAATTAAAATGAATGTAATTCAAAATAATTTTATTTCAGGTTTGAGTAAATAAATTAAAAAACCTAATGGGTGTGAGCTACTGCACAGCTTTTACTGCCCTAAAGGATAGCGAAACAAAAACGGAAAAGCGCATGGATAAGCACAAAAAACAATAAAAAAAAATGGAATAATTATTTCGTAAAGGATCGTGAGGCTCTTATCATCGCAAAGAACTAAAAAAGATTCTGGAGTATGCACTTCAGAGCTCAACAAGTTGATAAATAAATATGCAACCATGAATCATACGTTTCTAATTATAGAAATTAAAAAAAAAAAAAGAATAGCCTGTCTGGAAAAAATACCTTTTTCTAACGTATGGTTTCGTCTTTCAACTGAATCTGATTGATAATACTCACGCCAGTATCATGTGTTTTTCTCCACTAATAGCATGTTTTCGTATTTGATTGCAGTAGTGAATTTGAAGGAGTGAATAGGTTTTATATTAAAAAGTAGCAGTTTCATATCTATTTTGTAGATAGCATAGAGTTGCCAATCTTTTTTTCCAAGTTAAATCTCATTGATGTCAAAAAATACATTAAAATAATAAACAGTATTTTATAATATTATTTTACTGATGGAATGTTGCTTAAATTAGAATACGATGACTTGTGAATTAAAAGTATGATTTTTAAAAATTTGATCGTATAATTAGAAGGATTTTTTAAATCTTTTTTTATTTATTTATTTAGATTTGTTTTTAGGCATCTTTTTTCTTTAAAAAGGAAGTTTGGAGAAAAAATGTCTGAGTGAGCTAATTATCAAATACCATTCAATGATTCACCCAGATGTAATATAGAAGCGGCTAGAGCTAAGAATTGATATTGCAATATTTTTAATTGAATAATAGAACTTTTGCTTACTAATTTCTATTAAAAATGTTCTATTCGTACTTAATCAACATCTTTTCATGCTTTTTTCATGAATAACCATGATTCGGAAGTGTTCTATAAAGAACATTTAGTCTCACTCTATTGTTTTGTTTTACTGGCGGAAACATGCCATTCTAATTTCATATCATAATGAATTTTTTTTTCATTATAGAAATTGAATTATGAATTTGCATACTGTACTGTCTGCACTTCTTTAATCATTTAAAAATTATATTATCATTTATTCTTATCAAATAATTGAGCTGAAATTGCATGTCTTTATTTCTTTTAAAAAAGCATAATCAAAAACTTAAAAAAAAATCAGTACTAATAAGTGCTTCCGGAAATTAAAAAATAATAATTTGTTCATGAGATATTTTTTTATCTGTTAGTATTTATAGGTGCGCAAAATATATGTCATATATCGTGCGAAATATCGTTCAAAATCTACTATTAGGTAGACAAAGCGCATAAAAATTTTAATTAAATTTTCCATTAATTAAAATTTTATTAGAATTTAAACGTTTTTTCTTAATAACTGAAAAGCATTATTATCACTCACAAGACAATTTTATGTCAATTTTGAAATTCATTTTTTATTTCATTTAGAAAAAAAAATTAAATCTGCATCACTTTCCAATTACATTAATTTTAATTTTATCATTCTTCTGAATCTTAGTAATTTTTATAAAATTACTTTAAAACAATTTTGAAGCAATGCTTTTTTTAATAAATCCTGAAAAATATCAGGACGATTAATAGTCAATGCAAATATCTTGAATTACTTGTGCGATTAAGAATTTTTCAGTTTATTACTAACTTCAAAATGTATAACACTCAAAAAACGTTGTATACCTTAATCTCAACATCTTTATTTTATAATAAACACAAAATATTAAACATATATCAAGACATACTTTTTTTTTTTTACTTAGAAATATTATAATGTTTTTAGGTTGGCTTTCTATCTATGAAATGTTGTTGCGTTCTATAGATAGAACGGGACAACATCTCATAGATAAAACGTCTCTAAACGTAAACTGCAAAATTTGAAGCAACTATGCCAGACGAATCAAGAATAAGAAAGGCAAATCATGTCAAAGACATTGCAATTTTACTATGTTCCGCAATAGAGGTTTGAAACACCTTTCTTACTTTCTCTAATATCAAGTAAAAAAAGAGAATGCGATGTAATCGTTAAAAAAAATAATAAATAAACTTTTGAAAATGTAGGATTTTTCACGTTTTAAACTCCATAGTTCTAAAAACATAAACCGATCATTTCTACCCATCTATCTGAGAACACGAAACTCAAAAACGCTTTAAACTAGATGAATGAAATTTAGTTTGTAATCTTTACACCAAATTTGCGTAGTTTTATTAAATCTGAGCGAAATTCATTCACAGGGAATTAATCTGTCTGTCTGTCCAAATGCAAATAAAAACGATTGTTATGAAACGTGAAGGGCCAGAGTTAAACTTTTCAAGTGTAGCTATCATGAGATGATCGTTTGTCAGCTTATACATTCGTATCCATGTAAGCGCGATATATAAAAAAATGTACAGACTTAGATAAATGAAATTTTGAATTTAATCATATTACTATAATTGAAGTTTTGTTATAAATACTGACTTTAATCGGTGGTGAAAAAAGGTTCGGGTATGCATTCTCAGTTGCCATTACTATGTTAGAAAGGAGAAAATGCAGAATTTTGAATAAATAAATGAATAAAAAAAAAATTGTGCACTTAAGGCCTTTACGATTGTGCTGAAAGTTCAGAATTTTTATTTGGGGGAGGGGAGAGAATAATATCCTAATTAGTCAATATGCGACCATTTCCGCGGTTTTCCAGTACCGTCAGTTAAAATGTATGATTAAATCAATTAAAAATGATTGGATGTATTATTTAATATAAGATGCGTTTGACTTCGAAACAACAGAAGGTCAGACTTCGTACTTTAAAACTATGGTTAGATGATGAGGATGATATCTAAGTCAATACACTTCACTCAAGTTTCCGCTCCAAAACAAGGAAATGATGTTTGTGTTTTACCTTTTGTGTTTTTACCTTTGCACAAATCCTCTTTAGACTTCAGTGGTATAGGGTGTCTTAACTGTATTCTGGTTATAGCTTTGCTATCGGGCCAAGTATCTGGATCAAGAAAACAGAGTTTAAGTAAATATGCATTAAAATTATCCTAACTCAAACTTGTAGAATTATTTTAAAAAGAATTTTTAAAAAATTAACTTTGTTAATTAATGTAATATTAATGTTCAGCAAAATGTGAAAATAAATCATTTGTAAATGAAAACATATCTCCATTATATTCCAATAGACCTTCTGACAGACAATCATATTATCCTTGAAAACTTAACAGATCTTTATTTTAGAGATTGACCGAATCTGATCTTTATTTTAGTTCTGATTTAGAATTTCAAATTTATTACAATCTGTTTGTTACAATTCAACGATAAACGGTTCAGTAAAATTTTAACTACATTTTAGTTGATTAAAAACTTATCTCAGTTTTAACTTTTTTCTTTAGTTGCTTCGCAAAGGATAAATAGTTTTAAGATAATAGTTTTTCCAACTCTCAAATTCAGAAAATTAGACCAAAAGATGTGAATATTTTATGTTATTTATAATTTTTTCTGTTTTTTTTAAATAAACTATTTTAAAAAATACACTGATGGAAAAAAATCCCAACACTAGGAAGGAGTTGTGCTAGATAAACGAAATTTGGTAGGCGTGTTTATACATCTGAAAGATGACGTCGATTCAAATTTCGAGCTACGCGAGTAAGTGTGGCGCTAGTAGCGACACTATGAATATGCAAATGAGGTTTGCTTTAAATAAGCGTTGTAAGGTTCGTGATCGTTATTTACAGTTGAGATTTGACATAGTGGGTTAATGTTAGTCAAGGATGCCTCTGAGAAGACGAAGAAGCCCTTATCAACAGCTCACTGAGTTTGAACGATGTCGTGTTATAGGGCTACGAGAAGGTGGGTTTTCTTTTCGCGATATTGCTGAAAGACTTGGCAGGAATGTATCCACTGTGCATGAGTATTGGCGGCAGTGGTCAAGGAAGGTACTGTCTCAAGAAGACCAGGTTTCCGGCGGCCACGTGGTACTACTGAGAGGACAGCTTCGAGCCAGACGCCCTGTACAGTGCATTCCACTGACTCCAAACCACTGCCGTTTGCGACTTGAGTGGTGTCAAGCTAGAGCTCATTGGAGGACGGAGTGGAGATCTGTTGTGTTTTCTGATGAAAGCGGTTCTGCTTTGGTTGCAGTGATAGCCGTTTGTTGGTTAGAAGGAGGCCAGGTGAACGCCTGCTAGTGACCTGTCTGCGACCTAGACACACAGGGCCTACTCCTGGAGTTATGGTTTGGGGAGCAATTTCGTATGACAGCAGGAGCACTCTCGTGGTTATCCCACGCACCCTGACTGCAAATTTGTACGTCAGTCTAGTGATACAACCTGTTGTGCTGCCATTCATGAACAGCATTCAAGGGGGTGTTTTCCAACAGGATAACGCTCGCCCTTATGCCGCTGTTGTAACCCAACATGCTCTACAGAGTGTCGACATGTTGCCTTGGCCTGCTAGATCACCAGATCTTTCTCCAATCGAGCACGTATGGGACATCATTGGATGACAACTCCAGTGGCATCCACAACCAGCATTAACCGTCCCTTGCATTGACCGCCCAAGTGCAATAGGCATGGAACTCCACCCCACAAACTGATATCCGACACCTGTACGACACAATGCATGCACGTTTGCATGCTTGCATTCAAAACTCTGGTGGTTACACCGGTTACTAACGTACCAACATTTCACGTTTGAAATGGCTCTTCTCGCCAATCACTCTACCTGTGATCTTGAAACTTTAATCAATTAAATATGTTACCTAGACAAATGTATTCCTAAAATTTCATTACTGTACAATAATCTTTTCTTGGTGTTGGGATTTCTTTTTCCACCAGTGTATATTCTGCAACAATACTTTCAATTCAATAGCTCATGCAACCAAGACAGATGAATAAAAATTGATATACACCAATGCTGCATTTCGAACAAAAGATTCAAATTCTATTTTTTTCTCATATAAGAAATACACAAAAAATAAAGCTTTGTAATCTTAAAAGAATTTGAATTCGAGATTTTGATCTATTTTCAAGTTTTAGAAATCTTAGTCCAAAAAACGTATTTTTGGAATTGTCTCTGCTTGTCTGCATTTACTATTACGCGAAAACGCTAAAAGCTAGACAGATGAAATTTCGTACGTGGTATATGCATCAAATTTTGAAGGAAATTCGTTTCAAGAGAGTTCTGTCAAGATAAATGAATATTGCAAAACGCACTGAATTAAATGTGTAAAATTTAATTCACAGATTTAGTAACAAAAACATAGGTTCGCATCAAATTTCGAACTATATATGACGTAGGATTGATCGGCTATTTGTCTGTACCTCCGCATACGTGTAAATCCCGATAGCTGAAGAAAGCGCTATAGAAAATGGGATTTGTAACTTAGTTTTAGCAGTTGAAAGGTAGAGCCTTCTAAATTTTTTATCGAATGCTTCGAAGAGTTGGTTTACGATTTAAACATTCTCATGCAAGTAAAAGCGAAAATGCAAAAACGTACGAACTTAGATAAATGAATGACAAGGAAAAAAAAAGAGTCCCAAGATGCTTCATTACAATATTCTCCACTGAAACATGAAGTGCAGAATGCTTAAATGCGGAACTCTGAAAATAAAATGCTGAACACTTGTATCATTCATTACTTTGTTTAAAATTTAATATTTTTCTAGGGCAATAATACTTTTACTGAGGAATATACGACAAATTTTCCAACAGATCACTCTCTCTAGTTACAATAGGTTTTTAATAAATAATGCAAAATAAATAAACAATAAGTATTTACTTTAATTAAATAAGGCTATAATAATTTAAATTTAATGAATGATGATTTTAATAAATAGGTAAGAGATTTTATTACAGAAATAATATACAGCAATTGAATACAACATCATACATACAATTTCAAATTAAAAAAAAAGACTTAAGTAACATGTTTAAAGTTTTTCTTTAAAGTTGAAATATTTTTTAAACTCATTTAAAAAAATTAAATACATCTTGCAATATTTTAGAAATCGTGTAAATTATAGATCCAAAAATTATGCACTTTCTGTGTATCAGAGAAAATAGATGCATTTGTCCAATAGAAAGATCCAAAAATGAAAGCAATACACATATATATTTTCACAGTTTTTATTTCCTTTGTAAAATTAACCAAAAAAAATTTGAATTGCAATCGATATTCTTAGCGTGGGGTTAATAGAAAGATAAATTGATCAATTATCAGAATAAGAGGTATTCAAATTTGAGTTTCCATTTTATACCAGAGAAGTAGAATTTCACAAAATTGAGGGATTTTAAAATGAATAATAAATAACCCTCCTCACAAACATTTTTCCCCCTGAAAAATATTTTATAACTTATTCATCCTTATTCTTACAATTTGATAGTTTTTATACAGATCTTTCAATGAAACATCATTTGAACTAGAATCTATTAATTCAATTTTTAAGGCTTGTTCATCAAACGTAAATTTTTTTCCACTTAAATAAGCTATAAAATATCTTTCAAGAAAAAATATAAAAAACTTATGACTAAAAGAATATGTGAAGTTTTTTTAAACTACATTTAGGCTTTTCATTCGTAAGTCATAATGAACTCTTAATTTACTTTAGATATAGTTGGAAAGAAATCATTCTCAACACAATTTAACCTTGTAAATCAATAGTAAAAAGGGGAAAGGATAAAATTTTTAGTTTAAAAAATCAACTAAATTTATGATTAAAAAATATTTGTCCTTTAAATTTTTTTTTAATATTCTTAAATTGACAGAATCTATAACAAGAATTTTTTTAAAATCCAATTCTATTTAAAATTATTATGTTGGCAACAGTTAAACAAGTGGTTATTAAAAAGATAAATAAATTGAAGTAAATAAGAAAAACAAATCTTTTAAAATTTAAAACTTCTGATAATTTTACTTACTGGCATCTTTGCTTCATGCGGATTTGGTAGGTGGAAAAAGAAACATTTTTATAAAGCTAATAGTTTCAACAAAAATATAAAAAAGCCAAGAAACATCTGATACGTAATCAGTAAAATTAAGAACAGGCGAAGCATTTGTTCAAATGAATCGATCTAGCATGACATTATTGCTGTTTAATAATTATTATTTTTTGCCTTTTAAATGATTGCTTATGTTTTTAAATAAACAGATAACAATCAGGGAAAAATAAATGTGAATACTTAAAGAATATCATTTAATGTTTTTTTTTTTTTTCTTTCCTTAGAAAGGGCGACTGCTATTCAGGTTTCGTAATATGAAATAAAACCTTTTAAACTCTTTAAACAAGAATATCATTTGGATTATAGTAATAGCTAATAATATTTATTTCCTCACTAAAAGCATTATTATCCAATGAAACTATCAAGGTTTTCAAATGCTAAAACGGAAACGAATTACTTTAAATGCTGCAAAATAAAAATAAGATAAATGAAAAAATATTATTATTATTTTTTATTTATCGTTTGCTTCTATTTAAAATAGACAGAACAACTACACATGGATATACTCTTTACTGGATTTCGCGTGAAATTTTAAACATATCCTTTGAAACATACAATATCGATAGATTGGAGGACGAACTCCTGAGACAATTTTTTTATATTTTTGTTCATAGCAATTATATAAGCAGACATTTAAATCTGCTTCTCAGATTCGTATTTAAAATTCAAAATTTCAAGCTAGCTTGTTCTATTTTGAAAATTATAGATTTCAAATGCACATTGATAAGCAAATGCAATTCCATAAATTGGGATTTCATCATCGAGGTGTGGGCAATCTAACATATGATTATGAAAATTTGGAGATTAATATTTTTTTTATGATATCGCATACTCTCATTGGGTACTTTTTAAAGTAATGTATTAAATAAATATAAGTTCTTAAGGAATTTAATAAGAACATGCTTATTGTAATTAGATAGCTTCAACATGAATAAAAATTAACCAATTTGCGTTTTAATTTTTGCATAATTATTATAATTGACCTTGAATTGAGGATTGAGATTTAAAAAAAACTTATTAGTGCTGATACAACTGATTGTGCATGCTTTGAGAAGGTCCCCCCCCCTCCGTTAGCAATACATGCAAATAAATAAATAAAAATATATTAGTAGATTAAAAAATGTAAAAAATAGTGCAAAAGGCAAAATGAGGTACAATAGTAACATCGCACTTATTTATTTATTTCCGATAAATCACACCGATGCAACAGGAACGAAGCCCGAAATGGAACATCTTTATATTAATATAGTATAATATGCTGGAAATAGATTTTTCCCATTTTTTTATAATTGCTATATTTCAAGCAAAGCAAGAATTCAATTGAATTTACCCCTAAGTACACTGCAGTAGAAAAGAAGAAGAAAAAAATTATAGCAAACATTTCATTCCTACAAGCAGAAAAGAATGGGATTAAAAATTTTTTTTATTTATTCATTTATTTTTCACTCAAGCAGATCAGGTCAGTAGAAAATGTACATTGCGAGTTGTAACGCTTCAAATATGAAGTTTGTCACATCCATTTTCATGCAACGTAAACGAAATATCAATAAAATTCTTTTTCGCCTCTAATATGACAGCTTTTTATTTTGCCTATTCTACGAAAGGCTTTGAACTCTCGAGGGGGGGGGAGTGTGACGGAGGGACTCACATTGACAACAGATATGATGCGAAGTGGCAAGCGGAATGTAGAAAACGGACTGAACAGTTTGCAACGTATTTGCGATTTTTCGGAAGTTATTTTTGCTAAGTTGATTTTTTAATTTTTACTCCCAAAACCTATTTTTATTTTATTTTTTCTATATCCAGGGTAATCGGTTTTAAAAGGCCCTGCTATCTGAGAAAATTCGCGTCAAGTCAGGATCACATGATTTCTTTTCTGACTAAGGTTTTTGCTGTGATGACATGTCCTTTTTCCAATTGTGAAATTTTAAATTGATTACTAAATTATAATGCAAAGATCATGTGATATTGATCTCTGTGTTGAA
Source organism: Argiope trifasciata (assembly GCA_026543055.1). NCBI lineage: Eukaryota > Metazoa > Arthropoda > Arachnida > Araneae > Araneidae > Argiope > Argiope trifasciata. The sequence continues at coordinate 2,244,901 of JAPMOQ010020268.1, read as the reverse complement.
CATGAATAGATTCTATTGCATGTTATTTATAGAAAATGAAGTACTTATTATTTGCATGTTATTTATAGAAAATGAAGTACTTATTATTTACTAACTACACTGGCTGATTTCGGTATTTTGAAATTATGAGTAATGCACATTATAAAGTTCTTGTTTTAATAAACTGGCAAATTTTATTTCGCCTTTTAAAATACGTTTGATTTGTTAATAATTTATTTTAGGTTAATCTATTATTTAATTATAGTATTTTGCAAAAAGTATTTTTATTTCTTTTACAATTAAAATTGTTCTTACTCTTCATTCTCGGATTCTAAAACCCTCCGCACTTTTGCGCATGCTCCAGGATGTATTTATCTAGTCAAAGTAGGGGTCAGTGGAAAGATGAAAAGAGCAGATGTTAATATTTGACAATAAGGTGAATTCGGATTATAAGCTTACTAAGGAAGGATAAAAACTGCAAGTAACTGGTAAAATTTCCGGAAAAAGATACTGATTCACAATAAAATATTGTCGAACAATTTTTATTTACTGTGAGAGGTCTAAACATTAAATTATGATGGAAAATGGAAAATCTCTTGTCTTTAAATTTGATAATTCCCGTTTTTACAAAATAATGATAATTTTTTAGGCTAAAACTCTTATTTTATGTGTTGTTGAATATTTTAATGGCATTTTGAAATTAACAAATGTAAATAATCTCAGTAATATTTACTGATATTACACTTAAAAAAATTCGTACCAGTGTTGAAAGTTTTTTGCCAGTTGAACTAACCAAATAAGCAATCAATATACAGAAATACAATAAAATACACAGAGAGAGATACAATAAAATAGTGCAATCAGAAACGAACCCGACACTCATATACATCTGGGGAAGAAAAGAAAAGAAAAAAGAAGAACGAAAGATTAAGGTCTAAGAATGAAGAACTCCAGAAAGGCACTCATCTTTTCGCATTTCACCTCCTTAGCAAGGTAGAAATGTTGAAAAATGATTGTCTCGTGATTCTGAAAATGACTCCTAGCTTCTTCTTTACAAATGAAATAAGAAAATCCATAAATGCCACTTAACAATCATTTCAGACTGCTTCAGCTACTTTGGTGGTTTTATACAAATACGTATAACATAAAAATTACATACAAAAAGTAAGAATTAAACAGTGTATTTTTAAAAGCAACTTATGCTATTATTTTGTAAATTTTGGACATAACTTTTATTGTATACTCACACTTGCAACAACATGAAAATGCAGTCATTGCGACTGTATCAACCACAAAGGGTTTATGCTGGTTGAAAACACAAAAAAAAATTGTCAATTCATTGTTTCAGAGCAAATAACATCAAATGATGTAGTGATAATACTAAATGAATACTCTTGCCTATTTTTGAACATTTTTTATTCTATTCTTGTATACGTTAGTTCGGTATTTGAGATTTTTGATAACATAAAACGAATCATAACATCAACCGTGATCACATTAAATAGTGTCCAATGTATTTCGAAACGAAAAAAAATCAAAACTGAATTTATATTTTAAAAAAAGCCTAAAAGAAAACACCAATAAAAAACGCTTCATTGTTTTTATAAAGAGAACGTTTTTATTTCTATTTGAAATAATTTAAATGCAAACGAAAGGTTTTTTTAAAAAATCGTTTTCTAAAAAATTCAAATGGTTATAAATGTTTTTGAAAGCATCTTCAATAAATCATTGAAATAGAACAAAATGAAGATTTAAATGAAAAGTTTTGCGAATTTTGAATTAATAACGATATGCAGTTATTACTATCACTGGTGGAAATCTTTTGTTGCTTATACAAGAACCTGATATGTTTTGAAAAAATCATCAGATATTGCTGGAGGGTGCTATAAAGGGTGTCTGAACCAGAAAAACATTAAATTTCTTCCATAAAATAGTTATATGAAAAGAAAAGATAACTTACAAGATCAGCACAAGAACGATCGCTCTGAAAAGTAAGCAAATGCAGAATTGCTCTTTTACAGGAATGATTATTGGACTACTTCAGTTGACCGATGCATACATATTCTTAACTTTCCTTTCAAGAAAGTGGAGCCAAGTTTAAACAGATGCTGAAACCATTGGATGACCTTGTTAACAATAAAAGTATTGATTCCATTACTACCAAATACTTAATTTCTTAAGAAAGCTATTTTGTAAAATAAAAACTAAAAATAAAGTCGATAAGAATTACCGAAATTACTTTTAGGCTCTTCGTGAATTATGTATTCAATCTGCTTTAGGAAATCAAACTTCTAAATCGAAAAGTCTGATCTTCTGAAATTGAAGTTTGCTTCTAATAAATAAGCGAATTTTGTGAAATCCGTATCGATTGCATTTGAAAGCATTTTGAAATCTGTGTCTCTAGTCGGAAATTTTTTGTTTGGCAGACGTTTCCATGACTTTCAAAATAATTTCAAAACAAGTCACGTTTATCAAATGGAGTTAATAAGATATCGATTGAAAGTTTTATTAAATTCATGAACGTAACTTTTGATTGAATATAAGATGTTATTAAAAATAAAAGTATTTTTTAAAAACCAAGAAAATCCGTAAAAATAAATGTATAACTTGTAAACTTGAATATTATAACTGATACTTGTCCTGATTTTATATCTTACAATTCTTAATAAATATTCCTTTCCATTTTCTTATGGTGAATGGAGAACTAAAATAATACTATGTTCGTCAAAAAATTAGATATCAAAATTTTTATGAATTTTCACATTCAAAAATGTTTTTTAAATGCATTTTTGAAATTATATTTATCTGCTTTTTGGTGATAATGATAATTCAAAAACACTTTAAGTATTTGACAAGACCCAGAGGAGATTAAAACACACAAATATTTTAATGCTTATACCATATTTTTAAATTAATATAAGAATATGATAAATAAAAATGAAATTATTTAAATATATATGTAGCTTTTGAAGAAAAAGCATGATTTGATATAAATTTTAGCATTTATTTTCAAAAACTTTGTAAAAAGAATTGTTACAGTTTTGTCATTTTTCTTTCTAACAGCAGATGTGTAACATATTTTAGAGTGTAACTAATCATTATCTAAGAATTATATTCAAAAATAAAATTTTCACGTATAATATATGAAATTATCTATAAAATTTTGAATTTTTCAGCAATATTTACATTAAAGGACCGTAAATCCACTGCTAGAGCATTCAACATTAAATCCATAGTTCATTATATTTTACATAAAATAATAAGCATTCGTTATAAATGTCGCTAAGATATCTTGATTAATTTTTGGAATATGACGATACTCGTACAGTAGAATAATGAAAGAAAAATCGTTCTTCAGAAAACGTATTTAAAGTTAAGGCTTATAAATAAGCATTACTTGCATGTCAACAGTTTGCTTTGCCGGCGTCCTAGCATAAAGGTAGCGTGTTTGCCCCGTGATCTGGATGTCCCGGCTTCGAGTCCTGGTTCGAGCAGGGTTGTTCTGTGTTCTATCTGTGAGATGTATGAATGTGCCCCCCTGTAAAAAGGGGTTGTGCAAGCGAATGTGTGTGTGTCACCTTCATATGAGCTAGAAGTCACACTTCTGCCCTCTGGGTTCTCAGGGGTCTTTACCCTCAGAAGCTACTGCACCCCCTTTCCGTGGAAACACGGGCACGACATCACCATCAACAACGGTTTGTTTAAACTTATTTTCTAATTGACATAGAGAAAAAATATAATCACTGGAAAAAGAAACATGTCTATTTTTTGAAATTAATCATAACAATAAGGCAAATTTTCATAGAAATTTATATTTTTGGCCTTGTCCGATACTTTTACGAATGGAGTTTGTTAAATGGCCTTTACATTAAATTTGCAAGTTACTTTCGTATTTTGGACGAAATCCTAGAAAAAGTTGTCTGTTTGTAGAAATATATAAAAAACGATAGCGGGAAAAAACGAATACCCATGTATAATTCTAGACCAAAACCATCAAATTTTTTTAATTATTATATATTTGCATGCGTGCAACAACTAAAAGAGAAACAATTAAACAAAAACAAAAAACAGGGAGTGATCTCCCTAAAACTTTTTCACAGATTCTCAAAAAAGGTCTATCCACCCCACCCCCATCCCACTTCCTCTGGCAAAAAAGTTCAATACCTTGCGCAAGGCCATGAATGCCACGAGTGGGTTTAATTTTATTTTCAGATTCGCACATGAGTGCTTTTTGTAGTTAGTTTAGTTTACTTATATTAACGTCCCGTTCAAAGCAACACGAGAGCTATTAAAAGTGTAAGATCCAGTCCGTCGTTCTAGCCACCAAGCCACACACATCTGCTTTTTGTAGAGTATAATAATAATAATAATAATAAATACCGACTATGCTTTTTCGGAGCCATTTTGTAAACAAATTGAAATTAAAATTAGTCGCAGAGCTACAATTTCAGTAAATAGGTCAAATACCGAATTTCACTTATTTAATTATTCGGCCAATTTCAATTAATTCGGTATTTTTTAGTTTCCCTTTCTTAAGAGTATAAATGTACAGGTTGGCACAGACATCCAAGATTTCAAATTTGATATCAGATCTATACTTCAGATTATTAAATTGTATATCAACTTTATCCATCAAATTATGTGTTTTGTGATAGTTGTATTCAATTATACTTGGACTGGCAAACGATCTTGTGGTGGTAAGTTCATAAGCCAAATAACGGGACAAGAGCAATCGCTTTTGTCTAGTGGCTATGTTACTAGGCTTCAAATCAAATGGTTTTGAGCTCTATTCTGAGTCAACAACACCATCCACAAACTGTTTGGGTGTAAATTTCGTTCAAAATATGCACAAATTGCTTTTGAATTATCAGACTCATAAACAGACTGACATAATTAAAACTCTGAGGGAATTGTCTCTCCACAACTTTCTAGTATACCCTCTAATAAAGATGTTATTTCTAACCTCCCAGCCCCCCCCACCTCAAATAATTTTGGATTTTGAGAAAGCGTTGAGTAGCAGTGGTTAACAATAATTACGAAATATCAGCTTTTAGTAGGAATAAAGACTGAATCCGTTAAAACCATTTGTTTTACTGGATCTATCTTTAATATTTGGCGATTTATCTTTGGCATATAGTTGATAGTATCCGAAAATATAATTTGTGTTTTAGATTCATTTATCCCAAAAGACTGAAATGAAAATTTTATATGAAACCACAACTGCAGTCCAAAAATTACATACGAAATTTGATAAATTTAAGTGATTGTGTTTTTGAGCTACACGTTTATATGCTTCTGAAGGTACAAACCAACAGATATTCAACCCTTTACAGGCTTTAGATCAAAATTTGAATAGTATCTATAATATAAGTGTTAAATATGTGTACTGAATTTTGTAAAATACATTTTTTGGATACATGAAGAAATGTGCGAATCTTTTGATGATTGCAATACTTACTGTAAGTAAACAAGAAAATAAAATTAATTCAGATATGCGAGCATTATAATATAATTTTTAAAAGTTAAAAAAAACTATTGGTTGAAAATTTTTGTTTAAACTAAAATCCTTATTTAAATTGTGGATTTTTGTCGAATTTTGATTTCGATTAATATGATAGACATTCTGATTACTACAGATATTCGGAAATATGTGGCCCAAAAAATATATATTTCATTATATTGTGAAGCACAAAATACAAAATATAACGTGTCTCGCATTAAGGTCAGAGAGTGGAGGAAAGACACTCTCGGTTTTCAGATTTCCCCATGACTGTCCAGGATCTCTCGCCTTCTTTGCAGCTCATTCGGAATGTATAGATTTTTCAGGCAGCGATACCTTGGTTGGTCTCGTAACAGAAAGATGCCTAGTTCTGTCCTCCTCTCGGCCAAAGACCGCCGTGTTGGCTAATGGCAGTGGGGGCACGTTCAATAGATCGTGCCAAGTTCCCATAACAATACGATACCTCTGAATCAGGGATGCGTCGGTCTCTGATTTGGATCTCAATTCTGACTTGCGGATGAATGAATGAGTTCAACTGCCCTCTAAAAAGGTTTGTGTCGTGCCGTACTTTCACCTTAACGGTGCTTGTTAAAACGAAAGGAGCACACTTCTGCCTTCATTCGAAAGAGCTCCGCTCATTCGGTCTGGGTATGACCAAGTGGCATTAGACTCATCCACAACAGATTTTCATAAGTAGAACCGAAAAGACGGTGTCAGATTTATAATTGAAATTATAGAGTAGAACAGTGCTAACAGTTAGTTATAGAGATTTAAAAAGTATGAAAAAATACAAATAAGGAGGTAGGTAGTGGAGTAGATCCACTCCTATTAAAACTTTTCACTCGTTTTTTTTTTCTTTCTGAAACTTCATTTTATCTATATGAGCTAGCAAAGAAATTATCTTGTAAGTAATTGATTAAATATTTATTTAAAATTTCGTTGAAAGTCAATGTAAATATCTTGAATTCCATTTTTTTTTAGTTTCTTGTAAACGAAAAATGAAATTAGCATCGTAATAGTCAAAAAAATTCGAAATCCTTCTTTTGATGAATATCCACGTTTTAGATCTCCCGAATCGGAAAAACGCATTTTTTTTTGGAATTTCTTCTGTCTGTTAATTAGTCTTTCTTCTGTGAAGAAAGTGACTAAAAAACACAATTTCAGGTGGCTGAAATTTGATGTATGGTATTTTGAGCGTATTCCCATTGGCACAAATCTCAGATTTTTTAATAATAAGACTGATTGATTGACAATTGTCGGATTATTCTTTGATCGGAACTTCCGAAAAAAAAAAAAGACACTCATTTCGGCTTAAACCACTGACAGATACTGTCAGCGCTTTAAGTCGAAACGAGCGTCTTTTTTTTTCTAGAAGCGCCAACTAGGGCCAAGAGTACTACTTAGATACTTTATGTTTCGCATTCGCTTGCACAATCTCTTTTTTCAGGGGGGGGGATGGACGTTCACAAATAGAACATAGAATAACCATGCCCGAACCCATGACGCCCAGACCAAAGGGAAGACACGCTATCCCTATGCTAGAACGCCGACAGGAGACATTAGTTATGCGATTAAGTAACAATGTCGTGTCTTATTTTCGGTCAAATTTTAAAGGGCAGTCAAAGATAAATGTCTTTAAACTTTTTTTTTGTAAATTCTGGATTTATAAATTATAAATTATACAATCGTAAGTTTATTTTTATTTATTTATTTTTCGAAATAGAAAGTATTGACTTACTTAATACGGATTCCTAGGGATTTTTTTCGCTTAATGAGTGTCTAGATTTACAAGTAAAATGTAGCCGAGATATTGAAATATCTTTTTCAAGTGATCGCAATTAAATGTTTTGTTGTTTTAATTTTACATGATATCTGTTCTTATAACCTGCGTATTTAGATAATAAATTAAAATCCATAAATATATCCGAATTGCGTTTGGAAAAGGTCCATAAATATATATAATTTACGTTTGGAAAAGGTCTAATGACCTCTACAAAATTCAATCCAATTCCGAAAGCAATGAAAAACTTAAAAAGAATCCGCAATACCTTTCTGAAATTATTGTTTTAGCACGACGCTTTTATTGAGCAACTAGATAGTTAACTTTACTTATGCAAGGGAAATTCCGAATATTCATATATCGATTAACAGTTTAGCTTCCGCTTAGGCGTTCTCTGATGTCTGACCACACCTACAACGAAAATAACGTCTAATTAAACTTCGTTCATGGAATTGTTATTTTGAATATTGATGAAGTTGCATAAAAAACATTAAATAAAATTGATGAATGGAAAAGAGCATATTTTATAGCTAATTCGATAATAACAATATTGAAAAAGAGGGAAATAGGTTTTATGTTCAGCGAAAGAATTTCTCTTTCATAGTGACAGCACCTAGTGGAAATTTTATTACTATTATATTAAAAATGGATAAAAACTATATTACTTACAAATTTCGTTTTTCATTACCCAATGTAACAAACTGTGTTTTAACATTAATCTTATAATTTTTTTTTCCTATTTTTCAGATCTTTAATTTTTGAAATTGTGTCAAGAAAATTGACATTTTTAGCTGCACTACTTTCAGTTGACAAGAATATCTTAGAAGCTTTAAAAAAAGAAAAGAAAAGAAAAGAAACTTCTAAGTTCAATTTTGTTGACGTTTCTCAAAATTTAACTATTTTAGCTTTAACTGTTGGACAGTGTTTTTTGATTTACCTCACCGCAAGACGCAATAGAAGTGATAAATTTACGGTTATTTTGTAATTTCTCTTTTCAGCAGAAAAAGAAAGACCCAATTATTTATGTGTAAAATTTGGCAGATGTTTTTTTTTTATTTATTTAAACTCTTTTCTTCACTGAATCTCTCAAAAATCAGACGATGATTCCATTTACTCAAACTACCATTTAAGTACTTAGAATCAACTTCTTTCGTCTATTTTAGTTAAAATATCACGATATTATGTAACGTTATTTTGTAATTATAACTGTTCAGAACTGGTAATTACAAATAATGAAAAATTTCTGTCTTATTCTTGTCTATTAAAAGGCTCTTACATTAATTCTTAGAATTATCATCAAACTGTAGTTATAGTTTTAAAAAAATATTTTTAATTTGTGTAATTGAATAATTTATGAAATTTGATTTGTATATAGTAATGGAATTCAGAATATTTTTTTAAAACCAGTAACGGTTATGTAATAGTTGTAAAACGAGAGACAGAAAAACAGATTCGAAACTACAGAAAAAAAAGGAGAATGGTAATATTTTTTTTAAATTAGTCTGTCTTTTTTCGTATATCTTGAATGTATCGATTGTTGTATTATGTGTTGAACTAATTTGATATAATATTATATACAGACGAAATGCCAGTCTAAAAGACATTCTACGTTTTGAAATGTGTCAAAGCATTTCACATTTCGATCGAAATAAATCGAAAAATCATTATGTAACTTTCCTTTGTCAGTCGAATTAGAACTATTATAATATTACTATTATTTTACTAAGCTATTATTACAATATTTGAAATACTGTTATTTGGTTACATGCAGTTATATAAAGGGAAAATCACTGTTACACCTTTTTTAAATTACTTTTGAAAATTTATAATTAAAAAAAAGTGCATAAAAATAAGATTGGGTCACTGGAAAGCTAGCGCAATGAATTTCATTAGATGTAAAAATGATTTTATTGCAATTATATTAAAGTTATTGAAGAACATTTTCCTCAATAACTTTATTTTGTAAGCAATTATTACCCAAGCAATAACTTTGCTTTGAAACAAGTACAGTCCAGCAATGTAACTCAACAAATCCTGTCGATATTGCTACGTTCAGTGGTGGCGGGGTGGTCGGCTGTATGCAAGAAGAGGTCCAGCAATATAATTTGTTGAATGTTCTGAATTTTTTTTAATGCTTAATAGAATTTAAACTGAAAATTCAACCAATATTTAGCCTTATGCAATATAGTAAATGTCAATCCATTTTATATATATATAAAAATCCTAACTCAAAAATGTAGCGCTCTCCACAAAAGCATTACCCCAAAATAAAAATAATTCGATCACTGTTTCGTCTTCACATAAAATCGATAGCGGAGAAAAATAAAGCACAGCACAATGGCCTCATCTTTAGATAAAATGAAAAATCGGCACGCTCTGTCTGGAGGCCATAAATAAGAGTTGCCAAAAATAAAATTTTATTGTTCTTTCTAGATCAACCTACGCGTGCAGAAGTTGCAAATTAATCCATGGAGCAAAACCTCGGTGCACAAGGGATTCGCGAGCCAGCTCAGAGGATATAAATTTCAAAGCTGGGAAACGTCAATACTAGGGGCGAGCATGCGCAGTTGAGAGGAGGAAGATTCAGCTGCTGTCACAGGAAGTAAAACTGCGAATGACTAAGTTCGTCTGCTTTGTTAGCGGGGGGGAAAAAAAAAAAGAAAAGGTAGTATGAAACTTTCAAGGACGTTAGTTTTTGCCTTGACCCGTTTGTCTTTATGTAACAATTAAAATTTACTCTTGATTGAAAAAAGGATATGCAGACTAAATTATATTTAATGTCATTGCATAGATAAATGCAATACTTAAAATAATGAGAGGTATAGCAGGAAAATATAACAAGGATCTTATAAAAATGTATAAGAAAAAAAAATACGAGTATCATTATAAGGCTATTTTTTTAATATTAGAGTATCATAAAAATCAATTTCTTCAGCAATGTGCTCCAAAATTATGTAGAAATTTTTTAAAATTTGCAATAATATTTTTTATTTAAACTTAAAATTTTTTTTGTAAGAAACTGTAGGGTTTCCCACAAGATATTCAGAGCCTAAATTATACAGATTCGGAAAGAACACGTTAAGACGAGTGGTTTGATATGTAACATGTGAGGTCTTCGAACATAGTGTAGTAGTCTAATTACAAAACAAACAAACAAAAAAACGTTATAAATCCGATAATTTGTATTCTAAATTATAATGCATACGAAAATTGTCCAACGTGGAAACTTCCCTCGGTGAATATGAAAATCTGTGGCAAAGCAATGCGAGGAAAAGCGTGTTTGCAAGTGTATATGCAAATTCCTGCAGCGGGATATAAAGATAGAAAACAGGTTTAATGAGAATGAGTCGCGAGTCATTCACTAAAAAAATTCTGGGCAATGTGCGTAGTCGTTGTGATTTTGAAATAAACAAATATTCGATTGAACGTGTTTTCATGAAGCTGACTTATCATCAATTACAATCATATCACAGTGTGGTGAAAAATTTCGGCAATTACCCTAACATAAATGGTATGACATATAAAAGATTTAAGGACATATAAAAGATTTAAGGAAATCAGCATTGTGTCGAACAATGTGGTAGCGGGGAAATGTGGGCAAGAGCAGAACCTAATGCTCTAAGTGGAAATATTTAAATTACAGTGGCATCCAATTCTTACACGGCATAGACAAGGTAAGCTATTATTGGCTTATGCAAGATAGTGCTATACCTCACCGCACTTCAGTCCCTTAGATGAACATTTGCCGGCGTCTGGCATAGGTGTAGCGTGTGTCTTCTTCGTGATCTGTGTGTCCCAGATTCGAGTTCGGGCATGGTTGTCATTCTGTGTGTTTTATCTGTGAGTAGTGTGAATGTGCACCCCCCCCGTAAAAAGGGGTTGTAAAACGAATGTGTGTGTCACCTTCATTTGAGCTAGAAGTCAGACTTCTGCCCTCTGGGTGCTCAGGGGTCTTTACCCTCAGAAGCTACTGCCCCCTCTTTCCGTGGAGACACGGACACGACATCATCATCATTATCATCAGATGAACATTTTCCAGATAGACTGATCGAGTCCGATTCCATTTCGAAACAAATAATGTTAGAGAATGGCCACCTTTCTCCCTGGATCTTAACCCGCATGACTTTTAATATGGGGACGTTTGAAAGACACAGTATATCTCCTACAGTCCTCAAAATTGGATGACTTGAGAGCAGAAACTGAAACCAATGTATTTTCGGCATCATATTTGCCTGTTTGTCTGCTTGTGACGAAAACAACTCAAAAACGCTTTTAATTTAACTGATGAAATTTAGTTTTTTCATGAAGTTTGGAGTAAAAATAAATTCAGAAGCGGCCTGTCAAGGCATTCCATTATGAGTAAATACGATAATTATAAAATAAAGATAGTAAAATGGATAAAATTTAGTAAATAGATTTAACTTTTGTCCCGTACGCATCATTTTGCACTAAGTTCAACAAAGGGATGACTGATTCTCTGTCAGCCTGTATTTTCAGTAACGAGTAAACCTGATAACTTAAAAATGCAATACCTTAAGTATTTCAAATTTAATATAGGACTGGAAAAAATTATTTCAACGCTATATCACTAATTGATTTTTGTTCTTCACATCATTTATTTGATGAGAAAAAAAAACATATTGTTCCAAGTTTCAATCCCATTTTCTGTAAGATAATAGGCAAAGAAATATATTTTAAAACTGCCCCCAAAGCCTTCTCTACCGAAAAAAAGAGTTTAAATTATGACATTATGTTCTCGTTCAAATCTTTGAGAAGGATAAATTCTAAATTCGTTTTGTGGCACCTTTCTTTACAATAGGAATAAATACATCAGAATAAAATCAAAACCCCTTTATTAACTGTAAATATGTAATAAGTATTTACATTCATCAAATAACTTCAATCTTCGTATTTTAGATCTTTACTGAATTCGGAAAACACATTTTTGAAAAATGTCTGTCTATCTGTGACAAGATAACTCTAAAACGCTTTGAGAAAGACGGTGGCAAATTGCAAATTCCTGTCAAATTTTTGAATAAAATCTGTTCAGATGAACTCCATCTGTTGGAATGATTGAATATAAGTTAACAGGATAGTTACAAAACGAAAAGTTAAATTCGGCAAGCAGATTTAACACCTGGCAACTGTCTGTCCATCTGTACTTTTAGAAACTTATAAACACGATAATTGAAAAATGCAATGACTTAATTATACCAAATTTGAAATGGAATTTTGTGACCACAGAAGTAGTTTTATGAAAAATCCGAGTCCCAGTTTGGTCATGGTTGTACTTCTTCCATATTCTGTAGTCTGTGAGGTGAATGTGCCTTGTTGTAAAAAGGGGTTGTTGAAGCGAATACAAAGCATAAAGTAGCTAAGTTTACTGAAAAAACAAGGGAAGCACATTTCGGTTTAAATCGCTGACAGATAATTGACAGCGGTCTTGTGAATTCCCATAAATAACGACGACAACAATATTACAGAAATCCAAAATATTATTTGGACAGTTACGTCAGAACTTCCTGGTCTTACTGTACACAAATACACGTAAGAAGCAGTATTGGATATATCAGTCCTCCGGTTTATCAATTCTACTCTGAATGTAGAAGAAACAATAAAGCCAAACGATATGTGGTATGGGAACAACAAAAAACAAAAAAAGCTCCATTGTTCTAAAAGTCGTCTTCTATTCTTTCTGATTTTCCGTTTCGTTTGGTTCGAAGTAAAGCAAAGAATAATCGACCAGACAGTTGAAACCAGAAAAAAAAACATTTTTTAAAAAATTTGATGGAAATTTCTATCATAATGATTTATACTTATGTGGGTTCTATTCTAAAAATAGAAATATCCTATCTGTTCAGTTAAGGAAATCAAGTATTGAATTTCGAAATTTTGAATTTTTGAAATTGAATTTCAATTTCTTTTTAACTACTTTTGTTTCAAAATGCTGAATATTGAAGGATTGAATTAAAAGCCACCATATTCATTTAGAATTGTTTATAGTTTGATTCAGGAGTATTGATTTAAAGAAAATTTAAATTTATTATTTAGTTTAATTGATTTAAGCCATTATATGTAGATAGAAAAATACTATTAGTATTCTACATAGATGTCTTAAAACAAAAAATTACTATCTATTCTTAAATCAGTACAATGAGTTTTGGAGAAAGATGTTGGTGTTGCCAGCTGAGCAGTTTTGAAATATACGAAATAAAAGAAAACGTATTGTTATTAATGCCAGGTTTGCAATCGGCTAATTATAAGGTTGCCAGTAGGCAGCGTATGCGTAGAAAGGCTGAAAAATGTCGTTCGGTCGATGGCAAGTAATTGTTCAAACAGGTGCAAAATTGTATACTATATTGAGTACAAGCCGCTATATTGCATTTTTTTCTTACTACGCATGCGTTTGTAGAATATTTCTGTTTTTCTGGCGTTAAAAAATTTATTACTTATCATAGATTAATTACGACATATTTTGCTATTTTTTTCATTAGATTTTCAATTTCTTTTTTATAGTTTACCAAATTTAGATATGTTTACCTTTTTTTTATTTTACCTTCATTCTTTGTGTAAATATCCATCATTTTAATAAGATATGCAGTGAAAACGAAAGATTCAAGGAAACGGCAATTTATAGCCAAGTATGAATGTCTGAATCTATCTCATGAAATTGTGGCAACATGCTCAACCTATGTAAAAGCGGCCGAGTGTAAATCAGAATTACATCAGTACAATGAGTTTTGGCGTTTTGTTGCCAAAGGAGCAATATAAAAATATAACACAAAATAAAAGGAAATGTATTTAATCACTGTATTCACTGTTATTTATTTCTTTTGATCTAATGTAAACCTTTTCAATCATTAAACCGTCAAAATTTGAAGATAGTGGTGTCCCAGAATAGAATTTTATAATGAGTTTTGGAAACATCTCAAGAAGTTTAGTCGTTAAATTATACCGATTGTTCTTTACAAACGAAGACTTTAATTTTGAGTAATTGATGCTATTTTCAATATATATATGTA
>JAPMOQ010020268.1:2193054-2226043 GCA_026543055.1 Argiope trifasciata | reverse complement strand
ACACACACACACACACACACACATTGAGCTTTATTATAAGTATAGATAACTTTATTGTTTCGAGGAAACGAAAAGGAATTTTGAGTTAAGATATGTTGTGTAACTCTGGATGAATAAAATTTCATCTTAAACTATAATGCTTCCATATTCGTATCGAGACATTATAAATAGCCAGTAATATTTGGAAAGTTAACAGATAATTTCTAAAAGTGTCATAGAAAGAGTAATTCATAAAGAGCATTCGTCTCAGTTGTCTTGGTAGTGAAGTCATTGTTCCATTGTTTAACATTTCGTCTACATAAAATAAGAATAAGAAATAAGAAGATACTCGAAAGATATTTTTTTCTAAATATCTATTAACAAGTGTATCATTCGATTACCTTGGGAATAGAATGAAGTAAATTTAAAATAAAATGAAATGGCTTCAGTTGTATTCCAAAAAGAATTAGGATACAATAAATAAAATATACATTTTGGTATGGAATTCAAAAAAAAAAAAAAAAAAAAAAAACTAAAAAAAATATATATATACTAAAATTATCATTCTTTATTCTTTCTTTGATGTGACGTAAGCATAATTGTAAAGAGATTCTTCCTGAAAATAGTAATGTTGGATTGGAAGAATTTTTATTGCTAATTTTGAGTTTAGTATAGTTTTAAATTAGTTTTATAAAATTAATTCTTCTTTATGAACTGTATATATCTCACACAAAAGAGAAAGAAAATTTGCTTAAAAATAATGATCTGTATCAATAAACATTTGCTATTTATGTATAAAACTAGCTATTATCCGCAGCTCTGTTCGCGTGGAAATTTTGATGTATATTTACGATAAACTATCAAATAATGACAAATAAAAAATAAACCTAACTTAAATCGGTACATTTAAAATATAAGCATATACCAAAAATATACAACATAAATACAATTTAATAACAAAAATTGTATTTATGTTGTATATTTTTGGTATATGCTTATTTAGGGTATATTGTATACCCTAAATAAATAGAAAAATAGCAAATCAAGCCATATAAAATCCATTTTATTTATTGATTGAGATTGAGATAGCTATAACAGTAATATGCACATAATGTTTAAACTTTGAATTTAAATGAAAACACAAATGTTAACAATCACGCGCGAACTTTCAACGCCAGTTGGCGTAACGCATATGCCTGACTTTTCTGCGCCAGTTGGGGTAATGCAATGCAGATTAGAAATTTTTTATTTCCTTTACTCTGTTTTCTTTTAAT
Organism: Argiope trifasciata; assembly: GCA_026543055.1. Lineage (NCBI taxonomy): Eukaryota > Metazoa > Arthropoda > Arachnida > Araneae > Araneidae > Argiope > Argiope trifasciata. The sequence goes on along the minus strand of JAPMOQ010020268.1, from coordinate 2,224,790 downwards.
TTTAAGAGTACTTCAGAATGAATACGAAAAATCGATTAATTACCAACATTTGATTTTAAATACATCAAACACAAAGAAAATAAATAGAATCGTTCGAAATAATCGGTCGAAATTCTCCTAAGCCTAACCCCATTGCTGTTGGGGGAAAAAAACTGAAACCTTACTTTTCTTTGGCGGGATTTGGCCTCAGCTTTTTGACGTGAAAGTCAGTTTAATTAATAAAAAAATTAACCACTCAATTAACCGGATTAAAAAGTATCCTATGTTCTATTTATGACTATAATCTATCTTTGTGCTAAATTTCATCCAATTCGGTTCAGCCGTTCTGGCGTGATTGAGTAACAAACACCCATCCAAATATCCATATTTCACATTTATAATATGAGCATAGATTGTTTTCGCATATGAGTAAATATTTCAAAACCAAATCTGTGAGTTTTTTTTAAAATTATTACTAGGGAAATTCTTTAAAACATAATTTTCAGATTTAATTTTTTTACAGTTGGAATTAAAAATTTTTTTTTTCTTCTAATTATTTAGACTTGCTATCGGAGAAAACGTTTCTCAACTTGACGATAATTTGATTAGATATAAATTATGCCGACATTAAGAAATGTTAAATTTTTTTTTACTTCATGGTGTATGCAAACAAATGAGTTTTCATCAAGAGACAATTGAATGGATGATGTATTTCGTTAAAATAAAACCAATTTACAATTATATCTATACTTATAATAAAGTTCAATGTGTGTGTGTGTGTGTGTGTTGGCGCTCTACAGGCCAGACCGTTGGACCTACAGCTACCAAATTTGGTACATGTATACCTTGGATGTCGGGAATGTGCACCTCGGAGCTCCTTTTTTTGAATTTTTAATTAGAATTTGAATTAATTAAAATTTAAGCGAAATTTCGACGTTTTTCCGCTATAACTTCCGAAATTATTATCGGACAAACATGATTTTAACATCAATTTAAAGATAAAAAAATTAGCTTTCTAATGGTATCAGTGTTTTGATGTATAACTCAAGCTTCTATTTTTAACGAATTTTTAAAGAAATATTTTAACCATGTTTTTTTAGCACGTGACTGGATAAAATAAAATAAAACAATGCCGGAAGTTCAAATGAAAAACAACAACTATCATCGCAAATCAAATCTAAAGAAATACAACTTTCAGCACGTGACTGGATAAAATAACATAAACATAAAATGTGATATCTTCTATAAAAATAAATGCAAAGCAAAGGATTCTAAGAAATAGTTTGCAATATTTAAATCATTAATTCCATAAATTATCTTTATTTACAGTAAACCTGATTGAATTTAGACAGGATATGCATTGAAATCCCGACTTAATGGCATATTTCTATAATCGTTTGCAATATCTGTATCATTAATTCAATAATTTTCCCCCTTTTTCGCTTTCTTTAAAAAACATATTTAACATTTTGGCAATATCACCGAAAAAAACATTTTTAATATTTTGGAAGCATAATCGATAAATTATTAGAGCATTAAACTCAAAAGGTTTTTCCGAATAAAGTTCCCGACTTTTTAACTACTAATAACTGAATCTTTCAACTTAAACTATTTCTTAAATTTTGACTAAAAAATATATGATTTAAATGGAAATTTTAGAACGCATTACACATGGCGAATCAGCTGGTCGCCAAAGGCGGCTAGTCATAAATAAACATATCAACTATTCATCCGTCTAGATGCATTTTAACATGACAATGATTATCGTCGGTAAATTGTTTTGATGCGTAGCATCCTTTGTGAAATGATGGTTCAAAATAATTACAAATAATTCAAAAAACAAATAAACAAAATAATTCAAAACAATACTATTGTGCAAAGTGTTAGATATATAGGGATTCAAACAATTAAGAGCACACCTTAATGTGATCGGATAAATCTAACTTTCAATAAAAATAACACGTTACTGAGAAGTATAAACATGTTTTTACTTTTTCACATAATAAATGATTTAATTTAAAGTAAAAATAAAGAAAAACTAACTAAAAAACTTCTAAATTGAAAATTTTCAAAAGCATTTTAAATAAATATACGCAGATCTTTGCAGATCTGCTGTTTACAATGAAACTGGTTTGCAAATGTTTATTTAAAACACAATCTGCATATGTTTATTTACAATGCTTCTGAAAATTTTCAAATCAGAAGTTTTTTGTTGGTTTTTATTTTTACTTTAAATTAAATCAATTATCATGTGTAAAAGCTAAAACATACAGTTAAAGTTTGCACTTCTCTGTAATGTGCTATTTATGATGAAAGACTGATTTATCAAGCAAAAGTAAGGCGTACTCTCAATTGTTTCAGCCATTGTGTGTTTAATTACACACAATGGCATTGTAAAAATGTGCATTAAAATAAGTTCCTTTTTCAAAACTTATAAAAACACTAATAAAAATTTAAATATTTTCATCTAAATAATTTTGGGACATCGTATATAACAAACCGCCTTTAGAATTACTTTAAAATTCTACATTTAGGCTTTTCAGGCATATCAGTTTCATTTCAGTACAATTTAAATAAAAAAATATTTTGCTTCCTAATTTAGATGAGAACTTTTTATTTTTTTAGTGTCTGTAGTTATGTCAGTGCTATATTAAATACGTTTTTTTCTGTGGAAGCTATAGATGTTATAAAATTAAAAGTAAATTTTGAAAACAAAATACCATACGATGAATCAAACCTAAGATACTGCCATGCTATAATGCTTTGAACTAGTTGTTTGAGTATAACAATTATTTATTTTTTAATTATCAATATGGTATTCATAGAGACGGACTGGATTTGACACAGATCGTCAAAATTTAACTATTAGATAATTAATCAGCAATAGATCTACAATGATAAACAAATCATGAAAACACTTTCCAAGTTATAATTCATTCTATTTGTTTATAATATTCATAAAGACGTAATGGTAAAAAAATGTTTATTTATTTGCAAGATTTTATTGAATTATTTGGTAATTACAGCATTATTAATATTTTTTTGATAAGCTTCATATAGAAGAAAGTTAAAATACTAAATGAATGAGTGAATTATGAAGATTTTTTTCTCCAATAAGAATTTAATTAAAGGGAAAAAACTGAGTTTCAAAATTCAATGAAATCGTCTTATGATGAACATAACAAGAATTACAACCAAATTACCATTCATATTATTATAAATAAATTCTTTTAATCATTTGATGGTTCTATAAGAACTATTTGTTCGAGACCAATTTCTGTTCGTACAGACCTTCGATTGAAATGAACTAATAATCATATAAATCTGTGTGCTTTAGAATAATCCTATTTACAAATAGAAATAAAAGTAATTAACGTAAATATAAATTACTATATAAAATAAACTGATGAATAAGGTTTATTTACCTTAGAGATTATAGTCTTAGGTGTTGTATAAAAGTAAGAAAATAATCGACACTTGACTCTCCACTTCCAAAATCCTTCTCAAACAAGACAAAGGCACTTCTCTCAACCCTGTAAAATGATAAAACACAAAAGTATGTTATAAAGTTGCGTTATCTTTAATTAATAATTTTTATTCTTTCCATACAGTTTATTGCAATTCTAGAAAAGAAGAAATCGACGAAATTTGGGAGCAATTTTTATTTATTAGCCATAAATTTCAGCTGGATGTTATTTTATTGGCTTAGAATTTTTTAATTCGAATAAATTTATTTGACAAATAACCTGTGGCATATAACTTAACAATATATTGACAAATGGATTTATATAACATAGTCGTATTATTCTTCGCTATTTTGTCATGATTTGTATTTAATTAATGGACTCTAAAATATAGAATTCTCATCGTTTGAACTGAAATTTATTTGCATTTATATATATAACGCAGATAAATAAAACTTAATTGTTCGTAAAATATTGTTTGGATATTAACACAGGTGAACTCAAAGAAAAAAAATGTCATGTAATGCTCAAGAAAAATATCTAATATATAAATAAATACCAGGAGTTAATAGCCTCGATTGGCAGATTGCCAAGAATAGTTTGATTGTTTCTTGAGGAGAAATATATGAATAATTTTATATCTATCTATGCCTTGAAATGTTTTTCGTTCCTTCAGTGATTTTGTATCTTTCTATTGTTCTTCAGTTGAAAACTCGTTAGCATAGCGATGGATGTTTTTCTTTGTTTTCAAAACAAATCATGCTGCTTTTTGCATACTTTCAATTAATTTGTTCCACATTTCAACTTATGAATTTAAGACACAAATTGAATCCGAGCTTAAACATTTTTGTATTTGCCTCACTAAATTATTTTTTCTCAAACGTGAACACTTTACATAATTATTATAATTATTAGGATAAATATTAAAATGCAATAATAATAATTAAAATAAGTTACAATTAAAACAGAAAAATGATCATAATTAAAATAAATTACAATTACAAATTAATAGCACTAATCTGAACTCAATTTAATTCAAATAAAATAATTTATTAATTTTGGAATTATTCGATTTTTTTTGCAGCTTATATTCAGCTAATACTGACCAAACCAATTGATGGAAATACCAATAGTCATAAATGTATTAAGTGACATTTGATCGCATTCAATTTCAATGATTGTTCTTTCCTTGCAGACTATAATTGATGTTGAGTTGTAAACACTTAGTTTTAAGTATGCTTTCAAAAAAGAAATCAATCGGGGATATGATTTCATGTTTACCTGCAAATTGGCAGACGATTCTGCGTTTTTTGTCATATTTTTCTTGAATAGGAGTAATTTCACGGCAACAATTTTAATAATTTTAATTGTTTTTTACGGCCTTGGGAAGTAAGGCATTATATTACACATCCGAATATTGAGTCAAAAGAGGGGGGAGGCAAAGTGTGATTAGGGGGAGAGGAAAAGTTAAATATCGGTTTTTCGCATTCAGAAAAACAGAGAGGAAAAATTTAAATAAGAAAGTTACTTATATAAAAAATAATAAATGAGTCGTCTATATTAATTTATCTTAATTATATCTAGAGTAAATTATAAAAGCTAAATTTAAAAACATATTTTTAATTTGTTAGCATATTTTTTCAATCTTAATTAAATGCTGTTATATGCAAGGAAACACTTAGTAAAAAATTGATTTCAGCACTATCTTTAGAAAAAAAAAATTGACTTTACCGGTGGTTAAAAAAATATTTAAAAAGTCCTTATAATTACTTTCTTTTATGATCAAATTCCCCAAGTAGTTAAAAAAACGCTTTTTTTTCAATTATTGAATCGGAACGCATTCAGAAATAAAAAACGTGCTAGTCATTAGAACTAGTTAAATGATTCGGATTTGGTTGATGATTTTGCAACTGAAACTTGAGATACATATCGAGTTTTGGGAAAAAAATTCTGTTTGTAAATAAATTGTCAATCAGTATGTCTATCAGCGTGCAAGTAAGTGCGATATTTTTGAATTTTCGCCAACTTAATAAATTAAATTTTTGAATTAATATAAAAGCCCAAAAAGGTAGAATTGTTTCTCGATCAGTGTGGGAACAGTAGCTTAATGCTATAAAAACTTTTTTTGATGTAGTCTGGCAACCAAAATTGAAGAATTGTATTAAATTTTGGAGCCATCTTGGTCAGTTGAAAAAAGCAGCATTTCAAAGTGTTAATTGAAAATGTGCATTACATTTTGTAGCTATCTTGCTCAGTGGAAAGAAGAAGCATTTCAAAATACATGCACTTTATGATAAGTATTAATTACAAATGCGCTATAATAGTATAAATAAGTGCCTTTGAAACAGTAAGGAGAGAGTGCCATATTTTTCGAATTCTTTCCAATTCTGTCTTCTTTTAGTTTTCTTAGAATCTAGTTATCTTCCAGTTTTTTTCAAATACAAACATTTAAATCTATAATTTTTCTGTCTATATATATTTATCTGTTATTTATACAAACCTATAATTTTCACCCGATTTTAACAAAATTTATCGTGTGTGTTTTTAAAACAAAAAAACTGAATTTTATTTGTGACTTTCTAAAGTCCAAAAATAAATAAAAACATAATTAAAGATGAAGCATGATTTTGGTGTTTATATATATATATTTCAATTCTGTGCAATTTTTCTCTAATTTTAAAGACATTTTTAGATTTAATTTCATATAAATCAAAAATAATGTTTCATTAATATGATAAAATTAAAATTAATTTGAATGTTCTATTAAATCCTTCAGTCGTGTATTTTTAGCCCTATTAAAACTAAGATTTAAGAAAAATTGCTTTCTTTGGAAATTATTTACCAAGTAGGAATTACTCTTCCTCTGTGATTTTGAAATACCGGGAGATTCAAAACGTTAAAAATTCAATAATTCAGGGAATAATGCAAGTAGAGAGGTAAAAAACTGTACATATTTATTTGAAATAACATGGGGTTTTATTGAAACAAAAAAGGGTGCAGAGAAGAAAAAAAATGGTAGAAGATGAAGATCATTTATCCAGCATGCTGTGGACCGATAAAGCCCACATTACCCACCGAAGGTCTGTCCACAACTGCAGAAATTTGGGCTACCAGTAATCCTTAAACGGTAGTGTTAATCCCATTACATGGCTTTGGTTGTGAGCTTCCCAGAAATCGCAAGTCTTCCGCGATCGGCCGACCTCATTAGGGTTACTAAGAGAACATTCGACGGCAGCATGACACCTACTATATGCTATACAGTGCTGTTCACGACTTTGTTCCCAGACGACAGGTATTGTTGGCGAATGACGGTCGAAATGCTTATTATGTGTTATAAAGAGCATAATCTTTGATAAGAACAATTGTTATTAATTGATTTTATTAATTATTGCTTTTGTAATCTGATAAAGAGCCATCAATTAGTAATTTTCACACCTTTTTTATTTTTAATAAAACCCCACATCATTTCAAGCATATGTGCCTGTTTTTACCTCTCTACCTACCTTATTTCGAAAATAATTGTGTTTTCGCATGTTAACGCACTTTTCAATCACGCGGTATGTACATTCATAACCCTATGCAATCCATTAATTTTATTGGAGCTTTGGCAACCAGTTCTAAGTTAATTTATTGAACGTTAATAAGTCAAGTCGTATAAATGAAAAACAATGCAAAATCAGTTTTAGGGAAATTAAATTAAAAGTTTTATACGGAGGATCGTTTCAACAAAAATGTGATGTGTAAGACGGTACTGGACATGGGCCATAAAATTAATTGGTTAAAATGAATTAATTGGTAATAACAATAGTTTCTAGATTTGTTCCATTGCATCCATATTTTGAAGCTTTATCAAATAACAAGATGAAAATTTTAAATAACTGCTTTCCATATTAACAGTTTTAAAACCAATATTACGTCTAGTGACCGAAAGCAGATAGTTTTAAAAAGAATTGCAATATCACAGCTTTAAAATTATTTTTACTGAAATTTGAAATGGTTAATGATTACGCCATAAATTGAATCAAGTATTGAAATTTCATACAATTACGTGGTTTGGTTTCCTTCCTTATGTAATAAAATTTTCGCGACATGTTTTGTATTAAGTAAAACATATTCTCTTTAACATCACCCAATAAAACATATTTTTCAATACAACATCGGTTGAAACGTCTTACGTCTTTTTTTTAAGGTCAAATCTTAAAGGTCTGTGTATTATGAGGAAACTCTGTCTGTACGTCCAGACCAATATCCTTTTTAGCGTCTCAGGACGCACTTTCTTTGACATGCATGATGAAACAGGGAGTAACGTAACCATGAATATCAATCAAATCAAATCTGTGCATGTGAAATTGCCGGTTTTCCTTGCGATACTAGAATGAATTTGTTTTCGTTGAAGTAAAGGAAACTACATTACTATTTATGAAATTGAATTCAAGATGTGGAACGCAGAAGTCGTAAGGAAATATATTTTTTAATGAAGTGCATTATGTGTATTATGAGACTGAAAGCTGCAATTGAGGAAAAAACAGAACAGTGAATGAAATTCATCTTCATTAAAATGCATCAAACTTCTTTATGAAATATGAAAGGAACGATATTTTAATCAGTATCTTAAAAAAATAGCTCAGTATTTTTACTTTTATATATATTTTTTACTTTCTTGTATTTTTTATCGTCAAAAAATAAGAACTATAAAATTTAACAAATATCCATGTTTGAGACCTTCGAAGAAAGTTCGCAAACAAATTTTTCGAAAATACCCGTTTGTGACAAAAATAACGATGAAATTTGGCATATGGTCTTTAGACGAAATTAGAAAATTTCTGTTAGATTTTGAGCAAAATCCGTTCAGAGGAAGTCTCTCAGTCCAGCTATTCAAATATAAAGTAACACGAAACTGAATTGTTTAAATACATCAAATTTGGTATAGAACTTTATGATTGCAAGTGAAGTTTTGAATAAAATTTTTTGTTTCATTCGATCAAAAAAAAGAAAAAAAACCTTGCCTTTAACATAAATTCCACTTTTGAATACTGTCTGTCCATCACGAAAACTCTGCTAGACGATCGTCTATGTTTACGGCGGGTGTTATAGAAACTGGCTTCGGTAGGGAAGATCCATTTTGAATGGGGTGGAATCGGGCGGAAGTCTGGGGGGTTATTCTTTTTCTTGGCGACAATCTGCAGCTATAAGAAAAACGTGTTGCTGAATCGTCTTCTCGCTTTAGCCGCAGTTCTACGATCTTTATATTTGCTTAGCTTACTTTTTAAAATATTTTATTAATGTATTATTAATCTTTCATTCCATCTTGTTTTTCTATTTTGTACTGAATGACTATGTTATCATTATTATTATTTTTATTATTATTTAATGATTTACATTAACTGAAGCAAAATATAATTATAAAAGTATATTACAGTTTTCAACTAAAACTGAAGACTAATTCTTTTTAAAAAAATTTATATTTTAACATACTTTTATAACTTTTTCTGGTAACTTAATAAAATAATTGTTGTAAATTAAAACATAACTTTTTAACATAAATAAGATCAGCTTTTGAATTGATTTATGTATGGAACTGGAAAATATAGAAATCGATTTCACGATCATATCTATAAAGCAATAAACAATTGAAACTTTTAAAGTAAATTATACTCGGCTGTTTGTATTAGTAAAATTAATTGATTATTAATTTTGAATTACCAGCGGGTGACCGAGCTCCGCTCGGAGAAAACAGGTATCGAAGCTAACTCGAAGATTTAAATTTTCAATTGTGATTTATCAAAACAATACATGCCATAAGAAAATTTGTGAAACCATTGGTGAAAAGATAACCGGTTAAAGGGCACCATTGTAAACTATTCTAAACAAAGTTAGAGTTTGGAAAGGGAACTATTCTTTACAAAGGTAAAGTAAAGGTAAAGATTGAAGTGTGTTGAAGTTCAATATTTTTGACAAATTTATTTAGAAAAACCAAACATATATACATACATAAGAAACATATTATAAACCTACAACAGCATAAACATAAAACTTTATTAGTTCGCCATATTGGCTATAGATGGCAGCACGTTACCGCTTGAAAATTTAAGTAGCCATTATGGCGAACTAATAAAGTTTGAAAATATCCTATCTGTAACTCCGAACTGCTCGGCCGTAGTGCTTCAAAACCGGCGCCAATCGATTCCTCGTGGCCAAAAACCCCAGACCCCCAAGTTTACCGGAGTTTATTAATTCTGGGGTGATTTTCGACTTGGCAACCATTCCTCGTATTATAGTATAACCAGCGGGTGACCGAGCTCCGCTCGGAGAAAACAGGTATCGAAGCTAACTCGAAGATTTAAATTTTCAATTGTGATTTATCAAAACAATACATGCCATAAGAAAATTTGTGAAACCATTGGTGAAAAGATAACCGGTTAAAGTGCACCATTGTAAACTATTCTAAACAAAGTTAGAGTTTGGAAAGGGATAAAGGTAAAGATTGAAATGTGTTGAAGTTCAATATTTTTGACAAATTTATTTAGAAAAACCAAACATATATACATATATACATAAGAAACATATTATAAACCTATAACAGCATAAACATAAAACGTTATTAGTTCACCATATTGGCTATAGATGGCAGCACGTTACCGCTTGAAAATTTAAGTAGCCATTATGGCGAACTCATAAAGTTTGAAAATATCCTATCTGTAACTCCGAACTGCTCGGCCGTAGCGCTTCAAAACCGGCGCCAATCGATTCCTCGTGACCAAAAACCCCAGACCCCCAAGTTTACCGGAGTTTATTAATTCTGGGACGATTTTCGACTTGGCAACCATTCCTCGTATTATAGTATTAGATAGATAAGAAACATATTATAAACCTACAACAGCATAAACATAAAACTTTATTAGTTCGCCATATTGGCTATAGATGGCAGTCGGTTACCGCTTGAAAATTTAAGTAGCCATTATGGCGAACTAATAAAGTTTGAAAATATCCTATCTGTAACTCCGAACTGCTCGACCGTAGCGCTTCAAAACCGGCGCCAATCGATTCCACGTGGTCGAAAACCCCAGACCCCCATGTTTACCGGAGTTTAATAATTATGGGGCGATTTTCGACTTGGCAACCATTCCTCGTATTATAGTATTAGATTAACGAGATTTCATCTACTCAGGTGCACTGATTGCGATAATAAAACGGTGACAGATAAGTATTCTCTAACGACATTGATGGGTTTTGAATAGAAATGTGAAGGACATTAGGAGTGAAGAATTTTCAATCCCGAAATGATAAAATCCATGCAGGAATTTGTGGATCCTATACTGCTTCGAGTTCATGACTACTGATATGCATTGAAAAGAAAAACTCATTTATCATGCTATTATTTGAATTGACAGTTTGTGAGAAAAAGTTTTCTTTGAAAGAATTATATTTCTTTTTTAAGCCTGGGGAAACGAATAAATGGTAATCTAGAATACAAAAACAAATTTTTACCGCGTTCTTCGTAGAATAATGTATTAAAAAATTTATTAATGAATTAGTAAATCAATTTTGGGTTCATTAAGTTTTGCCTCTTTTAAGTCCGGGACATTTGATACGTGCCTGCATGAACACTTAAGTTACCTTCAAATTCAGAATACTTTTACATGCAAACATTTCAAGATTAATTATACTGTAGAAAGCTTGAGCATGTTGAAAATAAGTTACAAATCAATATTTGATTTTTTTAAATCTAAAAATTGATAGAATGGTAATCGTTAATTTTGTGTTTCAGAAAATAGTATATATATCAGAAAAATAAATATAATCTAGAAAGGTTTCAAGCATATTTAAATATGGACATTTTACTTTATAACAGAATAAAAGCAACTTTTTATGAAAATTATGAAATAACTACGATTAATTATGTTATTGTTTCTATGTTAGACGCTTTTTCTGCGGAGAATATTATGTTAATAATTTATATAAATTTAAATCAAATGAAATAATGACGATTAATTTTTTGTCTTGCATGATTTTACTTCTTAATTTTTTTCTTCTTGTGCGATCGTTAGATACACAAATAATTATTCAGTTTTTCTATTTGATTTGTTTTATTCTTTGTATATTTATAACAGGAATATCAGATATTTGCAATATTCCAAGTACACGAATAAATTTCATCTTTGTGATTTCAAAAAAATTATTTTTAAAAATTAAATGTAATAATACATAATATCGCCAGTTTGGAGCTAAATATGCTACCGCAAGAAATTTGAATGCATTTCTTCCTCTGCGAAATGAACTCTTCCTTCAGTAATCTGTTTCTATAACGCCCGCCATAAACATAGACGGTCGTCTAGCAGAGTTCTTGTGATGGACAGACAGTACTATTTACTGCATACCAGGGATTATTCACCAAATCTCTCGCCAAGGATCACACGACAGTTTCAGTAAAAATGCTAAATTCACATCAAAGGTTAATATTTCATAATTAATCTGGCCAATGCTTTGCAAGGGTTCTCGGTTGTAATAATTTTATTTCAAGAAAATTTTAGGAAGATCACTCCCACTAGTTTTCTTTAAATCTAAGAGTTTTTTTAATCTTAGATCTAAACCTTATGAGATAAGAACAAATAATGTTATATGTTAATGTTGAAAGCATAGTGCCCTTTTTATTAAATTTCTTCTTTTCGTAGAGAAGGGTAAACGAAAGCTCCTTTAGTTAGACTAGGCAAACTCTGCCTTATCTATTTGTATTATATGATTTAGTTCGTTAAAATGATAATATTTTTCCATCAAATGCTGCTAAAGTGCTAATAATATAAGCACAAAGGAAAAGTATAATATTTGTTTCATTTAAATAGGTAATATATTATCTTTCCTGACTGCCATCACTTTCGAATTAAACTCTGTGGAATTATGGGAGGCCTTCTTTTCTTTTTGATTTTCCCATCAGATATATTTTTTGAATTTTTATTTGATATTCATAAAATGAATTTTAAAAGGCAAATATTACATAAGGGGCAAATATTTAAAAGGCAAATATTACATAATGTGATCTTTTATTGCCGTTCACCTTCAAGAGATTTGGTATCGAAATGCATAGGAAAAATTTAAATGTAAAAGTAATTTCAAACAAAATTGTTGAAAAATTAACAATGTTGTTTATGCATTTTGAAAAAAAAAATTACCATTTTATCAGAGATGTTAAATTGTAAGGCATTTTGACAACAAATGTGGAAAGTGAATTAATTAAGCGAATTTAAGTATATAACACAATCGTATTAAAAATCATTTTAATATGAATATATTCGAACACATGGCTCATGTGAATTGAACGCGAAAAATTAGACATTCCTTATAATACTGCACAAAGATCTCTAGGTGCCAGAACGCCTTGCTGCTTATGTTGCCTATTTGATTATCCGCGTCTGATCGTTAGATCCATTTGATAAAGAGGCTAACATTTAAAAAAAAATGTGATTTTTTTTTAATCGCAGGAAAGTGCAGGATATTCATAAAAATCGAATTTTTTTTATAGATTTCAATACATTCTCAATACTACGTATAGGAGAAAGTAAAAAAGAACAAATAGTGTATAGCAAAATAAAGCATACTTTATATTTGTCTTATTTTTCTTAAAAGCAAAGAGAAAACTTGAACAGCATCATTATACTGCAAATGTTTCAGAACGATTAATATTCGATCAATAAATTTGAATTATAATAATTCTAAATTATTTTGTCAATGCAGTCAATTTTGATAATTTCATAAGATATTTAAAAAACAATATCTTAAGAAATTTGTTATTCTTCAACACTTAAATGTGAAAGATAATGTCAGAAAATTAGCAAGTTAATAAATTAGCGTAGAACATATTGCATAGCTATAAAATAATTCATTTGGAATAAATTTAATTCCATGACAATAGTCATATTTGATATAAAATTTAATTTCCATTAAATTTCCAAACCATCGTATAAAATATGACTTTATTGTTATAAATGATCAAAAATTGCTTTAAAAATATTTATCTTGAGAATAAAATAGCATCCACACAATAAAACAGTGATAACACTATTAATATAAATTAATTACGAGCATTCCAAAATTCGTCAAATTTTTGATATTCATCGAATTTTGTTTGATATTTATCGAAAACTTTTTTCTTTGTCAAAAGATTTGTACTTTTTCAATTCTTTTAGTCATGTGATTTATGGCTTATTTATCACTTTCACTTGTAACGATGGATTTAACAATAAGGTGTCGGATATTCTTAATCTTAAGAATTTCTATGCAATAACTTTTCCAATTAATGCTAAGATTTTATCACTGTAAAGATAACATACAATACTGAATAAAATATTATATAATTCTTCTGCTTTATTGAAAAATATCCTTTGTCAGAGATTTGTAAAACAGTCTTATTAAAAAGGAATATACATATTGATAAAAAGTTGTTATACTGAATTTAAACTTTCAGCAATTTTGATACATTTTTATTTAAGATTTCGAGTATTTATGTTGATATAAAACATCAACACAGTAATTATTTTCCTTCTTCTTAAATTTGTTTTGTACCATCATACATGAAATATCTTAAAAACGTTCCAAATTATCGGCCAGGGCATATTTAAATAATCACACGAATACCATTTTTATGAAAGAAGAAAATTCGAGTTTGAAAATACTGACGATATCAGTTATTATTTTTATTGGAAGACATAGGCTGCAAATGTCATTAGAGAAAAGCATTTTTTAAGATGAGGAATGGTGGATTTGTCGAATTGGCAATTCAAGCAATTTCCTAACATCCCTAGGTAGGAAGATCGATGAAAACAAGTTTTAATGTTTCATGACATTCATTTAGATATTAAAGTTTTTAAAAGTACTGAATGTCTGTTTAAGCAAAATTGAGTGAAAATCTGGATGTTGGGAAGTCTTGATCTGTGATAAATTAATAAAAAATATATTTTCCCAAAATTAATAAAATTAGAAAATTTTTGATGCTTTTAACAAAATAAATTCTTAACCTGTTGATTAAATTAGAAATGAGCAAAGGCTAAGTTTAATTGACCAATAAAAAGTATGCAGAGGGAATGACCTTCTTAAACTTTTCTGCATACTCTCTAATAAAGGAGTTGTTTCAGAAAACATAGCATTTGCCTATAATGGTTACGAAATAGTAATCTTTGACTGGAATTTAGATATTTTTCTGTTACTGAATTTATCATGTGAGCCTTGGCGAGTTCTTTTGGTGATTAATATCTAGTTTGCTGTTAATAATATCTTGAAATCGGATTTGTATTTTAGACTCGTTTTTCCAACAGACTGAAACAAAAATTTAGTTTGACCTACTATTTCAGAAATTAATTCCAACGATTTCCACTTTTTGATTTCTTACGTTCTTGTAAATAAAGTAATAGAAAAAGAATTGTAATCGTCAAAGCATTCAAAATCGAGATTTCAATGTATCTCCACATTTTAGATTTTCCTGAATTCTAAAAACGCCTTTTTAAAAAAATACTCATTTATCTGTGGGAAAAATAACTCTAAATTGCTTTGAGCTATATGGATGAAATTAAGTATACAGACTTAAAATCAAATTTGTAGATTTCTATCAAATATTGAGCAAATACCGCTGAGAGGAAGTATGTCTTCCCTTTTGTTAGAATATATATTAACATGATAACTTCAAAACAAAGTCAGCAAAATAAATAAAATTCGGCACATTGATGTAATATCTATAGTCTAGACACCTATCAAATTTTAATCCAAAGAATTAACGGTCCCGGTTTTAAAAATATGTAAATGCTGTAAATCGAAACTACAACAATTTAATTATATCAAATTTAGTATGGGAGTTTGGGACTACAAGTGTAGCTTTGTGTCAAAATTTTGTTTAAATCGATTGTGAAGAACATATCTGAATCCGAAATTCGATTTTCGAATATTTTTAATCTCATGCCAGTCATTAATTACTGAAACCCTCTCAAGCTCAGATGAAAGATTCAATAAAAATTCGAGATTCATACCAACAGTTAATATTTCGTAACTATTAAACGCCAATTCAATGAAAGAGGTTAAATTTGATACTACCTTTCTTAGAGAATATGCGAGAAACTTTTTGGATGACTATTCCCGTTGGTTTGACAGAAAATTGCCTACGTAAGATTTCTAAGATGAATAATATTATTTAAAGTAATTAATATTTCGAAAATTTGGAACTTTCATTCAATACCTTATACGATATCTTAAAATAAAATCACATAAAATTGTATATTATACGAATATTAAGCCTTATACATTAAGTAAACTTTTAATGAACACAGAAACTCTTTTTGGCATATTTAGTTTTGTACATAAGATTTCATTATCCAAATTAAGGAAAAGTTATTAAATTATTTGAGATCATAATACCAATGGGTATTACAAAACATGTACAGACAAAAACATCGTTACGTGATGTTTTCACATGTACTAGAACAAAAACATCGTTACGTGAAGGTACCATTTAGATAATTTATTTTGAAAGTGGTGTAAGTACATCCTTTTACTTTTTCGTACACGAAGCAGAAGATAAATAGTAAACGAAGAAGAAGACAGTATTGTACTCGTCAAAAAATTCGAAATAGAGATTTTGTCTAACATTTTGCAGACCTTCCGGAGTTCGAAAGAAGCATTTTTAGCATTATGTCTATCTATTATCATAATGACTCAAAAATTCTTAGAGATAGATCGACGAAATTTTGTATATGTTTAGACAAAATTTATAGATTTCTACTAAATCTTGAATGAAATTCATTCAGAGGAAATCTATATGCCTGAATGTTTAATTACAACAGATCTACATAGCTTCAAAATGCAAAATGCTAAATAGATAAAATTCTGTACACAGATTTAGTATCTAAAATGTAGAATCTTACCAAGTTTCGTACCAGATCTTTTAAGGATTTAACAATCTATTTATCCGAACTTTCACATACATATAAAAAATAATTCCAAAAAACAAAGACATAAATCAATGAAAATGCTATCGCAATTGTAGTTTTGTGTTAAATTTTGGTTACAAACTGTCTGAACATATACCCAGCATACAATTCAAGTTACAGATTCATGCCAAAATAATCCATATTTCATAATTTTAGTTTGCCAATGTTATGCAAGGCATTAACGATATACAATTGAATGCGGAATTTTAAGAATAACACTCCTATTGGAGAGTATGCGAGAAAGTTTAGGGGAAAACATTGTCACTGGTTTGAAACAGTGAAAAATTTATGTTTATAATTGTTAATATTTAATATCTTAAAAAATCGGAAGTGTTTCGTTTGATTTATAATTGGTCAATGAAAGAAAACGAGAAGCAATTGTATATGAAATTTCGGAATAAGGAAAAAATAGACTTGCACCACTTTCAAAATAAACAGACCTTCTATTTTTTGGAGTCCATTACATAGATTAGTTTTCTTAATTAAGGAACTAATTTACAATAATTGCTAATAAAATCCAAAATAACTCCCTCAAGCAAGATGATGTTATGTTTTTTCAAATGTGCTACAGTTTGTTAGTAGTAGATGGGTTAGGATTGCATTTTCAGAAAGCTTAAAGAATTCAACTTTAAGAAATGCAGCATATTTAATGACGCAAAATTTTTGAAATGGAATCAAGTTTAAATAATTTATTGAGGACGAATATTGCTTTCCATACTAAATAGTATAATAAAAAAAGCAGAATTGAAATACAATGTATGCAAACGATATTCGTAAGAGCATATTTTTCAAGCCAATACTTCCTTATTTATGTCGATATTAATATTATTTCTCTTTTTAAAGATATTCGAGATAAAGTATTAACAAAAAAAAAAAAAAGCCACTGAAATCTATTTTTAAGTTTCGTAAATCGTATTTATTATTTCATTAAGCTAAGATCACAAGAATATTTATTTCTAGAAGAATCATTTATATTTTAAAAACAATGGAAGATACTTAGATTACTTTGAAATAATAAACAGGAAGTTACGAAAATCTATTAAACGGAGTTTTGAATTTTTATCGATAATATTCTACTGTTTTTCCTTTTAAATATTCGATTCGATTTTCTTAATTAACTTACAAACATCGTACGATTTTTATTTTTATGCAATTGTGAAATATAAAGATAACAATTTTTAAGAAAGATAGTCTAGATTTTCAAAATTCACTAGTTTAATTTCCATTTTTCTATTCTTTCCAAAAAGATAATTTATTTAAAAATAATTTTAGTTATTTTAATTTATTTAAAAATATTTTTAGACCCAATCACTGCTATTATGGAATTATAAATGGAAATAATAAAAAGACTGAATTTAAAGACTCAGTACGAAATAACAGTCATCAAGTCTCATTCTTATAAAGTCAGAACAAGCGCAGAAAAAAATGGTAATCAATTGAGCAACCATATATGCAAAAAGATTAATCACACAGATGTTAATAAGAGCTCTGGATACGGGAAAAATAATTAAAAAAATAAATGAACATTGATTAAATTAAATTAATAAAATAAACTATTATACTGATGAAATTTTCTATTAAAATTTTTCATACTTTAAGAGGAACCGTAGCCAACGAAGCTGAAAGACCAGCAACCTGATATGTTATTCAGTTGTGTGAGTTGCACGAATAGAGCAGAAGTTTCGTATGGTCATCACGGATGTATTGAGAAAGATAGAATAGGTTCAAAATATGAGTAGATGAAATTCATTTTCAAGATAGTTTAATGTAAATATTAAATCCATTTTTTTATAAAAACTAGAAATCCAAAACAAATATATTATTTTATACATTTATTTATTCTAATTTTATTTCGAAAGACGAAATTCTTAGAGATACAAATCTAAGTCATTTTAAAAATACATGGTCCTAATTCTAAGCTAACGCCGTATCTGAGAGATTAATAGATAAAGCTGTTCAAAAAAGGACAAAAAGGTGAAAGTGGCAGATTGGCCGAGCGATGTAATAGTGCCAAAACACCTATGCACGCTCTCTTATGAATAATTTATCTCTGAACTTAAGCCTTGGCGACTGCTGTGTCTGTAACTTTGGCATTTGAAATATTTAATCCTCTTAAGAAAGAAGACAGTGCTTTGTGAAAGTAGCGAAGAGGTACAAGTAGTATTAAAACAAAATTTATACCTTAGAACGTTTAGATTTCAGTATTTGGGCAGACATTTCACTATTTTTAAGACATTTTGAGAACTTTCAGTTTCTTTCATTGGCGTTTGTGTGTTCATATATTGACCCTTGAATAGCCTAAACGAAATTAATTGTTCTAATTTTAACATGGATTTTTGAATCATAAATCACATTAAGTTTAATCATTAATTACTTAACATTAATTATATAGCCACTAAGGAATTATTGCTCATTTAATAATAATTGATTTTTTCCACCCTATTTTTAAAAAGCATAAATTAGTACAAAAACTAATTTTATAAGTAATAGAAGAAAACGTAATTCATAAGAAACGACTAAAAAGTGACTTCTTACAACAAATATTTCAAACAATTTAGAAATTATCTCTATTTTACATAAATATTTGATTAATCAACTTTTTAATATACACTTAAGTTTAAGAAAATGGGATGATATGGCATTTTATTTTATATAATATAAAAAATCGCATTTATTAGAATACTATCAAAAATTTAAATTAATACGATTTATTTTCATGCTATTGATAGATTTGACATATTCTTACATTTCAAAAACAATATTCGAATAGAATAAAAAAGATATTGTATTCGTAGAAATAAAATAAATATAAACAGGAAACACATAGCTGTAGTTTTAATTTAAGTTTTAAATATAAATGAAATTTATTTTTTAAAATTAAGAATGCATCTCTTGTTTAATTACTCGTTTCATTCTTTTTTAACAAATAATTTCATAGAAATCATCATTACCTTACTTATATAAAATTTTATCTTTATTTTATTTATTTTAAACATCAGCTTTATCTTATTTATTTTAATTATTAGCTTTATGTCATCTTATTTATTTAAAATTTCATCTTTCATCATAAATATAAAAGTGTATATGTGTGTGTATTGGCACTATGCAGGCCAGACCGTTTGACCTACAATTATGAAACTTGCACACATATAATTTGGAGGTTGGAAATAAGTAGATTCATGATTTAGAGTGGTTTTTGTTTTTGGTATTTTAATTAGAATTTCAACTAAAAACTAAGCAAAAATGTAGCATTTTATAGCAAATGTAGCAAATGTAGCAAACTTCAAAATATTACCTTTTCAATGGCATCATCTTAAAAAAATGTTTTAAACATATTTCCTAACAAGAATATAAAGATAACATCATCAATGCTTAATTTTCCGAACTAATGTTAAACATATTACAAACCATAATACAAAAACATAACTCTTGAAGGATGCTATAGTAATTGATAAAAGTCACCATTAAAATTGTAGATATTCTTTATTTTTGCTTTATAATCCTAATTAATATTGACTTCATTACGTAAAACAATGGAAGTGTTTAAAATACTGATATTAAACTTCTGAAGTTAACACAAATCAAAGTTGGATAAAGCAGATTTCTGAAAAAAAAAAGATATATTTATATAATTCTCGAAAGAATCTGTAAAAGATTTAAATATTTTAAAAATTTTACATTAAAAAACCATTAATATGAAGAAAAATGTCATATTTTATATTGTTTTAAATTAGAAATTCTGTTACATAGTCAAAAAGACTAGAAACAGCAGAGTGTATCCATTTTTTTAAATGAATTTGAGAGGAATTGACAAGGAGTTATGAAAATGAATAGTAAATTAAACAGACCAGCGTAAAGTTTTGAAATATTATAAATCATATATATTTCAAAATTTGAAGCTTAGAAAGATTTTGCGGAATAAGCTATTAAAATAAGATTACACAAAATATTCAATAAAAAATTTTTGCGAACAAGTTAGTCTCTAAAGACTGGTAGTGTCCAATATTTCAAGATTCCAAACATCAAAAAAGTTCCGTCAAAACATAGAAGTCGTCAAACCTTAGATTTATTTATTTATTAAAAATTAAAAGATTCAAATAAAGATTTTGCTTATAAAATAAAGATTCACTGAAAACTTCAAATTTCATTTTTAATCTAAATCAATATTACATGAAATCTTTTTTTAAGAATTTATCTTTTTTTGACAAAATATCATTAAAATCATGTAAATAATAGGAAAATCAATTCATAATCTAAATTTCAAAATTGATAATAAATTGCAACTATTGCTTGCTCTTAAATTTGAATTTAAGCAACAATTTATCATTACATCTTTCCTCTTTTTGTTCTTTATTTATTTAGTTTTGAAAAAAAAAATCAATTATCAGCAGAATTATTTACTTGTTACAATCTTAGCTGAAAAGAAAAAGAGAGCTTTTCAGCAACGAAATTTAAACAAACAATTAATTTCTATTTATTTAAAAAATTAAAATTCGAAGATTATTCTCCGAAATATTATTTATTAAAATTTAACAATTTTTGACAGAAATAAAAATTATAACGAATAAGTTTAATAGTAGTAGTTGAACAAACCCCTTATAATTCAGATTTAATCTTAATATTTTATGATACCCTGAACTACATTTGAATACATCACATATTTTTTAAGCGAATAAAATGAAATTAATTCTGACAAACGATTTTTACTTACAGATTTACTCGTTCTGGTCACTTGCTCCGTTACTAAACTTGTGGAATCGTCTCAAATGCTCTAAAAACTTGTCAACCTGAATGCTTCGAAAACCAAGATAGGAAGATGAAGATTGAGAGGTGAGTGGATCTTTTTATAATTTTAGTGTGGTTTGGAATTCGATACCGTAATTTCAACACTGCCGACAAGAAATTGAACTTTGATCTTCACTAACGAGGATCAACGACCAATTTATTTACGTTCATCCAAGGAAGTCTACTGCATACTTTTGAACCTCCCACTACGCTTTATCAAGGGCAAGGTTCCGGAACCTGGGGTCGCTGCTTTTTTGGATATAAAGTAAATATTTTTTGATTGATGAAAGCAGTTTTTACCCCCTTATCTTGAATTTGGTAGAGATTAAAGTGGTTGGATTTTTCTTATCTTTAAACGGGACGATATTCTTTATAATGATGGGACAGTCAAGCCGGGTTAAGGTTAAAAAATTCTAATTCTAGATAAGGACAGATTATTATTAGGCAAAGTAGACAATTATTTGGACGCATTTCAGATTTAGAGGTCAATTCCTTTGAGAACTAAAATGACATAATTGCATATAAAAAATGAGCATTTCTTCTTGAAACAGAAACTGACGGTAATTTTATTTTCTTTATTTTTTATTTCTGGAAAGAAAACATCATTGCTAATTCTGTGTATGTGTATGTGTAAGAGTGTTTGTATATAGTAGGCGTTTTCGTTTTAAGTCTGTAAAGAAATTTGATACTTGAGCTAACATTGGAGGCAGAGGTTACTGTAATCCGTCTGCGGACCTGATCAGTATACATTTGGGCTATCTGTTCTTAAACTTTACAATTTAGTTTCACATTTCAATTCATTCTAACTTTCTAGTTCTTTACTGTCTTTTACTGTAGCATTATATCTGTCTGTTCGTCCTTCCATCTGTCCATCTATGGACATGATAATTCAAAAGGGCTTTGAATCAGATGGATCAAATTTGTAGTATATTCTATGAATTAAATTTGTAGATTTACTTCAAATTTTAATGAAATCCATTTAGAGAAAATCTGTCTGTTCAGCTGTTTCGATGTATGTCAACTTGATATTTTCTAAACGAAGAGAGTTATATGAAAAAAATGTGGTGTACAAATTTAACATTAAGAATGCCGATATGCGCCAAATTGGAAGGCAAATCCTTCAAGAAGTTGACCATCTGTCGGTCTGTATTTTCTCAAGCACATAAGCTTGAAAACTCGAAGATGCAATACATGAAATTTAGTATGCGAATTTCTGACAAGTGTAATTTTGGATTAAATTTTGTAGTTTATCGTTTGGTAAAACGCATGTCTATTTTCAATGTTCATTCACGTTTGAAATTTTTTTTATGAGATACGGGCTTTTTATTTGAAACATCTAAACGTAATTTTATGTTATGCTATAGTAAAAATGATAGTAGTAAATGATAGACTAGAGTCGCCTATAATTTTATTACATTTAAAGTCTACTTATAATAATTACAATAACAACGGGAATAAAAAATGTTTTATAAAAAAACAAAAAAAAAAAATGTATTTAATACTGTGCAATGCGCGTATGTTTTGTTGCTGTACAAAAAAGAACCCCTGGAAACTGAAATTACGAAATATATTTATAAACATTTTTAAATTTTTATTAAAACTGGAGAAAGAAAGTGATCGAAATTAACACTAGTATTCCTTAAAGACTACTTTTTTGTAAACTTGAAAGGCATTTAAAAATAGTTTTTGTCCAATATTTAAATTTAAATTATCGAAGAAAAGCGTTCACATTCACTTAATTATTTAATTGCGGTAAAAAAACACGTTTATTAATGGGTAACTACTATCTTAAAAAGTAACTTCAAGTCAAAATCTGGTAATTTTAAGTCCTATGGTTTGTTTGGTTGGTTTTGTCTCATGCATGGGGAATCACTTAATTTACACATAAATTCTGCCTATAAAAATTTTTATGCTAAAATTTCAAAATTTTTACTATATTCGTAGAAATAAACAAGGGAGATTACCTCTTCAGATATTTGGTCTCAGTTTGATCTTGAAAAATTTAAAATTCTAGTTAACTTAGAAACAATTTTGAAAGTGGTCATTTTGCAATCCTAACTAGTGCACATTATGATGATCTCTTTTAGATTAATCTGATTTCACAATTCTTTATATTTTAATTAATGAAACTGAACGCATAAATATTTAGTTTAAAATACAGTTATTACAATTTAATCAAAATGTTTATTTGTTATTTCACGTTACTGTGTTTTAAACTAAATAATTTGTTTGAGTAAATTTGAAAAATATGTATGTTTTTATTTGGTTATCATGATTCACGACTAATTGACAACCAAGTTTATAGCCAGTATTAGTATTTAATCTGACTTTTAGTGTTTTTAAATATTGTAATAATTAATTAAAAGCAATGAAACAAATAAGAACCTGATAAATTTTATTTAACGAATTGCTGATATTATTCTTATAGTTTATTATAGACTTTGTATTTTTTAAAGATTAATTTATTAGTTAACAAGGTAAAAACAATTTTTATAATTGAGATTTGTCTTTAACGACTTTTAGTTATCTAGGTTACCTAATCGAAAACCTATTAGATGTTTTTTTTATTAACTAAAAATTAAGTAAAAGAATATTAATATTTTTATTTAGTTCATAATTAATCAAATGATTATAAATAGTTCCAATTTGGTGGTATTATTATATTTTAGCTAATGAAAATTACTCTGAATTATGTATATTTGTAACTTAATTGAAACAAAAGAGGAATTTTTTAAACCAATTTAGATGAACAGGCTTTCAAAATATCAAATTTGCAAAATACACTGACTACACGTTGATCATTCACGTAATATTTTATCCTATCACTGATTCTTTCACCAAATATTATATTGTAGTTCCCACACATGTAACAGTTAAAGCATCAAATTTTATAACGCATAAATTCGG
The DNA here is from genome assembly GCA_026543055.1 of Argiope trifasciata. Taxonomy (NCBI): domain Eukaryota; kingdom Metazoa; phylum Arthropoda; class Arachnida; order Araneae; family Araneidae; genus Argiope; species Argiope trifasciata. Next base: position 2,200,687 of record JAPMOQ010020268.1, on the reverse strand, counting down.
AGACTTTCAAAACTCTTGCTACATTATTGATGTATGTTAATTCAGGAAAATTTAAGTAAATATTAGAAGTTTTTAACAACTTTTCATAGTAAAATAATTTTCGACAATTTTTCTACATTAAGTATCATTTATTATTTATAAAATAAATGTCTTATACAAACGGATAAAATTCCACCCCGATGACCTTCATATTTATCCACATCAGAACTTGTCGGACCAAAACCCATGATGTCCCTCTTTCTGCGAATACGACCGAATCCTGTGTTTGTAAATATCCGAAACCAGAGACATTGAACTTGGCCGATAGCGCATAATTATTGAGGCGTTAAATGATGCACCGATAGCTGCTTTCTTTTGCAAAAGTAGTTGATGGTTTGTATATTTTGTTCTTTCAACCAAACTGATTCAGATATGAGTCGATAATTGCAAACGATATTCAGTTGATATATTGATGGTATTGACTTTTCAATGTTTTTTACTTAGAATAAACTAATTAAAATTTATATGTTATCTTTTAATACAAAAAATCAATGCGCATAAATTCTATATGTTCAGTATCGAAATTCTTTCGTACAGCGAGCTTTTATTATTTCTTTATTATTGCCACAGCATGAAAAAAAGTTTTTTTTAATGATTATCGTTTATAGTCATGTCAATATCCGACAGCTGCAGAAAATCTAGAGATTTTTTTTTTGTTTAAAAATGTGTTTAAATTATCGTTTGTTCTAAAAAAAGTATTTTTGTTAGAGTTTTGAATTAAATAAATATGATTTACCGAATTCAGAGCTATTTTAAGTAAGGTTAAAAACTGAGTTTAAAAATTATGTAAATCCAGGGATTCCTTTTTTGACACCATTGTAATAAACTATTTATAGAATCTTTATTTCTGCTTTTAATATATTTTTTAATAAATTCTTAATCTTTTATTATAAATGTTCATTTTTTTTCAAATTATGAGTTTCATAGAAAAAAAATTATGGAAGATTATGCGATGGAACTAATTTGTTTAACTTTAAAATTACTAGACAAATTGACAGATTATGTATAATCTAATGTCTAATTTACGTTGACTTGCACTGTTCTGTGACGTCATTTTTCTTTAGAACTTGCAAGAAGAGTTGTAGATACTAAAATTAAATTGAAACATCGAACTTCATGTGAATGATGTTAGTATGAGTTAGTTCGCTAAGGTTACAGCTGTAAATCAAAACTGTCACATTAACATGGTAATATAAGCCAAATACACGGAATCTATGTTTATGTAGGATTCAAAACTATAGAGACATAGGTGTATTAAAAAAACGCTAAACAACAAAAGAAATAGGATAAACGATTATTTTTTAACACGATATCTTTTATCTGGTACCAACTTCCTTTGTTTGGGAGATATCTTACCCTCAATTTCAAAACTGAATCAAGGAGAAGATGGATGTTATAGATCCGATGAGAGAGTTGTCTTTATTTAATAAGTGAGCATAATACTTCCGCAACAGTCATGCTATGATAGCATTCAGCAATAGCAGTAAAATTATAGGTTGGTATTATTTTCCGAAGGTGTATTATCTATTCCTAAAATATTCTCAAGCGCTAGTGAAGAAATTAATACGTCTAAGGAGTATGACTATTTATCCATTGATTAGTGCAGGTTTGTAGAAAATAACTACAAAATAGTTGCTATCGGAAGGCACTCTAACGAATCAGTCATTAATAATCATGTTACTGAGTTTGAATTCTTAATTTAAGGGACATTTTCTGATTTAAGTTTTGGGCAGCGGTGGCCTGTTGGTAATGTCTTGGCTTCAGAGCCGGAGGGTTTCAAGTTCGAGACTCGATTCCACCGAAGAACCGTTATGTGAGGGGATCTCTTGCACATTAAATCTATCAGGCCAAATGTCCTCCCGTTGTTGTGATGCTGCTTGGAGAGGGCAGTGCCAGCTGAGAAGTCATCTTCGTCATCTGACCGTGGTTCAAAAGGACCGGGTCAGTCCCAAAATAGCCCTAGTGTTGCTTTATAACGAGTCTTTAATAATACTAAACTGATTTAAATTTTTGATTTCGCTTTTTTGAAACACCGGTTACATGATGTTTTTCGTTTCAGTATCACGAGACAACCACTTTTCGACGATTCTAACTCATTAAGGGGTGAGGCACAGAAAGATGTGCACCTTTCTGGAATTTATTTTGATATTAAATGCAAACATCTTTTTCTTGAATCCATCTTTCAGCCCCCATTTTGCTGAATTCAACTCATCTTAACGCATGCGCAGTAGCAGGAGAGTTTTTAAATTCTTTCGCAAATAATACCATGTCATTATTTTTTCATAAAATATTTTGCAGTGCACTTTTAAGTATTTTTTAAATAACAAGTTTTTTTAAAAAAAAATAATATCATAATTAGTATTTATATTCATCATACCATTTTCAGTATTGTTTGAGTAATGAGAGTTTTTTACAATTAATGTCATAACAGTCTTGCTATTTCTAAATATTTTCATACTTTCGTTGTTTTTATTGGAGGTATTTAACATTTTAGTACTTTTAGGTATGTGGTTTCACTTCATAAGTCAGATAACAACCTCTGAGCAGCAGTAATCACTTTTGTTTTGTGGTTACGTTACACGGCTACGAACCTTAACGTTGCAAGTTCGGTTCTCGCTATCACCTATAGCTTTAGATACCTTATGATGCTCACTTAGTATTATCTGAAAAATATATCCTAACTGTCCAGTTACATTGGTTTTAAGCGTCTCATATAAAAAAGCCGTGCTTTTTGGTGTGGGGGATACAATTACGAGTGCTCTCCACGACAATAGTTTTAAAATATATAAAAAGCAAAATAATGAAAAGAATCACTGTCATTCAGAGTAATATGAGCGAAAGAACTATAACAAACTTTCATGAAAGATTTCGATACTGCATCTTCCTTACCAACCGCCAATCTAGGAGTGCAGTTTTCGAACTAGCTACAATCACAAAGAAATTTTATGAATTTTAGAGAAATAAAATTGTTTCTTTTGTTATCGGATTAATTGATCCTTTTTATTTAAATTTGCTACATCATGAGTTAGGATTTTGTTACATTTTGAAATTGGTCCACCTTTCTGCCAAAGACTGTATTTAAACTCAAGGGCTCAACTTTGCCGGAAAAAGTGAGAATAGTCATCTGTAAAGAAAATAGTCAAGCATTAATAATTAAAGATCTTTGTGCTATCATTGCGCTGATAATTCAAAAACCATTTTTATACGAGAATAGTTAAAAAGACGTCGATATCAATTTCAATACGCATAAGAATTATTCATCTAGTAACGGTTAAGCCTATTTTAATACTCGGCTAAACTTCGTTTGACTTAGATTTTTATAATTTTGATTTTTTATGCCGTTTTTGTTCTGGCTGATTGGAATTTTTGGCGGCGAATCAAGGAAAGAGGTGAATACTCAGGTGAGAAATTCGAATAATATTTTGTAGCTGCAATCAGAGCCTGATTAAGGCGGGGACAGTTGCCCCTGGCCTTTATATCAGAGGGGGGGGGTAGCAAATTGAATAGAAAACTTTATTTTACGTTTTCTTCTTTAATGAACTTTTTTTAAAACTAAATATAAGTACTGTGTAAAATTCATCAGTATTGCGTAAGTTTCTTCATTAATTAAAAAATTAGACAATTTAAGAAGAATTAAAAAAAATTCTAATGGATAGAATATTATTGGAATTAAAACGCTACTAAATTTCTTGTTTATTTAAAAAAAGAGGAATACAAATTTTAGCTTACCTGTTATAAGGACAAGCAGGGATTTCGACGATTCGAATTAATTCATAATAAACTATTGCTTTCTAAATAAATAAACTGACAGTTTCAGAGACTAATCAAAACGCATACTTAATTATATTAAAAGTATTTTTTATTAAAATTTAAAGACATCGAATTTCTAACTTAACTAATGAGAAGGTTACATTTGATGCATTTTAAGGAGCTTATTAATATCAGACTCGACTTCACTTAAAAATAATCGTAAGTCGCCACGTTCAGTAACATGGAGTCGATTTCTCTTTTTCGTTACCAATGTTGTCTCGGCACTAAATCCACGTTCTGCTGAATATGAAGAGGGGAATGCTATCAGAAGTCGTAGAACAATCGACCATAATCCTGAATGCAGTTACGAAATCGACTTCTGCAGCCAAAATTCTTGGTAGTCATTCTTGAATTTAATTTTCAATTCCTCATTTGTCGTCAGTTCTATTAGTTCTGAGATGATCCTGCTTTGTTGATGTTGTATAAAAGATCCCCAACCCAGTCTGGTCTGTCCATGTTTAAATTATCCTGGAATCGTTCCTTGAAGTTATTGTGCACTATATTTGGTAATTCTTCTAACACCCCTTCATGTCATGTCAACGCCCCCTAATTTTCTCCGCGTCTTCTACTGCCCCCCTGAAAGCTTCAAACGCCCACCTCTGGAATCTATGATTTATCGTATGAACACACAGAAAATCTATATTTCATGATTCCATGCTTTTTAGGACGGTATGCAGCAAAATTTTTGCAATTACGGTGGATAAATTTAAACAATCAAAATGTATCTTTACATATCGCAAAATGCTATATGTTTATAAAAATACATAGAACCAGATGCACTTATGTTATAAAGACCATGCCGCATACATCGAAAAAAGCTTTTTAGCCTATTTTCAACGTGTAGAGGATTTCTCTATGGTGTTTTACGCTAATTAATTCAAATTACTAAAAAAGCCTTTGCATTTCCTAATTATGAATTTGAATAGCATTTTTGTCAATTTTTTACTCTTCAGATATACTTTATCCTTTTAATGATGGACATAGAATTCTGAGAAAAATAAAATGGACGGATCGGTATTTCATATGACCATTGGAGGGGGGGGGGATTTATATAGCTAACTACCGGATGCTTTAGTAATTAGCTAAGTGAAGCCTATATTACATGAAGCTACAAAAAATCCAATGGAGAGTTTAAACATTCGTATGACAGTTTGTTTATATTTAACTGTTGCCCTTGGTCAATGAGAAATAAGAACGATTCTGTGCCTCATACTAGTACTCGTTTTATATATAAATGTTTGTATCTAGAGATATAAAAAAGACATGTAATTTTATTTTATGTTTAGACAACTGAAAAATAAATTGCACTTCTTCTATAAAATTTTTTATTTCTGATAATGATGAGTAATAGACAGAAAAAAAGAATATTAATCAATGCTTTTGACAGACATTAATCATTTCTGTCTCCATAAAAATAGGAAAAAAATTTTATCACGTGATTGCGCTTTAAAAATGTATCAGCTGGTGATGAAATTAAGATTGAAATCATATCTATAAAGAGTCCTTGATTAATATTTTTTTAGTTCTTTTATTGTGAATTTTATCGATACATCTGGATTTGGTGATAAAACATATATCAGAAAAATATAAAATAGAGAATTCTGTTTCGGTTTAATCCAAATAAGCAATAAATCGCTCCATTTTGTGAGTGCCCATAGTTATTAATATTATGTCCTTTATGGTATATACAGCAGATGTTAAAAACATGAACCTGATCAGCTGTTGAAATACAGCTGAATTTATTTTATGTTGACTGCCTTTAAATATCATTTTTCCTAATAACAACATAGCTTCAAGAGATTTTGATCAGACTATCTTAAATATGATTTCAAATATAGATAACTATTTTCCATTGCTTTGTTTGAATGTAATAGATCTTATAAGTTTTTGCGACAATGATGCTTTATGCAAAAAATTGTTTTCGAATTGAAGTGCAAGATTTTAAGATAATAATTTTTATCGTTCATCTTTGCTATTGTCTTTAACATAAGTCATTAATTATCCTTATTGTGAGAACAATGTTTTTCGTTAGAATTTAGTATTATCTTTCCCAAGAGATTTAATTCATTTGTTAAAACACCTGTTGATTCTTTTGAAATGAGAACTGTTTTCAGATAAATATCTATATTCCTGCTTTATTTACAAAAAGGCACTTTTTAGTAGAAAACTAAGCTTTATAGCTTCAAGTTCAAGGTCGAATTCCTAGTTTCATAGACGTAATTACATGAAGGAAATATAAAATGTTAAATATTAATTCGCTAGAATATTCTTGTAATAATGTATATGGAAGAGGGAAATTACAGTTTCTAAATTTGACGATCATCAGTGAATCATAGGTAACAGATCATTTTAGAGAGAATTATATTCCAGGAAATTATTAATTAGGAAAAACAGAGAGAAATATGGAAGGAAAACGAATAAATTTGCACAGAAATGGGTTTTTAACGGTGAAATAACAGGTATCAGACACAGAAGATTTTGGAGAGAAAAGAATACTGCATTTCATTAGTGGCAATCGAGTAAGTAATAGCGGACTCTGTGGCAGTGTCTTGCGTTTTGTCAATCATAAGAGAGAGAGATTCTTGCCAACTTAATATTGCCTGTTCCAGTGGAAAAGAATGGAGATCCTCTTGTAGAAGATTTATAAATATAAAGCGATTCTTTTTCCACGAGTTCCGTATAAAGTAAATTATGAACAGTTCTAAAATTTTTGCTATAAAATAATAAAAATTATACTTATGGGGATTATGAGACTGACGCGCTGCCTACTACGCTACCGAGGCTCGAAAAAAAAAATTATACTGTTGGTAATAAGTATAATCCTTAGTATTGTCTTGTAAAAAATACAATAACTCTCAGAGTGAATATTTAAACCAAGATAATTCTCAAAATGATTGTTTGCTTTAATATTCTGTGAATGTTTGTAATCTAAATAGTTAGTCATATTCCAACTATTCACACAAAAATGAGAGTTGATATAAAATATTGTGGGAACTGTCAATTATTAGTTTTCATATTCTGTACGGTGCCATGTTGCATCATTGATTACGTCATGTTAATCACATTATTGTTTCGTGCCTTAATTGGCAGAAGAGAGTTTATGTGTTTTTATGTTAAGTAATGTTTTGTCCCTGTATAATATGTCTTTTGTGAATAAATTTATGTCATGTATTCATGATGGTCGATGCTTTTTTACCACAGTAAGAATCTATATAATGCACTCAATAAATACGCTGGTAATGTTTGAAAGAAATCAAATAGAAAACTAACCACATTTCTATTAAATTACGATGAGATTATTGAACAGGAGAGTATTTAGAGAATGTTAATTAGAAAGAAATGTTTAGAATTTCATTTCATTCCATGACAAATCATAAATCATTGAACAATTTAGAATTTGTTTCACTTACTTATAGTGCATTTTTGTTATTTTTTGCAAAACAGAACCGAAGAGTCTTCGAAGATTTTTACATTCAATTCTTGCCTATCTTATGATGAAATGCAATTTACTTTAAGATGAAACATGAGAACCTCAAAGCAACATGAAAACCATCAATATACTCACGGTTCATTCGCTCAACTATCTGGAATTCTTCAATTGCTGTTTCAGTTATGGATTCAAGTGATGTGAATAAGAACTAAGAAACAGTTGCAAAACATCAAGAATATCGAAATTTTATGTACTTGGGCTTTAAAATTATAATTTAAGTGAAAATTTTATTAAAAAGATAATATAATATCTAATACTATAATACGAGGAATGGTTGTCAAGTCGAAAATCGCC
>JAPMOQ010020268.1:2125272-2193044 GCA_026543055.1 Argiope trifasciata | reverse complement strand
GATTGGCGCCGGTTTTGAAGCGCTACGGTCGAGCAGTTCGGAGTTACTGATAGGATATTTTCAAACGTTATTAGTTCGCCATAATGGCTACTTAAATTTTCAAGCGGTAACGTGCTGCCATCTATAGCCAATATGGCGAACTAATAAAGTTTATGTTTATGCTGTTATAGGTTTATAATATGTTTCTTATGTATGTATATATGTTTGGTTTTTCTAAATAAATTTGTCAAAAATATTGAACTTCAACACACTTCAATCTTTACCTTTACTTTAGCTTTGTATAGAATATTTCCCTTTCCAAACTCTAACTTTGTTTAGAATAGTTTACAATGGTGCACTTTAACTGGTTATCTTTTCACCAATGGTTTCACAAATTTTCTTATGGTATGTATTGTTTTGATAAATCACAATTGAAAATTTAAATCTTCGAGTAAGCTTCGATACCTGTTTTCTCCGAGCGGAGCTCGGTCACCCGCTGGTTAATATTAATACGGAATAGAGGTATAATCACAGAATTAAATGGTTTATCTTTCATTAAAGGCTATAATCCAGTCATAAAGTTACAAAATGTTTTAATTCTAACCACGCTTACTTTAGTGTTATTTGTATTATTGTAGCTATCACCACATTTTTATAGCAGTTATTTTGCGCTTTTGGATGATGTAAATAATTATAAATCATGCACTCATTATTATCCACGTTTAACTTTTATTTTTTGCTGGAATTCATGCTGACTAATAAATCAATAATGAATCATTTTTCAAAAATAAAGAAAACTTTATTTATAGGCTCAGAATCAATGCAACGTTAATACAGTCACGGACACCACGACTTCCTAGAAAATGACTGTAACGAATGAAAAAAAAATATGGCTATCGAAATCGTGTTAATAAGATTTTTATGGCGTATGATTATGGAATCTAATGAAACATATTGTGAGGTTTATTTTCATCTATAAGGTGTTCAGCTTTCAATTCTTTAGCCATGCACAAACGATGGATATACAGAATGCTAACAGAATGACAAATTTGGAATATTATGCCATATTCTTTCCTGTAAAAGGCAGATGAAAAGCAATCAAGGATGATAGGTAACATGAAGATTCTCAAGCACCTTAAATGTTGAAAATTAAACTTGATACACAGGGTATTCATAAAACAAAATCCACATCCTTCATAAGCATTTAAAAATGAAAGCATTCTTGAAATTAGATAAAGTGAAGAATGGAATCAATATTTATTATGCAAATCCGTTGATCACTCTAGTGATAATTAACTGTGCTACTTTTCATAAAAATTAGACAGTATTCCATAATTTTTATCCATATAATATAGAATACTATTTAGGTTTAACATTTGTTATTAGAAATGTTTCTTGAAGTAAGTGTATTAGATATATATTTTCGTAAGAATATATTATGTTAGAATGTATTATTTTTTATTAATAAATATATATTTTAATGTTTTTTCTCTTTTCTGTCCATTTCTTTTTTATTTTTTCTCAAACTACTCATGTCCACTCGTATATACACAATGATGAAGAAATAAGTAAGAGCTAGAATGAACAAATATTTTTAAATTCCAAATATTTTTGTTCATTTTATGTCAAATGATAAATCAGAGCTTCTGATTGGAGAACTATATATTTTTATATCAGTGTAAAAACTGGGAAATCTTTGATTTGTAGTAGTGAATCTTCCCAAATTCTATGAAATTTTATTTGCTAATATCTGTGAATTTTTATTTCCTCGCGCTTTTGCATTGCGCGATATGCAGTTTTATTTTTATAATGGTTATTGTCACAGATGATTTATTATACATATTCCTATTTGAATTTGTTAATTTTAGCAAATGATGATTCATCTTGAGATCTCTTCTAGCAAACGCATATTTTCCGACTGTTTTGTTCATTTTATTGATTTTTAAGTTAATGTTTTAATAAGATGAAATGAATTGCTATCATCGTACTACTTATCTCGAGTTATTTCTTTATGTGATTTCTCATATAAGGAAAAATGGAATTTTGAAACATGCTTTCGCGGAAATATGCTTTTTTACTAACTTCTTTTCAAACATTTAAAGTGGAAGATCGGAACACAAGTAATTGGATATATTTTGAAGAAAAAAGTTCATCTGAAACAGCCAGAAATTTTCTAAAGAATCCTATCATGATGAAGTAAATATTTACAAGAATCAGAAAGACGATGGGAGAAAGCGTAAAATATCAAGAATGCAGACTTAATTGCGTGAAGGGTAGTAGAGCAAAGATATCAAGAATATGAAGAACACCATAATTAAAAATGTTTGACTGAAAATAGCTTGTCATAAAAAAAACCGAGCCAAATTATTTAGCCTTGAACGCAACGCGAGAGCTAATAATAAAAAATTCATTTAAGCTTATGAATTTAAAAATATTGCGAGTAGAGAAAGCGAATTATATAAAGTATTTGTTCAATTTTGATGTGTGATAAATAAGTGAAAATATAAAATCACCTAGCATGTGTTATAAGACGGAAAAATAAAATTTTCTCCACTTCTGGAATTACTTAAAGAGATAAAAGTCATATTGCTTTTTTCAGTTTTATTACAATTATAATAAAATTAAATTTATATTCGTTATAGTTAGAAAATGCAAATATTTGTAAAAAAGCAAGTTAATAGCATATGTGACCAAATTTGGAGCAGTGCTAGTTGAAACAATATTTGTTTTAAACTTTCTTACATGTTTCATTAATGGTTGCTTCGTTTCATTATTTTATTTTTTAAATTATACTCACTCAATTTACAGATAAAATACTAGTCAACAATCACCTCTCATGGTGAAAATTAGGTATGCCTTTAGAGACATTAAATTTTCCTACAATTTGAGGAGGGAATTTCTGTTGAGAAATGACAGCTTTTTTACCAAAAAATGCAGCTGATGACTTTGAAATCCCTTTTGGATAGCAAATTTTTAGTATACCGACATTTATTGCCTCATCTAGTACTAACACATTCGAATGTATTTAACCTTAAAATACTACATATGTCTGAGAAAACCTCGTTTGGTGAACAAATTTCCATGTCTCATATTCATGTACTTTTATTTGATGATTCATAATATGATACATATTACATCTGTTTCTGATAATTATCGATATTTTTGAAGATTTTTAAAAGTCTATTTTCTTTCTTGAATATCAGAAATCTGATAATTTCTCGACATATTTGCCATAAATATTTGCTGAATATCGTTATTTCTCGTTATTAGTTGATATTTAAACCATCAAATATCAACATTCAACACGCCTTTAGAGTTTTAAATGGAAATACTTTTATCACTTTGAGACAAAACTGCAACTTGTTAAATTAGGCTTAATTAGTAACGCATATTTTGAAATATATATAAAAAAAGGGGAAAGTTAATTTAACAGCACGTGTAAATAAACTGTTGAACATAAAATGATCAGTGATTTCTAAATGAGGAGATAAATCAACTTGAATTTATACGATTAACAATATAAAATCTTATTTTTTGCAACTACTTAGACTTTATCTTTGTTTCTCAGACTTTGATTTCTCAGCTTCTAATATGAATCTTCTTTCCTTTTAACAAGAATTTGTGTATGCTTGTCGACAGGTGAATATTCGAAAATATAAGAATATAACCAAATATTCGGGCTTTCATCTACCTGTTTTATATGCATCGACATTTGCTGAAGAATATGAGTATTTCGTAATTTCGATCTTTCCTAATATCATATACATTTCAAGTTTTAGTACAAAATTCTATTTTCGTATCGAAATGAAATATTCTTATCCAAAAAATTGATAGTCTGATGAATTAATTTGAAAAATGCAGACTATGAGACACTGAAGCATTCGGGGTATTTGTAAGCTAATTTCAAATCAAATGTCAGAGTCTTTAAAGAACTCATAATATATATTCTTATTTTTATATTCAGAGTTATAGTTAATCTGAATTCCCAAATTGTAAATAGAAAACGTATTGATGAGCCTCGATTTTGAATATATATGTATCAATGTAAACACAGTAATCGCAATTTACAAAAACGGGATATGGATTTAAAATCTTCTAGCCGATTGGTTGCAGCACCTTCTGGTGACATTTGTGCAAATATTCATCAACTGAGACAAATTCAAAAAATGGGACATGGGTTTAAGTCACATGGTAGCAGTGCAATAAAAAAATTACACTTATATCCAGCTCATGTACAATCTACATAATCAGAAATTCTATTTCGTTAAAAAATTTCACTTCAGTTTGCATACTCCTTAATTTTGAATCGATGGAACTTTTTTAAAATTTTTTGTATTAAAGCAAAAAAATCAAGCCAAATTAAAGTATTTTTGCAATCTTTTTTTACAAGATTTCTGGGTATACAGAATTTCTGGTTATTAATTAAACATTCTAAAAAAGCAACATCAATGAAAGAATTTTTAAAACAAAAATCGATTGATTATGCATATATATTTATTTAGCAGATAAGTCAGTACACCCAGAACTATCATTATATCAACAGCTGTCAATTTAATCGAAATTATTTATCAAGATAATTTATGTCGGCAAAGGTTAGTAAACGAATTGTTGATACATGCAGCTATCTGATGCTGATAAAACATTTCAAGAACTTTGGTGGTTCCGAACAGAAAGTAGTTTTTCTCAGCAAAAATACGGTTTTAACTTCCTGACTGTAATGAAGCTTGATAATGATTTCTAATGAAAATTTTGATGATTTTTTGATGTTTGTAGAAGAACAAAACATAAATTTTAAAAAGAGAAAAAATAATTTAATAGAAATCTGAAAAAAATTCAAAATATTCATGTCACGTTTATTGTTCGAAAATCACCAAATTATATTTAAAGACAGAAAGCCACAGATAGTCGATAGTATTGAATATAAATTCCCCTTTCCCTTGTATTGAACAGATATCTGTCTGGTTACCTGTGTGTGAATGAAAATAATTAACAAAAAATATAGTGACATAGACGATGAAATTTGTCATACATTTTGTACTAATACTAGAATTAATAGACAGTAGAATTAGTGATTATGTAAATTTTTGTTCAAATAGAATTTCATTCAAAATGTGTCAAGAGTACGACTGCTTGTCATTCTTTCGATTTGTAATTATGTGAACGAGATACTCGAATTTCAACAGATTTAATGGGTGGGGGCATTTCAGTATATGATCTTCATAGTATAATTTCAGACCAATGTCTGCATTGAATCTGGATTCATCTTTTAAAGAATAGATTCTCTTTTTTAATTTGTTTGCATGCATGTGTATACGAAAAAGACACATACAATTTCTTTTAGACTTTGAAATCAAAATGGTTGATCTAAAGTGAAATATTTCAGGCATTTAGAGAAAGGAAGAATTTTAATTTGTATAATCGATTCAATATATTATGATGCTAAAACGAAAAGTACCATATTGCGCAAATACTCTACCTGTAAACAAATAACTGAACACCTGTTATAATAAATGAACATAATTTATTCATATTCAATAGTTGGTAGAGGATCTGCCTGAAGCAGCTGACGGCTTGATGATTTTGTTTTCCACAAGTATTTAGATGATGAAAAGTGGAGGCATACGCCAAGGCAGACTCTACCATCCGACTGGTAGAGATTGAACTTTGATTCATCACTTCCGAGACCTTGTTTTCTCATATCTACCTTCCAATTTCGAAATGCCTTGCAACCCCCCCCCCTCCCACTGGGCAGCGCAGATGAATTTTGTAATTAAAAGTTTACGGGTAGCAGCACGTTAGTGGAAACTACGCGAATGGAATTCCTTGTGAATGATATTTGTCAAAACAAGAGTCTCGATTGCTTTTTGAATTCTTCCAACAACATTCGTCGGTATGTATTTCTAAGTTTCATAGGTCTGTCACGTAGGTTATATCACTGACCTCCGACCCACCTCGAAAGCCTACGGATTAACCACGCAAGACTGAATAATTGGACCGCGGCTACAGCAAAACTAGTGGGAACCATGGTTGAGTCCTAAGGTCCATCATCGGCCACGGTACAATCCTTCCCGTAGGGAAGTACGTCCCGTCATCGATGGGAGGGCCAGAACCCCTCCTTTTATTGTTCCCACCGGGTTGGCGAGATCCAACCACCATTCCGGATGCATCTCACCCTCATTTCGAGGTGCCCCCCGGGGGATAGGTCTGTTAGGTAGAAGCGCATTCCGACAAGCATTTCTGAGTAAAAAAAATTCACTGACGATTTTGAATTTTTAATTCACTAAATATCCCTTCAGAATAGAAAATTACGTCTTTCTCGCCAACTCTGAATTTTGTGACATCTTTTCAATTTTGTGACTGACGCTAGTGCTGTTTCTTACACGAAACAGTTTAAATACAGAAGACGTGCCATATATCAGAACAGAAAATATCCTCATCTGTATGGGTGTCTAAATATTTATTGGTAGATAGTGTATGTGAGAAAATGAAGGAAATAACAATCGCTCAGATTACGTCAATGGTGCAGCGGAAGTAAATAGAGTATTACTGTAAAATCTCACTTAAGGAGCACAATTTGTCCCTGATTCTGTCACGAAATGTAAAGCACTCGTTTAGCGAAATAATTTGTTTTTTTTTTCCCATAAGACTGCTTGTAAAATAGGAAAATGTATTCTGTTCTGAAAAAAATATTCAAACATTCTATGATAAATGTATTGATTATGTATGATACGTGCTTTTTTTACGAGAAAACTGTCTATTTTTCAAAATTTACTTAAAAAACGATACAATATCATCATTAAAGGAATTGGTAACTCATTGTAGCACCTGCTTTATTAGATTGATGCTTCTGAACATACGACTATAAGTTTCCCACCCTTTCAGCATTAACCGCATTTCATTGCAGGATTGTTGCTAGGCAGTTATTTCTTCCTCTCTTGCCAAAATCTGCTCCCGTTGCTTTTTTCTATGGCACAGAATGAAGCTCCATCATCTATTCGGTAGTTCTTGTTATTTACTTCAGCAGGTCATCCATGCCTTTTTTATCCATCTCAATGAATCCAGCCCAGTGAATTAGGTGAGAGACACAATCTCGTCGATTAAGATTCCACAGATGTTTGGTCAAGCACTTTAGGATCACATTCGACAACGCTACGTGACCAAACATTCTTCAATGTAGATATAAGAATTCTTTTCAAACAAGAGCTCAACACAGACTGATACAGGCTTATTCAGCAGGTGGTGTCACGGTGCCTCTTCGCGAATCGTTCTTCAGAACATCACTCATTAAACGATTTTATTTCAACCAACTCGTCAAGCGACGTTACATTTTGTTTTGTTCATAATGTGAATCACTCGTTATATGAGGTGACCATGTATGATTTTTTGCTTCTAGTTACTATCAATGGTTTTACAAGTGTAAATTGGGTTTTGGGCAAAATATCAATTTTTTCCTTTATCATATTTCTTTCAAAAGTGATATTTGCGCATGTATACCCCACTTTTCAACTGGTCTCTATACCTATGGGTTAAGCTCATTCGATAAAATTTACTTTACATGGATCTTTTTAATGGAATATTGAATAGTTGTTTGGAATTTCCTTGATTTCAAACTGAAACTTGTTCCAGAAAGTTTTACTTATTACTAAATATAGTAATCATTTAACATATTTATTTCATATTGAAATATTTATTAAACTCTGTAAAACATAGTAATGTTTTACAGAGGTTCTTGAAAAAATATTTAGATTTTAGTTACATTTCTACATCCTTTTCTTCAGATGGACCAGCTGTTTGTTTCAAACATTGATCGAAATACGTGATTTGAGATTATTTCAGAAACATCTTTAACATAATCTTTAAATAAGCAGACTCAAGTACACCTTGTACTAAGCTTATATTATCTGTTGAATACTTATTGTACCCTTACAAAGCACACTTCGATACCGTGACAAAGTGCTAAGGTTAACTTATGGAATTTTGATCAATACTACGATAGAAATTCAAGTATATGAATCTAGCGTTAGCTGCATTCATCAAGATTAAACGCACTCGCCTTATTAAGTATTTTCGTATATGTGTACGGAGACAAATGAGCCTGATTTGCATAAATAGCAATACAGAGTATCCAAATATAGTTCACCCCAATTATCATTTTTTGGATACCAATACATATACGCTGAGGTAAATTTTTATGACTACCCTCTCAATACAATATTGGACCATCTTTGTCCTTAATATTGCATGGGTTTTTCTTTCCTCGGACTCAATGAGAAGTTGGTAGGTGGTAGAAGAATTTGAAACCGTATCCGATGAATTGCATTTTTCATTTCCTTAAGGTTTGATGGTGCTGGATCTAGTCACCTAATGCTCCGTTTGATCTCATATCATAAATTCTCACCTGGATTAAGACCTGATAATTATTCAGGCCAACTAAGCCTGCTAAAGTCTCTCTCATGCTCTTGAACCATCTGTAGACAATTTCCAGCTTTATGACAGGCAACATTGTTCAGCTGGTATTATCCATTTCTAGCTAGGTGTATTATTTGTATAATTATATGAACTTGACTTGATTTAAATACTCTTGGGCTGTCATGCGTTGTTTCAATGCAATCAAAAACACATACAATGACAAAAAAACCCATCTTCTAAATTATAATAGTGCCTCTAACAGCTTAAAGTATATAGGCAATTGATAACTCATGCTTTCATGCTGTTTTCACTAGATATTCGCACCGTGCCATCTATGTGGTATAATTGATAATGCGATTTATTAGAACATAATGCTTTCCCATTCATCTACGGCCCGATTCTTGAACTTCGTTTCATACTGGAGATTATGTCTCGTTCAAGGTTGATACTAGAGGCTTTCGAATAAATTGTAAGCTTCTACAACCTATATGGAGTAACACGCGGTTCATTCGGATAACAGCTGAATCTAACGGTTCATTCAGAGAAATTTCCTGTTGCAACTTAATGAATATTCTTCGTAATTTGATGTAATACAGTTCTGTTAGAAGAGACACCTCTGGCAAGTTTCCTTTTAGATTGAGCATCCATTATTTTGTACAAATTACAAGTCCTACATTAAGACTCAGTTGAATTAAATTGGGATTTTTGCATGAAATTTCCATATGTTAGATAAAAAAATATATAATAAAAATAACTTTTATGTGAGGGGTGTTCCAAAAACGGAGCAGTAGGCATAAATGGGTTAATAACTGCTGCACAAGAACACTTCTCAAGTGCAACTTTGTTGCTGATACTCTGGTCCCGACAGTTGGAGCTCCTAAATTCATCTCCCCCTGAAATTCAGTTAAATCATGTTTTTTCCCATTTCTTCGCAACACATTGCATCAATAGATGTTTTATTTATCTCGCATTTGCTTTTTATAGATGTCTGGCCCTCTAGTGGCAGCAAAGCCAAGTTATGCAAATCTTTATATAAGTGTCAAGTGTTCGTAATAATTTGGCGCCTCAGTAAATAATCAGATTACAAAGTGTCGAAAAACATTGTCGCAAATCATGTGATATGGGCCCTGACATTCCTTTAAATCTCTTTATTAGATCGGAATTATAGTTTTGGCACTTTAGCCAGCTGTTAATTTCTTGAAAGACATGAAATTCTCTCGGCTCTCATTCTTCATAAAGGTGGGAGGGAAAACACAAACGCATTGCGGTTGACTATCATTTTCAACGGATTAATCAAGTTGTTCAAAAGGAAAGAAGGATGTTGAAATCCAAGCAACATGCTTACTAGCCAGTGTATGAAAATTGTGACCTTGAACAGTGAGTGTTAACCATTTCTGTACCATACTTTTTTCTTAAAAGAAATTTCAAAAAAATTCTTAAACATTTTATCCAGGATCTTAAATAGCTTATTTTAATAGGGAAAATCTTGTTGACAGTGCTTATAGACTATTAAGTTTCGCATAGGATTTCTGTAGTTGTGACTCTCAAAGAAGTTGAAACACAGAGATCTTTTTATAAAATTATTTCTTTAAGTCAGCAACTTTTATCAATCACTCTCACCGTTAGAATCGTTGATTAAACAATTTTACCAAGCTTCACTAGAATTAATTTCATAAATAAAGTGGAATCGGTTCAGGAAATAAGAGAATATTTTTAGAATGAAGTTACTATGGGCAAAATTAAAATAAAAGTTTAGAAATTAATTTGGTTTTTTGAACCGCTTATGGCTGCTTTGCAGTGACACATGAGTGTGTATGCTTCATTTCGTTTCTTTTAGGTGTAGAATTTAAACGGTGTATTTATGTTAATGTTTTGCATGTTGGATTATTAACAAATATTTTTGCAACTTGCTTTCAAGCAATTACTTCTGTAGGAATGGGAGATCAAAATGTAAATAAGAGAGATTTAATACAAGATATATTTGAATCTTGAGTAGAAAATCCTTAGAGCTTGCACGAAATATTTTCGATTTCATTTTCCTCATAATGATTGGCATTAATCATAATAATTTTGTTTGATATATGTGTGATTAACTACCAATGACATGTGCTGCTTGCCGTTTACTGTTTATATTTTATAATTGACAAAAGGCAATCTTCACGAAAATACAAACAATTGACCAAGTGTTATCGTAATCGGTTGAACGGTATGATCGCGCTTAAGGAATGAACAAACAAAAATTCATTTTTATATATTAGATATAGAGTTTGATAACATCAGTAAGAAAGGTCTGACAAAATCGTTCTCCCATCTTGTGTTTTAGATGCATTTTCCCTATCGATTGAAACTGCACCAAAACAAAACTTGTAGACACAAATAAGTCATTGCACTTTTAAATAATCCCATTTTCATGTATTTGTAAGTGCAGACAGACGGATACTCAACCTTTTTTTGGATTGGCTCAAAATTTGAAGTTATCTACAATTTAGAGGCCAAATCTATACTATCTAATTCTCTTCGTTTTTTAGTTATGATGTTAACATATATTCGACTTCCTCTGAAAGGAGTTTGCTAAAAATTTTTGATAGAAATCAACAAATTTAGGCAATATACCAAATTTCTTCCTTCTTACTCAAAAGGTTTTAAAGTTATCTTTGTCCGACAGAAAGACCGACATAAAGGCACAATAGCAAAAATATGTTTTTTGAAGTATTAAACTGTTTTTTAAAGAGTATTAAAACAGGAAAATTTATTGAAAGCTCGAGTTTGAAAGTTTTGATTATTTTAATACTTTCTCTACCCTTTGTATATGAGAAAATGAAAAAAGCTTTCAAATATAATGAAAATTATTACTTTTCTGCTCATTTTACAATCACCATCAGGGCATCATCAAGACCAAATTAAAAAATGCTTCACTACGCCGATAACATAAATCTGGTGATAACATATAAATGAAAACCCCATTGTTCTTTTGAGAAAAGTTTTTAAATTTATGAATGTGATGGGACATTTTTATGTAATTTGGAAAATATTCACAAACTGACTAAAAACTATTTGCTCATATATTATAACAACTTTGTAAGACGATATTTAATGCAATCAAACTAATTCTTATTTTTTTATAATTTAGATTCCTTTATTAGAATTTTTGAATCAGAAACCGAAATTTTCATTTCGAATTTTTGGGAAAAAAATCAGTGTACAAAAATTATTATTTAAAAAATATATAAATACGCGATGAGATATTTGTAAAAATACCAAAGCAATGCATTTTTTTAAACAGAAAAACAAAGTTCCCAGTTAGAATTTTAAAAGTTGTTAGAAAATTAGATTTCCAAATCGAATTTTTGAAAAAAAAATCAATGTAATAAAGAAATAATTTTAACAGATAAAATTTTCGATTTAATTTTTTGAAAGAAATCGGCGAATAAAAGTTCTTATTTTATCATATATAAAGATTTTCGATTCAAATAATTAATTTCAATAAACTTATTTCATTTCTTTCAAATTCAGCTGAAATAGTTTATCTAATCTACAACTTAATATTCGTTTGTTTATATTTAGAAAGAAAAATAAATGCAACCAAAATGCAAATCAGTTTGATAATCACGTGATAAAAATATGACAAAATATCGCACTATATGCTTGCGAAAAATCGTATGATGGACAACACTTTTTTCGAGAACACTTTAAAAATTTCTTCAATAGCGATAAAGCTTGCTAAAACGGCGTGCTTGCATTTATGTTAAGGAACAAGCATGCGTTAACAGCATGGTTCCTTTACTTTGAGGTGTTAGGATAAGTGTAAATCAATTATCACCAATAAAAATTTATTTCAGTAAATGTGAGTCACGCTTTAAAAATATTTTCATCACCCGATGTTTTTATCTTGTCTCCTGCCAATCACGTGATAAGAAGCATCTGGGTTTTTACCTTGCAGCTGTAACGCTTGCGCAAATTAAAAAATTATAAATAAATTTCAGTTAAAAAAGTTAGCGCAGCTTAGAGTAATTGAAATTTATTTTTTATTTTCAGACCAGACATCCATCTCCTGTTTTTCATTTTAACACTGAAATAAAATAAAAATTGTTTTTAAAAAGTTCACATTATGTTATACATTGCACAAAATTAATACACTTAAATATTTTATTTAGAAATATTAGATAGAATAATAGACTCTGACATCAAAGAAATACTTATTAAGCAACAATGGAAGTAATATTTTAAATTAATAGGTGAATCGACATGCGTATTAATTTTTTTTAATTCAATTTTTTTATTTGTAATGTTTTATACTACAAAATAAAATATTTTTTTATGTGTTAAGTAGAATTAATTACTTTTTTAGTGGATTAATAAAAAAGTTCAATACTATTCTGTATTTTTGATACGAACTACATGCTATATTTCGTTTGACTAGCTCGCTTCATTTTAAAGTTGTGTTAACATGCACTTTACGAAACATGCAAACATACAAATACAGTAAAAACAATTTCGTTATATGAAATCAATTGAACAATCGTCTTTAAAAAACTGGCGATCAACGGATGCCGAATCCTCTTATCACCGTTATTTCACATTAAATCATAACTCTACCACTTTTGCCATAAAGCTATATTCCTTTTTGTAAATGATATTATATTAATTTGTTTTTTACTGAATACGACTAATCGGACTGAAAAACTTACAATTTTATACAGTTAAATCATAGTTTCCCTCTAAAATAGCAATACGATAGCTATTTTTGTAAGCGTGATGTTATTTTGAATTGCGGTTAGATGAATAGGACAATATCTTCCTTTAACATCAAGCATCCTGATCGCATTAAAGAAAGCATGTTTAACTCTTGCCGCTCCATTTAAAGAACATTAGACTCTCATACATATTATCATCATATTTTAATCGAATTTTGATCTTCTGGTTCAAATTCTCAGTGAATCCGTAATATACCACATAGAAACTGTAAGATACTATATCTCACTTTTAACGGAATTTTGCCCTTTGTGAAAGATAATGTGAAATATTTGTCCTTTACTCCGTGAATTAAATTAGTGCTTGAAATGCTAGCTGATTCAACATAATGAACATGGAATTTGTGGTGAAATGCTAAAATGTTTCACCCTTTTGTATATCAAACATTTCATGTTGCTTGAGTGCTAACAAAATGTGTCTGTAAACAACACAGTATGAAACAAATGCGTCTACTAATCCTTACACAGAGCAAAATACTAGTCCGTTTCGTCCTTGTACATATCGAACTTTTATTACATAATTGTTAACAAAATGCATCTGTCAAACTATAAACAATATGGTATAAAACAAATGTTAGGAATAGTTCTCATACATATGGAGTTGAAAACAAAATGCTAGTCTTTTTCATCCTTATACGCATCGAACTTCCATAACTATTGGAGTGACAACAAAGTGTTATCTGTCAGATTATGAACGGCACAGATTTCTTCCCGTTTTTCCATGTAATGTTTTATCGTAATCTGCTCATTAGCCTGCACTTCCTTTATTTAAACACCATTAAGACACATTTCACGCGCTGTGTGATATGCTTTCATCCCAGCTTCAAGCACATTATCCTTTCCTTTCCAAGCACAGCTGGTAATTAAGGAAATATGAATAAAATTTCGGAACATATTTTCCAGTGGTCAGTTGAACGAATATTTCTTATACTTGAAAATCTCGTTTGATTTGCTTTTAATATGAATAAATCTAAACTGAAATTAGTATTACTGCTTTCATTTTTACTTTCTTGTATATGAAGTATAGAGAAAGTATAATAATTGTTAAAAAATTCAATTTCGAGATTTTGATGAATCTCCAAGTCTTAGATTTCCCTGAGTTCGAAAAACGCTCTTTTGCAAAATGTCTATCAGTGACAAACAAAATTCAAAAAAGTTTTGAACTAGAGGCTGAAATTTGGTATGGGGTTTCTACATTAAATCTGCAGATTTATATTAATTTTGAGTAAAATCTTTTCAGAGGAAGTTCGTATGTCTGGCTGTTCGAATTTAATTTAACACGATCAGTTCTAAGCTTAGAGAGCTAGATATATAAGATTCGGTGCACAGATTTAACATCTATAGTGTAGATAGATACCTGACAAAATTTGAGTGAAAATCAACAGCAGGCTGACTGTCAGTCGGAATGTGTTTTCAGAAACATATAAATGAGATAATTCAAAAACGAAGTGGCTTAAATATATCTAATTAGGAATAGGATTTCGAGACTACAAGTGCACTTTTATGTCAAATTTCTGTTCCAATCCATTAAGAAAAAACGTGTCTAAAGCTCAGATTCGATTTTCTATATAATCAATCATGTACTAGAAATTAATGAGCAAAAAAAAAAAAAAAAAAAAAAAAAACACCCTTGTCAAAATTTACACCAAAAGTTAACATTTCGCAATTATTGCACGCTTACGTCATACAAAATCAAATTTATGGTGCGGGTGATAAATTTATTAGAGAAAGAGTGGCAAATTTATTAGAGAAAGTTTTGGCATGACTATTCCCACTGGTTGGATATAACATGAAACGGAGATCGATTTCAGTAATAATCGGTGTAATGATTATTACTGAAATTATAATGAATGTAATGAATCGAAATAATTGGTAATAATCGTTTTTGAGCATTTCTTATATGTTTGTTTATGAATGGAGAAACTGAAGGGAAATATTACATGGTTAGAATTTTTTTTTTAAATTCTCATATAGACTGTCAACCCGAGAAACATTGATCAGTACCAATAACACGGTTTTGTTTAGCGTAAACATGAATAGTATCGTGTTAGTTGGAAAAATCTAGAAATAATTTAGCAAACAGGGCAATCTTAATCTTTTTCAATTTAAAATAAAATTCTGCTTTGGAAAAGATTTCTATATTTTTTATGAATGCATAAAAATGTTCTACAGAGCTTATTACTCAGTGCATTTTTATCGAAAACTAATTAAATAAGAAATCTCACTATGGAATAATTTGGAATATTTACTTCTGGTCAGTCACAGTATTTAGTTTGAAGAGAATGTGTTTGAAATTATGAGAAAGTACTATATATTACCTCAGAATATATTTCACAGTCCGTTCACAATTATTTAAAAGTAATAGTTTATTTTATAATCTTTCATCAAAAACATCTTCTGTTTTATGAACTATCACATATAAAATACGAATATAACTATTTAATACCGTTAGTTTAGAATAATTAAGGATAATTTTACTATTCCTTTTTTCTAAATTTCTGCTTTCTTAAGTACTAAAATGATTGAATACTGTGAAATTTGAGAAATTAATATTTATCTGCGGAATGGAACGGAAAAAAAAATGAAGAATATATGACATTGATAATTTTTTTCAAAATGATGAAAAATATTTGCACGTACTTCAGCAGATGGAATATAAATCATTAACAAATTATTCATTGCTATATTCTGGAGTATATTTAGATAAGATTATTTCTGAAGATTTAACCTACATCAGTACCTAAGAAGATTTACAATATTTACAGTCTTAGACCAAAGCAGGAACTCTGCGCTCATACGTAAAACTTGCTATTCATAGCACAGGTTTAAAATAGGCTCAGAGTTCTAGCTCTAAGCATTTTCTCCCACGTATCAACGAAAACAATCGATCGGTATCAGAATTGTGAGCGTGCCAGGCTGCTTTGAAATATTCAAATAAAGAAATATGAGGGGGTTTGTAGAAAAATCCGGTTCTTAACAGAAAAGAAATTTCAGTCATATTTCGATGCCGAAAATAGCAAGAACAAAATGAAAATTAACATTTAAAAGACAGAACGTGCATCTACTACTGACTCTCAACTAGCCAGTAGTAGATGCATACTCCTGTCTCATTGAGAACCAGTAGTCCACTTTGAATAGCTTTGGTTTGGAACTGTCAAATTCGATTCAAATATACAAGATGTCCTCAAAATGGAAATTAGTGTTTATATCCATAAGTATTGAACTAAAATATATACTAATAGCAAAATTTTATTAAATAAGAAGGACAGTTGTAGGAAAATATTTTAGTTTCTATGAGGATAATAAAAATAATTTAAAAATTAATTTTTTATAAACTTTCAAGTGTAGAAAAAAGATAATTCAGTAAAGAGTTTTTTACATATTAATTTATGAAAACATATAATTTCATATTATTATTGACAAAATTAGCTGCGATGCATAACTTTTTTACTTAAGAGGCGTAAGCTAATTTAGAAGGAAATATTTATTTTAGAAATGTAAATTTATTCAACAAATAAAAATTACCATGAGTAAGTATTTGTAGAATCATTTATATCATTCATACATCATTATTTGAAAAATTTGTTAACCTTTGCATACCATTGTTCACTTTGAATGCATGATAGTTGAAACTTTCAGTAAATAAATAAGCTAGACGAAACCTGAGAGACTGAAAATTGGAAGTATTCCAAATATGCAATGTAATTTTGAACAAGGAAATGAAATTCTTCGCTTCACTAAAATTCCTCGTGGCGTGCGTGATATTAAGCTTTCTTAAAATATTAAGTACTTCAGTAACGGGAACATGATTTCAAAACTATCAACTTTTTTTAGTACATATTGTAGAATATAATACATATTGATTTATGCACCTGTTTTCTGCCATCATTTCACTTTTCTTACAATTCTTCTTTCACTTTTTCTATCTTCGAAATCGGTCATGATTGAAACAACCCCATTACCATTTCGCACTGTCGAACGTAGCATCGAGCTGCTGCAACTGTTTTCTCTGCAATATAAATTCCGTCTTAAGAATCATATTCTATTTTCGATATTGTTTTAGATGACATAATAGGAGATTTTAGCATTCTATTCTGTTTTAAAGATATGTAGCGGATAAATTTTTATTTGTGATTGTGAACTCATTGGAAGATTCAGGTCTAGTGCATAATGAATGCTCATAGCTAGTACAAAAATCGGCCATATAAATTTTATATAGACTTTTGTAATATTAAATTTAGATATAAATACATGAAAATAGCTTATTCACAGTATTCAGAATTTTATTCTTTTGTATCTTTAAATTTTTATTCTACGGCATTTTTGGGATTTTTGGGCTAAACTGTTAGACGTTACTTCCTTAGAATTACGTATATATTAAATTCAAATGTATGAATACAAGTGAATATATGTCTGCTACGACAGATTTCAAAAAACAAACTGATTGACTTCATGAGCCGTTGTTTGAAAACAATTTTCTCTCACCTCATGTCTGGAACATTATACGCACCTGCCAAACAGACTGTTAATCGCCAGCATTGTGATGTTTTGTCTGACGAGAGGATTTGTTTAGTTCGGCACAAGAATCCTTTTGGACTAAACTTCGCCACATACATGTTTAATGCATATAAAACGTTGCCTGACTAGAGAAGAAGTATTTGGCATGTAAGAAATAGAAAAAAAGATTGTCTTTATTATTAATTGATGGAGGTAGACAGCAGTGAACCTTGTCTTTGACCTCTTTTTAACACTGGAATTACTTAAATATATACCTAGTTTTATTATTCCCTTCAAATTGACGAAATTTTGATCATCATAGCTTTCATTATAGTCTTTAACCAAGTTTATGTGAATAAAAGAATATAATTTAATAAAAAAATTTAATATAATAATTCATTATTAATTAAAAACTCAGAAAAAACAGTTTTCATTTCGATTTGTAGGATATCCAGTTAGCGCTTTTAGTTCTAAATTGAATCAGAATCAGAATAAAATAGATCCCATTATAACGGTTGTCGAACACTTTGGATCAATTCATACAATTTCATATGAAAAATGCAATTCAAAACTTTCCCGAAAATGTTTGGAAATTTGTATAAATAAATGTAAAAACGTATTGATGTCAATCATTGCATAAACAATCCGTAAAATATTGTAAACTTGGAAATTGCTAAATCGTCATCATGGAAGCTGGAAGTTGAAATGAGTGGAAATGGAATAAGAATATTTATTTGTTTTTATATGTCATTAAAAGTCTTCATAAAATTCTAGAACAATACATAGATTATATCCAAAATTTTTAAACATGGAATTTAAAAACCAGCAAAATCATAGTTTTAGTAGTTCTAATGTTAAGACAGTCAAAAATGCAAGGAAAATTAATATTCAAAATGTTTTGAAAATAATCATTACAAATATTTTGCAGAATATCATCCAAACTACACTGATGGGAAAAAAAATCCCAACACCAAGAAAAAATTATTGTACAGTAATGAAATTTTAGGAATACATTTGTCTAGGTAACATATTTAATTGATTAAAGTTTCAAGATCACAGGTAGAGCGATTGGCGAGAAGAGCCATTTCAAACGTGAAATGTTGGTACGTTAGTAACCGGTGTAACCGCCAGAGTTTTGAATGCAAGCATGCAAACGTGCATGCATTGTGTCGTACAGGTGTCGGATACCAGTTTGTGGGGTGGAGTTCCATGCCTATTGCACTTGGGCGGTCAATGCAAGGGACGGTTAATGCTGGTTGTGGATGCCACTGGAGTTGTCATCCAATGATGTCCCATACGTGCTCGATTGGAGAAAGATCTGGTGATCTATCAGGTCAAGGCAACATGTCGACACTCTGTAGAGCATGTTGGGTTACAACAGCGGTATGAGGGCGAGCGTTATACTGTTGGAAAACACCCCCTTGAATGCTGTTCATGAATGGCAGCATAACAGGTTGTATCACTAGACTGACGTACAAATTTGCAGTCAGGGTGCGTGGGATAACCACGAGAGTGCTCCTGCTGTCATACGAAATTGCTCCCCAAACCATAACTTCAGGAGTAGGCCCTGTGTGTCTAGGCCGCAGACAGGTCACTAGCAGGCGTTCACCTGGCCTCCTTCTAACCAACAAACGGCTATCACTGCGACCAAGGCAGAACCGGCTTTCATCAGAAAACACCACAGATCTCCACTCCGTCCTCCAATGAGCTCTAGCTTGACACCACTCACGTCGCAAACGGCAGTGGTTTAGAGTCAGTGGAATGCACTGCACAGGGCGTCTGGCACGGAGCTGTCCTTGAAGTAAGCGATTTGTAACAGTTCGTTGTGTCACTGTGGGACCAACTGCAGCTCGAAATTCAGCTGCAGACGTACCACGTGGCCGCCAGGAACCTTGTCTTCTTGAGGAAGTACCTTCCCTTGACCACTGCCGCCAATACTCATGCACAGTGGATACATTCCTGCCAAGTCGTTCAGCAATATCGCGGAAAGAAACCCCATCTTCTCATAGCCCTACAACACGACCTCGTTCAAACTCAGTGTCAAGGGAATTTCGTCTTCTCAGAGGCATCCTTGACTAACCTTAACCCACTACGTCAAATCTCAACTGTAAATAACGATCACGAACCTTACAGCGCTTATTTAAAGCAAACCTCATTTGCATGTTCATAGTGTCGCTACTAGCGCCACACTTACGCGCGTAGCTCGAAATTTGAATCGATGTCATCTTTCAGATGTATAAACATGCCTACCAAATTTCGTTTATCTGGCACAGCTCCTTCCTAGTGTTGGGATTTTTTTTCCATCAGTGTATTTTACAAAATTCCTTACCGATTTCTATTTATAATTCTTCACAAAATGCTTTCCTTCAGTCTTCGAAAAATTGATATTAGCTTATTTTACGAATAAATGTGTCGAATCAAAGAAAACAAATTCATAAATATTAATGCTTTATAAAATTCCAAAATTGGAATATGAACTTTATTAAATGCATGGTATCAGACCAGCCTTTTAAGTATTACAAAAAGGAGTTTTAAGGCTTTGAAGGAATTTAAGAGATTAAACCGAGGTAAAAGTCAAATAGAATGTCTGTTTCTTATATAAAGCATCTAATAGTTCAAGTCAACCTAAATGAAAAAGGACCAATATTCCATTTTCTGATTTTACACTGCTCAAGTAACCAAAGGAAGATTAAGGAAAATAGCCGGAAATTGAAAACCGCAACAAATATTTTGAAAGGTAGTGGTCTCTATGTACTTGTATTATTAACCGCGTGTCATCGATGAATGATATTTACGAAAGAGATTACTACCGTGCGATCATTGACAATTCATTTTTGACTATTAATCATTTCAATACAATTTATACACAAGTATCAGAAAAACGAATATGTACTTTGAATACCTGTTTGCCAACCGATTGAAATCAGAATTTGATTCAGAATTATAAGTTTTGTAACAAGATTCATTAAGTAATTGCTTTTTTAATAGCGTTTGCATGCTTACAAAAATTCAGACGGTGAAGATTTTAACGGATTTTTTCCAAATTTGATACCTGTCTTTATTCGAGATGTTAAATATGATACCCAAGTTTATCTTTCTAGCGCTCTTCATTTTGTAGTTACCATGCTAAGTTTTATTTGAATTGCTCAGCAGATAGACTTCTTGCGGAGGATTTCATTATGCATATAACAGGAAGTTTCAAGTTTAGTCTAAAGACCACACACATATCATGTTTTATCCTTCAGATCAAAACGTTTTTGTGTTATCTTTGACCCAGAGGGACAGACACAATTCCAAAAATGCATTTATTGGTTTCGGAAAGATCCGAAACATAGAGATTCATCAAAATCTCGAAATCGAATTTTTTGATGATTACTGTAATTTATATATTACTTATATTAGAAAACGAAGAAAGTACTGAAAGAAAAAATAAACAAATGTATTTTTTATTATTATTTTGGACTATTTCATTTCATCATTCTGTCATCATTTCAAATAAATATCTAGTATATAGTAATAGTTAACAGTGACTGATTTTATAATTTTGCTTATCATTTGGCTAGGAAAAAGATGGTTAAAATGATATATTGCAAAGTACAATCTCTAATATTATATAATATTGATCACTTTTCATAATAGGGATTGTAATTATCTAAAACTGATGGATATTTAAATTTTAATAAAAACTATATTGTTTCTTGCCTAGTATGCAGAATGATCACAAAATGTCATTTTAAAATAGAGTTTGTAGCAAAATTTAATGAACCCACTGAAACCACATTTCATGTCAAAACTTGGAAGAGCATGAAAGGAATTTTACAAAAAAAAAAAAAAAAAAAAAAGATGGATTGCTGATTTTACTTTTGTTATTGGTGTCATTGTTGACTCATTGCTATTATCTTATGCTCAAAGATAAAATCAGCATATTGAAAACGTAACCCAAATGCTGATTAATAAAAGATTTTTTATGTACATTTTTTTATTTTGTTTCATTCATTTCTGAATGTGTCAATCAAATAATAACGAAATTTTGCATAATTCATTTTCCTTCCGCTCTCTGTATTTATTGATTTCATCATTTTTTTTTGTCAGAAAGCACCGGATATTCTCCTACTGGTGACGTTTGTTACTATTTTCTGCCACGCCTTCTTTTCTTGCTTTTTTTTGGCAAAGGGATAATTTTTTTTGAGATTCACCCCCCTCCTTATTTTGTATTGTCTATATATGATATAAGATTTATTTCCATTCATTAGTTCCAAACAGAAAGGTTTCTCTAAAACGTTACGAACTTATTATCTCTTATTTTTTATTCTTATTCCGACCTAAATATCTCTTATTTCATATGGCCTCTTTTTGTGTCTCAAATTTATAAAGATAATGGAAAATATTTTCAGTTGCTCTATGGATGACTTTTAATTGCATTAAGTAGATTTATTCCCTTTGAGTCTTATCTGGTATGATTGGTGAAAGACTCGAAATTTTAACAAACACAAATTTTAGTGCTTTAATATACTACGGATAAAAGAATCTGTGAGAACTAATAAAATTTTTTGTAAATGACAGGAAAAAATTGTATAAACGTGAACATAAATTAGCGGAAATGGTCACCCGAAAACTTTCACGCACACTTTCCAATAAGAATTTTTTCCCAGCGAACGTCATACATTCCGTTGGATTACAATATTTATGAAATAATAACTTTTGGCCTGAATTTAGCATTTTTACTGAATCAATCATGTAATCCTTGGCGAGTTTTTCGATGGTTACTCTTTGCCGATGCCGTTAACAGTATCTGAAAATCGAATTTGTGTTTTACAACTTTTTTTCAAACCGATTGAAACCCTTTTAGCTACAAAATCACATACCAAATTTCATATACTTAAGTCACTGCTTTAGTAAATTATCGAGTTAGCATGTTTCTAAAAGTATAGACCATCTGATGTTCAATCTGTTGTGGCATTTGGCTCAAAATTTGACTGGTGTCTATAATATAGACAGGGCTGGCTATTTGGGGGTTAAAGTGGATGCTATGCACCTGGGCACCGGGATTGAAGTGCCCCAAAATGATCAAGAACTAAAATAATATTCTGAAATATAATTGGGGAATGAAAAGAAGAGAAGATAAAATTTAACTTAAAAAATCATTGAGTTGGAAAATATACGGATATATTATTGTCTAATGTAAATATACAAGATATTGCAAACCTATGGCAATAATTTACTGTCATTTACCTCAGCAATTAAGTAAGACTGCATATAGTGTTTAAAAATTAATACTATAAAATGTTTAATATTATTAGATTTAATCATATCCATTGCAAGAACATATCCTCTTGGATGTCAAAAAAGAAAATTAGCTGAAAAAAAAAAAGAAGATGCACTAAACTTCAAGAAGTCACAGGTAGATATTTTTTTTGTTTATGAGGTGTTTCTGGCAATGAAATTGCTTCGACTTCAAAAGTTACAATACAGATGGAGAAAAAGATCCACACAAGCACACAATACTGTACAGAGAATAAAGAAACTGAAATCATCGAAGAACTGTATAAGAATTTGATCGAATAAGAAAATAACGATGAAACTGACGGTCACATATTTCGTGAAGTGAATGCAAATTATCCATGTTGATGGCAAAGTACTATTAAAACGAATAAGTTAAGAATGGTGTGCTAAAACAGGACACGTATAACATAAAGGATGTTTTACAAAGAATCCTGAATATAGATAATTTTCTACTACGAATTATTTTTTTATAAAGCCAAATGGTTAAACTTAACTTCGCAGCTGGTTAATATAGTCAAAAAAAAAAAAAAAAAAAAAAAAGAAGAAGAAGAAGAAGAAGGGAAGATTTGGTATTTTGTTTTTACTGTATACTGTTTTCGAAAACTTGTAAAAAACAACAATCTTTACCATTTATCAGGGATTATAATAACTGAAGACAGCTGTCAAATTTAATGCAAGATCATGAGTGTTATAATAGGCACTTTAATTTGTTTGTTGTTTGGAAAGAATTATTAAAAAGACTAAATTTATGTTCGAATATTGATAAAACAAATCAAGTTATTATAAATAAACAAAAAGATTTAACTGTTTCAAAGAATGTGATCGATTTTTATTTTAAAATGTAATAATTTTTCATTTCGAGGAACCCAAGAAATAATAGGAATCCTTAATAATGAAAATTTTTATTTATTTAATTGAATTATTCAATAAATGCGATTCTGTGCCCATGGATCATATTAACAAAATAAAAATAAAATAGGGAATTATTTAACCCATGGATTACAAAAACAAATTATTTCTGAGTTAGGAAATGAATTAATAAAATTAAAGACGATATAAAGACATCCCCATACTAGAGTATCTAAGTGTAGTCTTGATATTTCTCATATGGAACAAATTTCAATCATAATCAAGTACACAAATTTTGGAAGAAATATTTACTATAAATGAATTTTTTACAGGGTTTATCGAAATAACTTATGTGACTGGAGAGGGACTAGAAAAAATGCTATTGAAAAGATTAAATAAGCTTGGTTTAGATATTATGAATTGTAGAGATCAGGCATACGACTACATTAGTAACATGTAAGAGAAACATGAGGTGTATAATTTAGATTAATTGTTTTGAACCTTTATGTAAATTATATGCCTTCCCAGTTACATTCTTTTAATTCATTAATTTGTGATACCACTTCCAGTAACGCATATTGTAATTTCTTTTGGATATTGCAACGTTTATATTGTTTATTTTCTGCAACTACAAGAAGCGGGGAAATTTTACAGAAGCATTACTCTTAAATCATTATGTGACTCTCATTGGGAAATCAAAGCAAAGTTTATATCGTTTGAACAAATTTAAGAATTAAAAGAATTTGTCGATACAAATACCGCTGCCGCAGCTAAAAGACTGTGAGATTCAATGCCAGAATTGCCATTTATTTCATGCTTAATGGAATGGTTTGCAATATTGTCCCAATTTATAAATATCCATAAATTATTTCTATCAAAAGCAGTTGTTCTCGGTTAATTTAATTTTAGTTAATAAAATTAAAACTGAAGTCCGAAACTCGATACTTTTTTAAACAAAGCGAAAGCAATGATGTGTAATTTAAATATTTCAGAAAAATTTTCTGAAAAAGAAAAAAGATTATATTCCGAAATAGCATGTTAAATTTAGAATACCTAATTGTGGAATTCGGATGCTATTTTTAAACATATAATTCATACCATTATTTCACACATAAAAGACAGATTAAAGAGTATTTCAAATTAATTCATATTTTTCTAAATTAATTATTTCAGTTATAAGACAAAGTGCTGAGAACCCTTCAGCAAATTAAAAATTAATAAAGAATTGTATCCTATGAAGCATTGTGTACGGAAGGCTTAAATGTACTCGCTATATTAAGCATTGAAAAGAAAATTGAAAAAAGAATTTTAATCTGAAAAAAATATTTTTTCCGAAATAATTTGAAGCAAAAATAAAATCGTGAATTAAATAAACTTGCAATAGTAATATATGTTCCTTTTTATAAGTTTTTTTTACTTTGCAAAATATTTTGGTCCCCAAATAGTTTCTTGCTCTCAGGTTCATTATAGGGAAGGCCGGCTCTAAATATATATGTTAAATCTATGCACCAAATGTTATCTATCTACCTCCCTTTGTTTCGTAGCTATCTCGTTAATTGTTAGCTGGATAGACAGACTTTCTTTGAACTGATTTCACCAAAATCTTTTAGAAATCTACAAATCGTTAAACCTTTTACTAAATTTAATCCTTCGAGATCAAAGAGTTTTTGTGTTATTTTTGTTACAGACAGACAGATGGACATTTTCCAAAAATGCGTTTATCGATTAGATCTAAAACGTGGAGGTTAGTCGATTTCTCGAGTTCGAATCTTTTGACGATTACTATTAGTAGAATATTAAGTAGAATGTTATTATTCATTGCGAGAAGACGACCATATTCTCCATTCGATAATTAAAATTTTAGAAATAAAATTCTTTAGAAGCGTTTCTAGAATCAATTCTAATTCAGTATTAGGGAAATATGTTGCTAAACGTTACGGCGATATCCAAGATGAATACGAACGATGCGGAAGCAAAAGGCCCGGATTATTTTAGAGCCATTCATCAATCTAAGCAATGTAATAAATTATTGATTTAATGTATGAAATTTCTATCAAGGAAATGTAAGTCTATTTCGCCCTGGTTTTTTTAAGATTTCGCTGTTGCTTTGGTAAAACTTTTTCGAGAGGATATTTTGTTCGTAACAGAAATGGATTCAAGTTTTTTTTTTTATAATTATGGTCTATATCAGGAAATCCAAGATATTCCCTATTAATACAGCTTTCCTGACAACATTTTTAGATATTGTTACGATATTGTGTATCAATTAAAACATCATTGATAAACATTGCAAAAATACCATTCAATATCTCGCATTAATGTGTTATCAGCAATAGCCGCTTTCAAATCGCAAATTTATATCGAAAACTTGGAAATTTCGTTTGTTTAGACTGTAGGTGATATTTCCAAAAAATTAATTCAGACACAATCATAATGCCTCGAATTTATCCTGCGAAGTATATATAAAATGTTTTTTTTAAAAATCATAATACTAAAACGTTTTAAACATGTCTTCATATTTTTAAGAATTTCAAAGTATTGTTTTTCATATATATGGCGAAACACACTTGCAACACTGTCCAAGAATTTCATAAGTTATTGGATCAGCACCTCCTTGGTTTAACATCATAATCGAGAAATAAAAGAGAGAAAAAGCTCGAAAGATGCGAGTCACACGATAAACCGCTGTTACGTAAATAACGACGACGATGATAGCGTGAGCTTCATTTTCGTTATCATCATCACTGGAGAATCCGTTACGTAAAGCAAGCAATGCCGCTTCAGCGTCAACAGATATGGAGTTCAGGGTCATCACGCCCGATAAAGATTGGCTGATTAGTGGAGAATAGCGAGGGAAACGAAACCGACGAGGTCGTTAAACTGTTGAATCCCATTCAAGAAAAATTTGTGCACTTAATCCGTACTTTTGTCCAGTTTCCATGCGTTTTTTATGAATGGCCCTGTGACTTACATAATAAAATGACACAGACATCTAGGACAGTAATGCATAATCCTGAATGCCTTGCGCTTCTCCCGTAGAAAAATACATTTCGGTTTTCGAAAGTTTGTTAAATTAATTAATTTTTAATAAAAGTGAAGCAAAAGTGGCTTCTCCTTTTCAATTTTTATTTTACAAATGAAGCGACTACGAATGTTTCAATTCTTTGGGTGTTTTTTTTATCTCTCTCAAAATAGTCATGAATTAAATCAGAGGGAATGGTCTTCCCAATACTTTATTGCCTTCACTATAATAAACTTATCATGAATACCGAATTCTCAAAGAAAAAACCTGGAGTAACATCTATAGCTGTCTTACCTCAAGTAAAAACCAGCTAAGTGGTCTCCCAAAATTTTTTTCGCATACTCTTAAATAAAGGAGTTGTCCCACAAAACGCTTTGCATGACACTGGCAAACGATAATTACGAAATACTAATTTTTGTCGTGAACTAAGCATTTTCGCTGAATCTATCGTGTCATCCTTGGCGAGGTTTTTGGCAACTAACCTCTGACATGAGTTGATAGTATTCGAAAATCAAATTTATGTGTAAGGCATGTTATTCTCAACTGATTAAAATAAACATCTATCACAAAACCGTTTTTGCAGTCACAAATTCTCATAGCGAATTTCATACTTTTAAGTCATTATGTTTTTGAATTATCGTATTTGCTTAGTTCCGAAAGTACAGACCGACAGACAGCCATCCCGTAGCTGGATTTAGCTCAAAATATGTCAGATAGATCTTAAAGCTGTGTACCGAATTTTATCTCTCTAGCTCTCTATGTTTTGTAGTTATCATGATAATTTGTTAAAATGTTCCGCCGGTATCCTGGCATAGGGGTAACGTGTCTTCCCGTGTTCTGGCCGTCCCGGTTCAGGCATGGTTATTATTCTGTGTTCTATCTGAGAATATGCCTTCCTGTAAAAAGGAGCTGTGCAAGCGAATGTGAAACATGAAGTAGCTAAATCGTACTCTTGGCCACTTGTTGGCGCTACTGAAAAAACAAGGGACGCTAATTTAGGCTTAAATCGTTGACAGCTTTCTATCAGCGGGCTTCTAAAGTACCATAAGTAACACGAACAACATGTTAATTTATATTCGGACACTCAGCTAGGCGGACTTCCTATGAACAAATTTTACTCAAAATTTGCGAGAAATCTGAAAATTTGGTATTAAGACCATATACCAAATTTTGATAGTCTAGCTCAAATCGTTTTTGAGTTTTCTTTGTCATAGACACATAGACGAACATTTTCCGAATATGTATTTTTGTGACCTCAGGGATACTAAAAGCAGGAGATTCAAAGAAAAAAGTTGGAATCGTTTGACGATTACAATAGTTTCTCTATGCTATATATACGAGAAAAAAAAAGAAATTTCATTTTATTGAAATCTTGATTGTCTCATTTTATTTGAAATTGCAAAAACATTCACTTTAAATTATAAAAATTTTCATTGTTGCAAATTGTTCATTTTAACTTGATTTAATTTTAAAAATTAGTTTAGAACGAATGATCTTTTCTAAATTTTTACCACGCATAGAATAAGGTCACCATGATATGATTTATGTAGATTAATCAGCTTAAAGTGAAATATAGTAAAAATAAGCAAAGAGCTTCTTTAACTCTTCACAATTCTGTTCTAAATTTTTAAAATTTACCTTTCTGGTTTTCTTTTATTTGTTTATTTGAACTTAACGTAAAATGTCCTTCTATTATTATCTTTGGGGAGGGAGGTGTCTACGGTTGTGAATGCTCCAAATTGAAATTCAGAATATCTCTTCATTTTTATTCATAAAACTTATAATAAAGAAGCCATATTTTGTAAACATCATTAAGACACAAAATAATATTATTAAAACAGTTAAAAAAAAGAAGAGTTTTCTTTCTGCTGTCAAACTGGAGCTATCACATTTACATTTCTTAGTAAAAGTTTGAGAAAAGAATATCTAATTTTCTAAAAATAATTTTTTATTATTATTTTAATACTTTTCAGGAAGAACTTGCACACATTCTCAAAAAATTTAACCACTTCAGTAAAACTTTATTTTTTTAGTTCTTATTAAAATCGGTTCATTTTTAGGAATGAGCGAAAAATTTCAAGAGTCGATATTGTCAGTTGCTACTGCCTTTCATATGTAATTGATTTAAATGGCACTGTAATTGGATAATCTTTCTGACAGTCGAGTTAAAACTCAACAAAGCTTATAAACATGCAATATCTTTATAGTTTCAACCTCCTATTAATTGCCTGAGGTTAAACTTTTTTAAAGGTCTTTGATGTGGGCACATTAGATTTATACAAAGAGTTATAACCTTGGGTACAGTTTCCTATTACAGCAAAGATACCACTCTCTTTGTTATTGCATCGAACTTCAGAGCAAATTGGTAAGTCAGATTAGTGACCAATCTGATTATGAACCATTTTTGATCAATTTCATCATATCAAAGAGATTTTTCTTAGAAAACAACGTTAATCTCTGCAACTCGAATGTCATTCGGCACGTGAAGTGGCATGTTGCTTTGAACCAGATCATCAAATCTTTATTATTACGAACTTAAGGGATATCATTGGACGTCAAATACACAGACAGCACAGACTATTGTTGATTTGGCTGGCCAAATGGAATAGATAAAAAATTCCGTGATTTTCGTTTTTATTTTGCTTCTTTCTTATCCTAATACTAATATAATTCATTGCATTTCAAATATCTGTCTTTTGTTGTTTGACGTTATTGCACATTGTTCTGTGTCTTCTGTCCATTGGTAATGAAATTAAATACTCTTACGTACTCATTGAAATTAAATATTCTTAAAATACTCTTACAGAAAAAGAGTATTTTTTATGCACTTAAATTATCTCCTGACTTCTAATTAGACTTGTTTATCAATTCACTTTTATTTTTGTCAAACTAAAATATGTATACTCTCGTGTTCTGGAATTGTTTTGGAAATGCTATTTTTGTTGATTGAATAATTATTCTGCTCACGGGAGACTTTAAGATTTTATTCTCTTTAAAATAGGTGTGTCGAAAAAATGCCAAGCCTAAGTATAGATTTCTAACTCCATCCCACAAAATAACACATAGCAAATGTATATATACAATGTCATGCGTTTCCATGTTGACATTAAAATCGTATCAACAATAGGATTATTAATGCACTTTCATATTTGAAATTACTTTTGTTGCGCATTTTCTGTATCCTTGAAATGTTAGTAAAATAAATGTGTCATCAAGACAATGTTTGGGCTAAATTTAAAGCCAATATTATTTACTTTTGGATGTCGATATTTCAGTTTAAACCAAATAATTAAAATAAAACAATGAATTTGTGGAAAACCAGCTATTTATCAAAGGTTGCTAGTCTCCATCTTTATGTCTGTCTCCACTAATAAAATTTAATTTCTGTATGTCTATTTGTGTGAATATATGTTTGCATTTTGCAGGTAAGACCGTTGGTCTAGATTTTCCAAACTTGGAAAATATATACTTTAGGTAATAAAAATATGCAAATCGAAGACATTTATTTAGAATTTTAATTAATTAAAAAGTTGTCGGAATTTTGCAGTTTGTCTTTCCATTTTTTCCAAAAATATTGTCGCAAAATTTTTTTCTTACACCATCTTAAAATTCATATATCTTTTCAATGATACCACTTTCTCTGACTCATAATTTTTTGTATTCTATTTTTAATAAATTATTTTTCTCTATTTTTAATGAAATTTTTAAAAAAATATATTTTGAGATTATTTTATGATAATACATCTACTCAATGAAATAAACTTCAATAATTTTTAATGTATGTACTAATATTTTAACACGGAGTTTTTACATTGTTAGATTTTTTATATTCATTTGGTTTCTATATGTACTGCATGCCATGCTATTAATGAATTGATTGATATTCTGTTTATTTACAATTAAGGTCAACTTCATAAACAAGCATTGGTGAAAACTGATGAAAATGCTGTTTTTTTTTTACACGCTTATGTTTTTTACTATAATATAATTGTGTAAAAGAAGATATAGACGAAAATTAGGGAAATGCATAGCACAACAAATAGAATAGATTAAACTTTTTAAAATACTCTGGGTTATTTGTCTATCAAAATTTGGAGTTCAAAAATATCGTTAAAAGTCTCTTTAATTTTTCGTTGTATTAAAAAAAGTAATTGCATTGTTTGATATAAATAATAACAGTATAATGTCTCATAGGTTAAATATTTTCTTATAAATATCACTGTTTTCAAAATATCACTATTTTCATTTAAATCCACAATGTTGTTTTTTCACAGTTTTATGCATTTAAACCCACTTGAGAATCTTACGCCCCTTTTGTATTACCAAAGCTATTTGTTGCAATTCTTAACAACAAATTTAAAAATTCTACATAACTAAAATGAGTATAGATTTCCAAAGCTCAACTGGACCAACATATGACATTTATGAAATATTTAACGATATCGGTGTTGTCCCGTCGTAGATTTATCGTCAACTGAATGTCACCCTCCGCTTATGAACTCGGCTGGGAGTCCCACACACACGCAGCCAGGTTAGAAGAGGAGCAGAAATAAAATCACGTTGTCATGGCGACGGCCTTTATGGAAGAGCACCTACTAAAGCCGGGCTGAGTGACGTCATGGCTATAGATTAAAGACATCGGGAATTCTTCCGAGAAGAAAAAGGATAAAGAATTCGGGAAGAAAAGAAGAAATCGGAGACTGGAATGAATTGTCTCATCAAATGGCAAAATAAAAAGTGTATTTATTCTATTGGAAAATCGATTAATTCATTTTATAAAAAGATTCATCAAGTTTTAAACGCCTCTAATAACCAGATTATTCTGTTTATTATTATTATTACAGAAAACCGGTATTCTTAATTTGCAGGATACTACTAGATCTTCATGTCACTCTCACCAAAGTACTTTTAAATTTTGGTATACATATATTCCGCTTTTAAATTTATGCTTGTTTAAGCTCTTTTTAACTTATTTTTATATCTTTTTTATTCATCTAAGATGCTTGTCTTTCAAGTTGTTCAACTTTAATAATCAGTTATCTTATCTTAAAATTGAAATTTAATGAAAAAGCAGAAAATGAGGGCATTAAATACAATATTTAAAAAAACCCATGCTGGTTAAATCGATACATGCGTATTTCTACTCCTAACAAAACAGAGTATGCATAGGTGGCGATTGACACTCTACAGACCAAACCACTGAATCCAGAGTAATGAACTTTGACACAAATGTATTTCAGTAATTGGGGATATACTCTGGGAGTTTTTCATTCTTATTTCGAAATTTTAATTAATTAAAAATTGTGGAATGTTTGTATTTTTTCTTAATAATTTCTGGAAATATTACTATTTACTCTATGGTACCAATTTAATTCTTCAGTTTTCTGTCTAATTTTAATAAAATTTTTAAAATGTCTTAGATATATTTTATATACAACAGTGTCCTGAAATAATTTTTATTATTAACACAAGCATTTTATATTGGTTTTTTAATCCGATGCTAATTACAAAGAAATAAAAATTTCACTTTTTTCCCCACACTGAGGATTTTTTTCTAGACATGATTTTAAGATTTCAGTATTTTCATTATTTTTACGGCAATTACGTACACGGTTTAACTTCAAAAATAACAATAATGATAATAATTTTTTAAAGTTTTTCCATGCCTAAAAACTGCTACTTTTTCCTTTTCTGCGACATTTTTAAACGTATAAAAAACTGCTACTCTTTCCTTTTCTGCAACATTTTTAAACGTATAAAAATATATTCTATCTTTAAGATCGTACTTTTCTTATTGTAGAGCACTAATATTTTTTTATTGAATCAGTGAACAATATAAATTCCCCAAATATAAATAACAAATTCCCCAAAAGAATATAAAAATTATGAAACATTCCGTATTACCCAAAAATCCAGACACTGAATTATGTCACTTAATATTTTTTGATCTGGTTTCGGTTGAACACGCAGGTTAGTTGAAATTTAATCAGTTACTCTTTCAAATTAAAGCTCAAATTTTCGATTTGGTGGCAGATGGGAGGAAATGACAGGTGTGCGATAGAGTAAATTTTGCAGATGGTAAGTGTTTAAAATAGTGCAAGTTGCATGTCTTTCAAAGATTTGAAATTTAAAGAATCTTTGCTGAGGGAAGAAATAAAATTAAACTTTTCATAAGATAACTTGTTGAATTTTCAGCCGACCTTCATGGCAGATTGTGCAAAAATAAAAATAAAAATCCTGCAGCAGCGAATCAGGAAGCTTGCTTTAATCCGATTTATCTTTCTAGTTTTATCTTTTCAATTCATCTTTATAAATGAAAACTAGAATACACCGTATTTTTTCAATAAATTGCATATTCGAATAGAAAGGATTATTGGTGCTAAAAAGTTCATTATATTCTTATTTAAATAAACCTAATTATAAAGAAAATGTAAAATTTAGCTCGTTTTGAAAGTAAATGCATTTTTAATTTAATAATTTGTAAAAGAAATATCGCAAATAAAGATATTGAATTTCATACAAATCATTTTTTTATTTCTAAAAATGACAGGCAAAATAATATCTTAATTTAAGCAGAATTTGCTCAAAAATTACGCTTAAATATCTTCTATTTCCAATTCTTAGTATTGAAACAAAATTAAAATATATTAAAAAGTAATTTTATTCCTATGATATGAGGATACTTTCTGGGAAACTTCGTATGAAAAATACTTTTAATTTATTAAATGAACTGGAATCATTTATCATAAATTGAGCCCTAACAAATATAAAATTATTGGATTGTTATGATTTATATATTATATTAGTTAATCTTAAGTTGTGTAAAAAACTTTTCAGAATATCCTAGATTTCCGATATAAATATTTTTTTTTCCTTTATATTTTCTACAAACTTAATAATGAACCCATTTTTAACAATGCATAAATATTTTTTTTATGTTTTTATAATCTAAGGAGAAATCACTGAATGCTGAAATCATTATTTATATTTTAGTAAATAAGAAAAGTGCAATGATGCACTTTCATAGTTACCTTCTTTTTTTTTTTTGTCATGATAGTTTTTATTGACTAGCGTGTTGTGGCAACAATTATACATGTCGTGACTTATCGAAAAAAGAATACAGAGGATAACGCACTATTTAGGGGTAAATATAAGCAGGTAAAAAAATGTCTGCTTTATAAATATTACAAAATTAAAAAAATATAAAAAAATAAACATTTTTTTTTCAAACAAAAGCTGTTTAAGCTAGTTTAAGGAAACTTTGCATAATATTAAAAAAAAATCGAATTCAAGCAACCAAAGGAATTAAAACAATTTTAAAAGACAGTGTTTAGAAAAATAGCATACCTTACTTGCATATTATATAGTGCGGACGTTATGAAATGAAAAGGGATTCTTCCTCTGGTATTTACGGCCAAAAGAAGCAATTATTTTTAAAGCATTGGTTTTAATTAAACAAAGAAACTGGTTTGAATTTCTCACACCGATACAAATATAGTTATATTTGTATCGGTGTGAGAAATTCATTTTTGTATTTTTTAACAAAATTACTTTTACTAACATTCATTTGTATTTTTTAACAAAATTACTTTTGAAAATTTATTTAAAAAAGAAGAAATTACTTGCACGGATGTGAAATTCATTAAATTTTAAAGCTAATTTTTGAATTTTAAGGTAGTGTTGAAATCAATTTTAGGATATAATATTCTTGAAAAATATAACAGAAAACGCCCAGAGATTTCTTACTTTTTCATTAACTGACAACTTTGACCTTTGAAAAGATACTAGTTATCAGTTTTTTTTCTTCTTTCCTTTTAGAACGCATGCCAAATATCATCAAGCTTGGGTGAAAACAAAAAATGTCAAAAGAACTGTAAAAGATTGTGGAAACACACTGTTTTGTAATAGTTTAAATTTAAAAAAAAAAATTAGAATATTGGTCAGATTTAATTTTTTGAATTCGACATTTGACAATAATTGATACATGTTATAAAATAAGCTTACAGTTATTAATATTTCTAGCACAGTAAATCCTTTGATATTGTCAATTTCATATATAAATATTATTATAAGCCTATTTAAATTATCTTTTTTTATATAAATATTATTATATTTCTTATATAAATTATCGTTACAACTAGTACTAGATGGTGCGTTTTGGTTTTAGATACTTTTTCCTGGTTTTGCTCCTGATAATTCATTTGCATTATCTCTATGATCATAAAAAAAATCCTCACTTTAACTGAATTTCGTATTCCAAATCGAATCTTACTTAAATTTTGTTGTTCCTTTATAATATAGCAAATTAAGTTTTAATACGCCGTCCAAAATAAAAAAATAAATTAAAGATTAATTTTGTGATTGATAATATTACTTCAAAGATTTCACAGTGATTTAAATATGTTGTCTCAAACTATTTTTTTTTAATTATTACAGAAAAAGAGAACTAAGAAAACTCAATTCGATTGAACTTTTTAGTATTAAGAGAGTAATAAATAGTGTCCCAAAATGAACACAAGATTTGTATTTATCCCCACTCGTATCGTAAACTGTTGGCAACCCTATTAAAATAAACCATTTGGTAGCTGATAGTTTAGGATTAATAAAAATGGAGCGTTATACGATAGAAAAACGAGATAACTCGAAATTTGAATTAAATGAAAAGAGTGTTTTTTTAATTTAAATTGTTATATCTGTATTGAATCTTAAAGTACTCAGGATAAGATTATGTATGGAATAACACATAGAGAAAATGGCCTTCACGGCTTTGCTGGCACATGCGCCCTCTTTTTTATAGAAATTTTCCATAACTATTTTACATAAATGTGACTAAATTCCGTTGATGCAACATTGAATTTTCTCTTACAATGCACCCATGTTTATGGACGTACTGGCATATATCTTCGACTGCGAATAACCTTATACAAAAAAAAAAAAAAAAAAAAACGTATGGTGATAAAGCATACTACGTAAGGGGCCAATTCTCAGATTTTTAAACAAGGGGTACCAGATTTTAATTATTTTTTTAATGTTCGACAATGAAAATACGTTGCTCTATCGTGTAAAGCTCCATTTTTACTAACCCAAACTATCAGCTGTCAAATGCTTTTATTAGGATTTTTCAACCCTTTACTGCACAAATCTTGCTTTAATTTTAAGACACTGCTTATTATGCTAGAAAATCTTTGGTAATTTCTCTTTTAACTAACATTAAGATTCATTTGAATAACTGGTTAAAACTGATTAAGAATATACAAATTGGCTAAAATTTCCTTCAATAATATAAGGATTTTAACTCCTCGACATAAATAAAATATTCTGGAAGGTGTGAAAAAAGCATATTGCTTTTTACAGTGGTAAAAATCTTATCAGTAAACTGCAGGAAGTGACTTTATAACTTCATGGACTACATTTACATTGTTACATTAAACAATGCAATATCTGAAAGCACTTTACAAATATATTTTCGTTAAGCCGTCACCCCCCCCCCATCCCCGAACTCTGCCTCAACAGGAAATAAAAAGAGAAAAAGTATAATTTTCCCTCTGCGCATGTCTTAACTTAGTAAAAAAGTAGTTTCACCTGCAAAAAGCTACTAAGAAGAACGGAAATATGGGAAAACAGGCCACAGTCTCCGTCATTCAGTTACCTACTGACGTCAGAGGAACTGAGGATTTTCTTTGACAGTAATCTAGAGAAAGGCTAGAATTTTTCGACCTTGATATATGAGAAAACATTTCATAATCAAGAAGCATAAAAAGATTCTAAGAAGC
The DNA here is from genome assembly GCA_026543055.1 of Argiope trifasciata. Classification (NCBI taxonomy): domain Eukaryota; kingdom Metazoa; phylum Arthropoda; class Arachnida; order Araneae; family Araneidae; genus Argiope; species Argiope trifasciata. Next base: position 2,156,481 of record JAPMOQ010020268.1, on the reverse strand, counting down.
TCGGGCCGAATCACAAAGGCAAAAATATAATAATAATAACGACGTCGGTCGGTCTTATTGACAGCGTGGAATATTTCCTTTTATTTAATGTTCCTTTTATATTTTTATTTCCTTCGGTTTAAATCAGTAAGGAAGTAGTGAAACGCTTGTGCTTTTGAAACTAATAAAGGGATTCCTATTTATGCCGTTCTAATTATTTATTTTTATAGGATGTCACAGTTCTTGTCACATCGTCATTTGCTCGTCAGAAGATGAATTTAAAGATCTGGTATTTCCTCACCTTTGTAAAGGTGCTTGCGAAAGGTGATTGATAGGTAAAAAATTAAAAAAAAATCTTCTGAAGAGGGAATCGTCTTTGCTCTTTTTGGTTCAAGGTTTCAAGGACACCTGCGAGCCGACATGCTTCTTGCACGTGAACGCATATCACGGATCACAAATTTTGCCCTTGAATATAGAATTAGCATTCTATTTTAGGCCTTTAAGGAAAAAAATCTCATCAAAAACTTAATTTGCATTTTCTGCTTTGATCAATGGAATTTTTTTTCGAAATATAATATTTGTATCTTTTATAAATCATATGACGTTTTATTGACAGAAATTTTAATTTAAAAAAAAATCATTGATTAGAATTTGAAAGAAATTTTGTCTGTGAGCTCGCAAACATTTTTGGGAACCCTTCGACATTTATGAAAATTGACCCATTTTCAAATTTCTGACTAAGTGCAAAGTAGTTTTTCACGGATAAATTTTCTTTCAAATTTTAAGGAATGATTTTTAAAAAAATTGAAATTTCTATCAATGAATCGTAAAACGATTTATAAAAAACACAAACATTTTGTTCGAATTATAATGTTTATATTTTTTTATTAACATCTTCTTTTCAACTAACAGAAATTTCAATTTTCTTTTAAAAATCATTCATTAACATTTTAAAGAAAATTTATCTGCAAAAGATTGCTTTGCACTCAGTCAGCAGTTTGAAAATAGGTAGATTTTTATAAAAGTTCAGTGCTTACCAAAATGTTTGTAAGCTTGCGAATTTTAATGAAAAAAAATTATTTTATCCATTACCAAAATATTAATATTTTCAGAAAGAAATTTTTTAACAATATCTATAATTATTTGTTACAATTATTAATTACAAAACTTTATTAAATAGAAAATGGTTTAATAATCAATGCATATAATATTGTACATAATAAAAAAATATTACATATGAAAATACAAAATGGAAATAAAAGTAATGCCGATTTATTAGATTTCAATATAATAACTATTCATTCTGAGACATTTGTCCTAGAGCTGGATCTATTTGAAAATCCATGTCTCATAGAGACCTGTATTAGATCGTCGGTAAAGTCAAATCTTTGACCGACAAGAAATATCTTCATGGATTTAAATAGATGAAAATCTGAAAGGCCCTAGGCTCTATTATGGGCTCAAAATCCAATTCTTGCACTTTTGCCTGAATGGGACGACAGAATTCTATGAAATCAGAATATTCAAATTGGTCCTATTTCAACATAAGTGGCTGTGACGCAGAAATGTAATAAAGTAGTAATACTTATGTATTCATTTCATACAGGCATACATTGCATTTTAATTATAGTATGTAGAATTATGTGAGTTACTTATTGATACCATTTCCTATTTAATAAAGTCGTGTAAAGAAATTATTGTTGATACTGTCAAAAAAATTCTCGTTCTGAAAATATTAATTTTTAGTGATGGATAGAATAGTTTTTTTCATTAAAATTCATATGTGTACTAGCACATCGTTCAGATAATTAAGTGCGTCAATTTTCGTGCTCAGTTATTTTTAAGAATTACAAATCAAATCGAGGCAAAACTATAATCGAAGAAATATTTTTGGACACTGTAAAAAAATTATGATATTTCGATAGTTGTTTGGGATATTTTCTGACATTCAAAACAGCTTTTAAACGACTGAAAACAGTGCACTATTTTTTAAAAATATTTTTGCACCAATATTTTTTCATTGTTCCAAACTAATCTGTTTTTACGTCGTTTTTCATATTAAAGTTGTATCTTAGAACTGCAACATCCAGTTCTCTCTAAATATGTTTTATTAGATATGACAACTGAGATGAGGTGAACTATTTACATTTTGCGGATAGTTACAGAAATACCAGAGGCTAATACTGAAAGCAGTTATCGTTAGGATCGATTGATAACTTTTAATTGTGTCTTCAAATTACTTAAATGAAGAGAAAGAGTCATTATTCCATCACTAAATACCAAATTACATAATCTTCATGCTGGCGTACAAGACCGCATAAGAATAGCTCTACAAATTTGCGCATTTTGACTAAGTTTTTGGGTTATTAAATTTTTCGTTTTCTTTTTTTTCTTCTAGATAGTATTAATCTCTAGGAGAATTTTTTATGAATGACCCGGAAACTTTTTCGTTTAGGACCAATGGAAACCTATTATGGTAGGGAAATGGTTTGTGAGTTTTTAATTAATTAAAAAAAGCAAAATTATAAATGAAGCAACGAATTTATAAAGCTTGAAATGTATGAATAAATAAAAATAATATTAAATACAAAAGCTACCCATCGGGCGTGGATAATGCAATGTTACTAAGTTTTTATTAAATACTTTAAAAAGAAAATAGAGTTTCACATGCTTTATACTAAATCACTTTTTGTATTTTACACATTTTCGGGTATAAAGTAAAAACAAAAATCAATATGCCCTCTCGTGAAAAATTGAGCCTGCAAATAATATTATAAAAAATTATGTCTTAATAATAAAAAACTGTTTCAGAAAATAAGCATTGGACGTTTATTTTTCAAATGTTTCAAATGTTTTTATTTTACTTTTGACCTATTAATATTATTTGCTAAATTGAATAAGAATTTTTGAACAATTTATACAATATGAATCGAAGACACTAATGATGCATCATTTATTTAAAGTTAAGCATAAGACAGAAACTCCAGGAAATCGAAATCTTATCTTTTTTATTGCTATCAATGGTAAAAAAATTTCAAAGGAATTGGCCATTTTTAAAGCAACGTTATCGTATTATGGATCGAAAAAAAAACTTGAATTTTATAAGGTATTAGTAGAATACCGTATTTGTTATTCTCAGGTTTAAAATATAAAATCTTTGAAAGCTATCGAACTATTCACCGTATTGTCGAGAAATCTGATAAAGTGATATTTTACAATGAAAGAAAGAATATAGCGATAAAACAATACAAGCATTTTTCTTGGGAAAAGCCTGCTAATGTGAAGTGTGACTGCCGTTCACTGCTTTACAAACCTCAAATCGTGCTCTCATACTGTTTTTGAGTGTCAATAAAAGTATGTGGCAGCAAAGACTATTCCTCCAAAAACTTTTCAGGGATTTTAATCCCTGGAGGGTCTCGGGAGGGGGGAGATAGCACTGTACAATGATTCTTAAACCATCCTATATATGCTCTATAGGATTGTAATCCGGAGACCACGAGGACCAATCCTTACTGTGAATATCATACAAATGCATTTACAATATGTTTTTGGAGCCATACATTAGTCTATTAAAATGAAGTCCAGACCAATAGCACCCCACAACAACTTCATATATGCTTTAAGAACATCATTTCCATAGCGGTTTGAGATTGTAGTACACGCTTCGATGATCTGTGGTGGTGTACGAATGTCCAACATTATGCCACTCCAGACAAAGACTTTTTTACCAACAAATCTGCTGATTTCCTTTACGTAGATGCGATGATAGCAAGCTCCTCCTTCTCTCCGGAGGTGGATTCAATGATAATCACTCTATGTGGTAGATCCAGACTCAACACTGAAAAGAACAAGCCCCGATTCTTGTTGTATCCAACACTGATACATTTGGCTTCACAATAAGTGGACTTTTCTGTTGGATGCAGTCAAAGCGACAAGCATAGCTGTAGGCTAGACGTAAAGGGTCCTCTTTGCTAGAAGTCTACAAACTGTTTGCCTGGCAAGTCTTATTCCAGATGAAGCAGCAAAGTCACAAGAAAGCTCAGGAGCTGTTGTTAGTCTACGTTGTCGTGTGCTTAATGCCAATCAGCGATTCTATGCAGCTACCCTTCCTCTCTGGCGTTTTAAACAGCGTTTTTTTTTTTTTCGTGTTACTTGTACAACTTATTTGGAATTAATTCTACAGCCTGGTTACCACTTTTGTTATAACTATTGACTCGCCTTTGCTTGGGATTGGTCAATTTCAAGCCTAACAATGGTTTTCCAACTCAAAGAATCATTCACACGATGATCAGAACTCATTCTCACTGCAGACAGGCTAACGTTTGATTTACTTCACTATTCGTGAAACTGCAGAAAAAAATTTCAGATGCTTAAACGGTCTAATTAAAGCAGTTATGTAAGAAATAAAGCTGAACAACTTCTAATTCAAAACCATAGGTTGAAATTATGTAAAATACATAAAATGTAAAAAAAATAAATAAATAAATAAACGTAAAAATACATAAAATACTTAAAAATACGTAAAATGTAAATTATATCAATTTTATTCTTAGAAAGAATTATTTTGAAAATATGTTTGTGAACTTAATTTTGGATATGAATCTAGTAATGAAAGTAAAACATGGTGGGATATATATATACATATAGCTCTCGTTTCTTTTTCTTAAACTTCAAAATATTCACTATGAAATCTAGAGTATTTGATTAAATTGCATACATTTAATATGGTCTATATGAGAAAAATCGTTCAATGCTTTACAGGCGGAATGTTAGGTCTAGGTCTACCAAATTTGACATTTAATAGGTTTTCACTACTTTCTTGAGGTATAGTTTCTCACTATAGGATTTTTAAATTAATGAAAAAATTGAAAGTCTTCTAAATATTTGAGCTCTTGTTCGATAACTTTGAAACGCAATATCACTCAAAAGCATTATTTAAATATATAAATCACTTTAAAAATAATTATAATAAAGCTCAATGTGTGTGTGTGTGTGCGTGTGTGTGTGTGTGTGTTGGCGCTCTACAGGCCAGACCGTTGGACTTACAGCTACCAAATTCGGTACATGTATACCTTGGATGTCGGGAATGTGCACTTTGGAGCCCTTTTTTTGAATTTTTAATTAGAATTTGAATTAATTAAAATTTAAGCGAAATTTCGACGTTTTTCCGCTATAACTTCCGAAATTATCATTGGACAAACATGATTTTAACATCAATTTAAAGATAAAAAAATTAGCTTTCTAATGATACCAGTGTTTTAATGTATAACTCAAGCTTCTACTTTTAACGAATTTTTAAAGAAATATTTTAACCATGTTTTTTTTGGCACGTGACTAGATAAAATAAAATAAAACAATGCCGGAAGTTCAAATGAAAAACAACAACTGTCATCGTAAATCAAATCTAAAGAAATACAACTTTCAGCACGTGACTGGATAAAATAAAAGAAACATCAAATGTGATATCTTCTATAAAAATAAATGCAAGGCAAAGGATTCTAAGAAATCGTTTGCAATATTTATATCATTAATTCCATAAATCTTCTTTATTTACGGTAAACCTGATTGAATTTAGACAGGATATGCATTGAAATCCCGACTTAATGGCATATTTCTATAATCGTTTGCAATATCTGTATCATTAATTCAATAATTTTTTCCCTTTTTCGCTTTCTTTAAAAAACATATTTAACATTTTGGCAATATCACCGAAAAAAACATTTTTAATATTTTGGAAGCATAATCGATAAATTATTAGAGCATTAAACTCAAAAAATTTTTCCGAATAAAGTTCCCGACTTTTTAACTACTAATAACTGAATCTTTCAACTTAAACTATTTCTTAAATTTTGACTAAAAAATATCTGTTTTAATTGGAAATTTTAGAACGCATTACTCATGGCGAACCAGCTGATTGCCAAAGGCGGCTAGTTAAAAATAAAGCATAGTATAACTCAAGTCCTCAAAAGCCTAAACGCCCTATGCTTTTTAGGTCTATTATTTTTATGCATTTTGGGGGGGGTTTAAATAAACTTTTTCAAAATATCTTTACTTTATAATATTTTCATTGTTTTAGCAGCTGCGTTTATACTTATTATTTAACAAAATATTCAATATAATACTTTGTGTGAGCAGTTACTATGATTAATACTTTATAGTACTCTGGTACATTCTTAACACCTGCAAACGATTCATTTATGAGGGCTCAAAAATGCAGTTTAAAAGGATAAATAAGATAAACAGATGCTTAAAATTTGACTGAATTACTTTAATAGACCAAAAACATACCGTAAGATACATTAAATACTTTAAAATAAGTTAAATATTATTTAAATTCAAAAATGGTAATGGTTGTTCACGATATAAGGGTTTTCGTGGCGACATTGAAATGCAGCGTTTGTCATTAAAATTTAACTCCAAAACCTTTTTGAAGATATCAAGCATCACCGTATTATGCTCCCTATGTCTAAAATATTCTTATATTTAATTATCCTTATTTGTTATTCGATTTATTTAATTAAAATTCAATATTTATTTTTAAAAATGAACAAAATCTTTTTATGTGGTTGAAATTTCTTATGATTAGGAATCTTTCTGTTAATGGTTTTATGCATATTTTGACTTTATTTCTGATTATTGATTATTTATATACTGTAGCTTTCGAATTTTAGTTTATTTCTCAAAGCGAAACGTGAGTGAAATGCTATTAATAAAACTGTATCAGACTTCAACAGTTTTATTTTTATGCTATGTAGCAATCCGCATAGTCAAACAAATGCAAAATGAGGTTTGAACTTGAATGTAAGAGTAATTCCGCGATTTCTAACTTTAGAACAAAAATGTATAAAGTTATTTTAACTTACCTCTAGACAGGTAAGTATAGTTATAAATAAATTCTCGATGATATTTTGGATCTTAAAGTTCAGTGGGAAGTGTGCTTAAAACTTTCATTTTTCCCTGAACGATCTTTAGTAAGTATATTGCTATCCCTTATTTTATTAATTAAATGGCATCGGCAAACTTTAGCATATTTATATCACCAGTTTATTATGACGTAACATTAATTTTTTTCTCAATACAACAAAATTATGAACTATAAAGAGTTAAATTTAAATTCTCAAAAATAATAAAATCATATGATTCAAACTTAATAAAATATCATATCACGATGTTTTGGACTGCAGACCCAAAATTTCGTTTATTTATTTGGGTTGCAATATAATTATTCTCTATTAAGTTTTCATCTATATGTATATATATTTTAGAATTGCATCAAAATTTTTAGAAGTAAGTCACAGTGCGAAATTTTTTTCATATAATTAGAAGTGAAGAGTAAAAATATTTTAGAAATTCCAGTCTGTATAAAAATGAGGTAGAAAATTTAATTTCTTTTATTTACAAGACAAAACCAACCTATCATTGTAAAATATATTTCTTCAATAAGCACTTCAAGGAATTTTTGGAGTTCATAAATTTCTCGCTTTTTGCTATACAAAATCTAGAATTCGAATATTTAATTTTCCTTAATTAAATTTTATAATTGATTGATCTTTCACCTTGGGAAATGTCAAATCGTTGTAATTTGAATTTATTTTTATAAGTCTTTTTTTCAGTCATTAATTTACTACTAGAAGATTTCGTTTTTGAAATTATATAATATCTATTGGAATCCTAGATATCCCTTTCCAGAAATTTCGATCGCACGACAACATACTATAATTTGTCCTACGATGTGACCTTCAATTTAAAATTCTCTGAAATACAAACATGTTGTGAAATATGTTCTCGAAGCCTAGAATTTCTGAGAATTAAATTTTATATTTTAGTTTCAGACTAATTTTATCGTTTTATACTCTAAACTATTATATTTACTTGGAAAGTTCCCTTGTTTTTTTTTTAAGAATTAGGAGAGACGTATATGTCTTAATTTGTTTTCGAACTACATTTAATACTAAGGTTTATACAAAAACTGACTTTTTGAAAAACCTGTTAACGAATTCCATATTTCCAAAAAAAAACTGATTTTAGTCAGTTTTTTAAATTTTTGTCAAAGAAAAAATATTTTCTTTAAGTTATATAAATTAACAAAGAACGAAATCAATATCAAAGTCAATAAAATTAAGGATTACAATACACATTACTTACACAAAATAATGAAAACTTAACAAAAATTTTTGAAGAATATTTATATTGTTCTCACTAACTTAATTTCTCCTAAGAATATGGCATTTACAGAAACATAAAATATCGACTGAGCGGTGGCTAAGTCTTGTTCTTATTTTGGATACAAAATTGCCTGGAATTGAAAATACTTGTTCACTATCTACCGAACTAGTTTTATAGTTTTCATGGCATTAAGTAACAAATCTAAGATTTTTTTTCTTTTATTCGTTGCCTGAAATAATGAAAATTCAGGTTTCAGTGTGTTTGGATTTGTAAGTTTTTCTTCAGAGTCTTCAAGAAACTTATGAATTGATTTTCCCATGACTTCTTTTAAAAAAGAATTGCTCTGATGAGTAATTTCTTATATTAACCTTCCTCAGAATCGGTTTCCACATGAGAATTTGGAAGTATTCTTGACAATATGTAAATCCATATTATTTAATAATTTCGGTTTTTGAAGCTAAAGAAAGTACACTGGATTTCTTTGTTGGGCTAGAACTGTTTTGTATATGTTGCAACTACAGCAAAAGAGTTGGCAATTCTACATATCTTCTTTTTTGAATTCGTTCTTCTAAAGCACATAGTAATTTCAAACTTATTTCAGTGTTTGAATTTTTAGTCCATTTAACTAAAATTTAAGAACACATTTTCCTGTTAATAAATTGATATATCATCACCTTAAACCCTCAGTTGCTAGACAAAACCGATAATTTTCTTCTTCTTTTTTTTAAGAATATGATTATCTAGACGTTCCAGAAAACTGGTTTTCTACCTTTAAAAACCGGTTTTTGAATGTGACTAATTTACTTTAAAAAAACCGGGTTTGAAAAATCACCAAACATTTAATACCTTAACATATTGTAGCCTTGTTTGTACCTTAATATATTGAACAAATATTGGAATCTGCAAAATTTTTTGAACCCGAGTTTTTGACAAATCCAAACGTTATCTTACCTGAAACAGAAAAAAGCATTTTTGAAATTATGCCTGTCTGTTAAAATTGTCTGTCTATCTGTGAATATGAAAATACTTTGACATACACGGATGGAATTTACACTTTTACATTTCTATCAAATTTTGAACGAAATCCTATCAGAAAATGTCTATCTGTCCGTCCGGCTGTCCAAATACAAATTAACACAATTACTACAAACGTAAAAAAACTGGAAAAGCAAAATTCGAAACACAGATTTACAGTATAGTGTAGATGTTTATCAAATTTTGAACTAAATATCTCTTTTGGCAATTTTGCATGCATGTAAACAAAATAATTCAAAAACGCAACGCCTAAATTATTGAAGTTTCTTACGTTATCTTGTGGCAGCAATTGTAATTCTGTACCAGTTTTTGGTTTCAATAGGTGTGAAAAAACGCGTCTAAAACACAAATTAAATTTTTAAGTACTATTAACCACAAAACGAAAATTAATCGCTCTCCCCATAAAAGACATCAATGTACCATATGATAGATTCAAGTCAATTATTCTAGATCCAAACCAATGATTTATATTTCATAACTATTTTTCACAAAAGGCGTACAAAGCATTCGCGACAATTGTTATGCTGTCTACTTTATGGGGAGGGAGATATTTTTATAAGAGAAAACGGCAAAATTTTTGAGGATACTACGCCCGCTGTCTGTATCTATTTAGGTAGATTCTTTGTACATTCCACCAACTAATTTTCTCATAGTTGTTTTAGAGCACAATGCAAATTAATTGGGATGGATGGATGGATGGATTTGGGGATTTTTTTGGCGCAAGAGCCAATTCTGACCATACTGCGCCGACCTCATGGTATATATTCAAAAATACTTTTTTAAATAAAATTATGATTAAATATGAAGTTGTATTAACATATATTGAATATAATAGTGCTTATTTTACAATAAAAAAAGCAAGAAGTAAATGTTACAAATATATTTTAGTTCAAATATTTTAGATAAAATGATAAAATCCATCAGATTTTAAAAATTTTAATTTTGGGGGGAACAAAATGTTTTTAATTGTTCCCAAATTAATTGGGAACAAACACAAAACGTTTCACAGATGTTGTTTGGTTAGTATAGGTTATATTGAAATGTTCACTTACATGCATGGTATAGCAATCTAGTCGCAAATATGTCTTCATATAGCTTTAATGAGATCCTGTACAAGTTTTAGCATGGATTCCATTAATTTATCCAACGTTTTTGATATCATAAACATATGACTTTCTCAATCATATTTCTCTTAGTATAATAGTCCATTTTATTCGCACGTTCCTTCACAATGGTCCAGAAATTTTTGATGAGGTTTATGTCTCTAGAATTCCCAGGAAAACCCAAAATTTGTATTTGAAAACCCAAAATTTGTATTTGAAAACCCAAATTTTTTTTTCTTGGAAAAAAAAAATTCTTTACCAGCTTCGAATTGTGGTATGGAGCAAGATCTTGTTGAAAGACACCACAAGCAAACATTTGTATCGGAGGCATAATTTTTTCTTCAAATATTGAAATGTATTTTTTGAGTTAACCATCCATTCAACTGGTACTAAGCTGCCAGATCCTCCAAATGTAAAATAGCCCCAAAACATCTGCTTCTGAGGGTGCTAAACTATTTAATTAAAATGTTCTCTGGTGGTTTTCCAGCATTTCTTCTGAAAAATGTTGACTGAATCCCTTGCACACAAAAAAATTGTTTTGTAACCGAATACAACCTTATTCCAGTCTTTATCAGTTCAGAATTCATATTTCCTGGCTTAATGCAAACACTTTCTCTTCATTACAGGTGTTAACAATTCTTTTTTGACTTGTGTTTTTGCACATCTTCCTACTTCAATAAACCTTCGTCATATTGTTGATGAATCAACGCTCACACTAGTAGCTAATAATTTTGTAGCTAATAATAAGCTTTGAGAGCTAATAATAAGCTTTGAGAGCTAATAATAAGCTTAAGTAGCTAATAATAAGCTTTGAGAGGATGCATTTTACTATTTGATACTAGAAATTTGTCTGTCCGAAGTGTTGTATTTAGTTAACATCCATATATATTCTTTTGTATTGGAGGAATCGTCCCAAACTTAATTTTCTATTTAAATATCCTAGAAACACTGAATTTTCCTCCAACAACTGCATCAATATCCTTTACTGTCATTGAGGTTTGCTGACTGAAGGTACTAGTTCTAGTCTTTTTCCTGAGAATGGTATACATTTTTTAATATGCATTAGAACAAGACAATTTGCACACTCGACCTCTTACAGCATCTGAAAAAAGTAATTGATGGTAAAGCGCCCTACACGTGATGATTACATGGTCTAGATTAGTTAAGATCAACTCTTTTTCCTAAAAATATGATGTTGAAACAGGTTTGATGCATACAATTCCCGAGAAATGAAGAAATTAATAAAAAATTGAATTCTCCCCAATTAATTTGCATAGTACTATATACTTGTTTATTTGTGCTAAAAAATATTCTTCTGCTGAATTTGTCTGTCTTGTATCTTTATACACTTTTGCGTTGGCTCTGTCGGTGTAGGGTTTAAATAAATCAGCGGGTGACCGAGCTCCGCTCGGAGAAAACAGGTATCGAAGCTAACTCGAAGATTTAAATTTTCAATTGTGATTTATCAAAACAATACATGCCATAAGAAAATTTGTGAAACCATTGGTGAAAAGATAACCGGTTAAAGTGCACCATTGTAAACTATTCTAAACAAAGTTAGAGTTTGGAAAGGGATAAAGGTAAAGATTGAAGTGTGTTGAAGTTCAATATTTTTGACAAATTTATTTAGAAAAACCAAACATATATACACACATAAGAAATATATTATAAACCTATAACAGCATAAACATAAAACTTTATTAGTTCGCCATATTGGCTATAGATGGCAGCACGTTACCGCTTGAAAATTTAAGTAGCCATTATGGCGAACTAATAAAGTTTGAAAATATCCTATCTGTAACTCCGAACTGCTCGACCGTAGCGATTCAAAACTGGCGCCAATCGATTCCTCGTGGCCAGAAACCCCTGACCCACAAGTGTACCGGAGTTTATTAATTCTGGGTCGATTTTCGACTTGGCAACCATTCCTCGTATTATAGTATTAGATAAATATTCTAAGATCCTGTTACCAATTTTTTTTCCTGTTCTAATGCGTTAAAAACATTTCTTTTCAAGCACTTTTTCCTTTTGTTTAAACATTTTTTGGCTCTAGATATTTTTTTTTAGAAAACTGAGTTGTTTGTGTTTTAAGTTCTAATGGTTTTAAACCCAAAAATTATTATGAAGGCATGTTTAATAGTTATACGCTATAAAAAGTAAGTAAAAGTACAAATATCTGAAATATTTTATCTTTTAGTTCCAATCGATGAATTCTTAACTCAATCCAAACAATAGAATGGTTAAATATATTGAATATTTATTTGGATTTTGGTATTTTAGAGGAAAGACAATAAATAACATAATCACTATTATTATTATTATTATATCTATTAGTTAATTCTATTATATCTATTATTATTATTATGTCAAACACATACATTTTTTAATCATTTATTTTCAATAAGGGGAAAAAATTCTTTCACTTTTAATATTATAAACTTTTATTGAACTTTTTTGGAAATATTGAGAAATGTTATTTTAAATTTCAACGAAGGTCGTTTTTTCCACTTAAACTTAAAATCCTCCCATCCCGTCCTATTCCTTAATACAATCATTGACCTTTTTAAAAAATAATCCTTTTATGAAAAATTATGATTGCAATATATTTTAGGATGAAATGGCATTTCACAATATTGATTTGAAATCGAGAAAAATAAGCCAGTTCTAGAAATCTATATCAAAAGGAAGTTTTTTTTTCAGTTCAGGTATCGTCCTTGACATCTGACCGCGGCTCTAACTTACCAATTAGTGCCTTTTACAGTAGTGCTACTTTAAAACTGGAGGTTGATATAACTAAACTAAAATTAAATCCTCTTAGACATACCTAAAAATATAGATTTATAAACCTTTGTTAGTATTCTGTTTAGTTTAGAAATATTAGAGTACACATATGTAATTTGAAGGTTATTTCAAGATCAAGAAGACTTTTTATTTCATTCTTAAAAATTAAAAAAATAAACTCGTCATCTTTTTGAAGAAAAATGAATATTTAAGCTCTTCATTCCTTATCGACAAATTCTAATTAATTTTTCTAATATCAATTTATTTATTTTAATTTTAATTTATTTTTAGAAAAAGAAACAAATACTTCAGAACTTTCTTAACTTTATCCTGGATTAAAAGACTAAGCCCCGATTTACTCAATTTAAAATATCTGTAGATTAATTTTAGTATTAGAGTTACTGGAAAGATTAAAGCTGCAGTTTAGGTTAAGGTTAAGTAAAGCTTTTAGACTAGTATTATAAAAGTAATAAATACTAATTCATGAAGAAGATTGGAATTATAAACTAAATTGTGAACTTTAATTAACTTTCTTTTTTTTTTTCAAATAAAAGTCAAAACTAATTTACATTAATCACCAGCCAAAAAAAATAAACCTCTTTTGTTTTTAATGTCCAATAAGTGACAATTTTTGGCATGAAACGATTTTAGTGTTGAGTAGCAAAGATTATTTCTTCAATTATAACATTAAACTATCGTCATATAGATGTGCCAATTCATTCTGAATTTTGTGATAATTCATATGAACTGAAACAGTTAAAGAAACATGTTGTTGTTATTGGTACTACTTATGGCACTTTATAAGCCCACTGGTGAACTACCACAACTTAAATGGAGTGTGCTAAGGCTTCTGAGGGCAAATGCCCTGGAGTACCCGAAGGCAGAAGTCTGATTACTACCTCACAAGAGGATGGCACACATATTCTGTAGCAAATCCTTTTTTACAGGAGGAGAAGGCTCTTTCATACACTCTATAGATGGATCATAGAGAAGAGAACAACCATGCCCGAACCAATATTCGCACCTGGGAGGCCCAGAACTATGTTCGCTCTACCCTTAGGCCAGGTCGCCGGCAAAACGAAATATACAGAATCAGTATCCTTTGTTCATTGTTTGATTAGATTAATTATTTTAAAGACACTTTACATCATCTTTTATCTTTATCACAAGATTTTTAAAATTTGCAAAATTCTGTGAATCTACTGTTGTTATGAATTAGAGGTGCAGTCAAATGTCGTGTAACAAATAATTCGTCTAACCAAAACAAAATGTAAAAAAGCGACATGCTTGATGACCGATGCGTCTCAGAACAAATGGTCGATGAGACATTGTGACGCCAAATGTTGGATTAGCTTGTATCTGCTGCGTGTTTGATAATACCCTTATATCAATATGGAAGAAGTTTTGATCGGTTAGCTTTGTCGAATGCGGCATAAAAGAATTTGAGCAAATGAATGTGGAGCCTTCATAGAGAGAGATTGTGTCACTGATCAACCTTATCGATAAATAGTATTTAAAGGTAGACAGTGATGGCATTGTAAAGTCTCCCTTTCACATTCCTGATAATTGGCATTTCTAGCCAGATGTGTCACCACCTGTTAAAATTCCCCATTGTTAAATGCCTCCAGAGTGCCAGAGGGGGGATTTTCTTCACTCGTGTAGACATCTCATCTAGTCATCTGGTCTGAAGAATCACACGTCGGTTCTCATTGTTTAAAAGAAATTTATTGCACCTTCAAAGAGAAGAAGTGTCAAACCATCTGGGTACTAAATTTTTCACATTGTGAAAGGACTACCATTAATACGTATTCCCGAACGAGGACGCATCATTAATGGGCATTCGCACTACCGACTGGTGACCACTGAGGGAGTGGCATTTTCCTGGACAACTATTGGGCGATAGAGAGCACTAGTGCACTAATGTGAAATGAGAGGCGGAGATTGGACAGAAATAAGAGGCGTTTTTAAAGAGAGTGCAGAGAAACTTATTGGGTTGCCGACTGCTGAATTACGCTCTGCGAGTTGAAGTTCGATGGGTTCCTAGAGCTACCTCTGGCGTAGCCATGTTTACTAGCAACCTGCTAGTTTCTTATAGTGTTATTTTTCGGGATTGAGGGAGAGCCTATTTCACGAAAAACCTTCAACCTTCGACTATTGTGTAAATATCATCAACTTCCGAATTGATTCAAATATCAAATATTTTAACCTAGATGAGAACAAGTTGTTCATATGTACATATATGGCTGTAAAGAAAAAAATTATCTGAAATTCTTTTCTCTTACTTGATCGATCAGGATCAAGACATTATATCACCGATTAGCTGAAGGAAAAGCATAACTAGAACTACCGAAAGTTCATGGGACTGCATTCTGTATTGCATCAAAAAGGCTCCGAGATAATATGGTTCAGAGTGGGACAAATAACAGCCTTCCATTGAAATTAGTGAGGCACTAAAAGAATACGAAATTATGGTATTATATGTTGCGAAGCATCATTCTGGTAAGACAGTAGACCCAGCCACAAATTCACTTAATGATAACGCTGTGTCACATTTTCGATAAATTTTGAAGCATAGCCAAAATGTCAAACAGTTTTCTTTTTAAAAAAAAAATGTATGCACAATAAATAATAAATTACATTATTGAAATTTATTTGAGTATTTTTTTTTCAAAATGAAATGTATTGTGCTATTTTATAAGGATCCCCATGAAAAAAATTGTTTCGCATCAAGAGCAAAATTTGGGAAGGAATTGTGTTTGTACAGGTTTCACTGCATAAAGACTTTTATTAAAATTTATTTCAGTATTTCATTGTGTTCTGAAATTTAGAAAAAAATAATTAAAAAGAAAATTTAAATTTATTTATAAATAAAAGTTAAATACGTATTAAAAAATATATTTGTGCTTTGAATTTTAACTTAAAAGAGTTTTTATTTAAATGTATACTTAGTGAAATTTTGTATTTGTTTGGAGTTTTATAGCGCAAAAGTTATTATGTTGACTTAGCTGCGCCAAGCAGCGGGTAAAATTATATCATTTTAAAACAGTAATTGAAGGAAATATGAGGAAAACCTAAAAAGTAAATCAAGATTTAAATGCATAGATAAACCATGTAGACTTTAAAAAAAGCAAAGAGTTGAACATGAGGTATCTTATCAAGAAGAAAAGATAATGAAGGACAAGACTTTTGAAAAAAATCTGTAAACGCTGGGCATTCAGACAAAATATGCTGTACAGACAGCATATCTTAAACTATTACTGTGGATTCATATTTACTGGAAATCCTTAGAAATAGTTTGGTTTTTCACGTCAGTGGCAATTTCGTGCTTATGTAAAATTAATAAATTAATATTAATATTTATGCTTTGTTAATAATTAATAAAGTATAATCAAATGAAAACAGTTAAATGCTTTTTAACTAATTCTTCTTTGAGTCGAATAATATTGATGTTATAGGAGGCAATATGAACCATATAAAGAATTATTCGAAAGAACTTAAAGTAAACAACTCTACAAGTTAAATGACATCAAAAACTTCTGGATGAAAAACTTCTTTTTTTATCGTTTACTAATTTGTACCTTTCTTGAGATCCACTCAGAAAATTTGATTTAAAATGTCAACAATTTTTAACTTAAAATTTTTTTCATTGAATAAAATAATACTTAAGAAAAAATAATTTACCCTGTGTGTAAAATGGCATTTGAAACTTCTGAATGAAAATTATTATGCTATTTAATTATTTACATTTTTCTTAAGATCAGTACAGTTAGTTATATAAAAATGTTAACGAATTTTGATTTAAAAAGATTTTGCTTTGAATAAAATAATACTTAGGCTAGTTGCACACACAGCGCTTTTTTCTGATTGCTTATTTCACTGTTGCCGACGTAACAACAATAGTGTATTGAATTATACAAGAGCTTACACACTAGGCTGATAAATAGCTAGTGTGTAAGCACTAGTATAATTCAATACACTGCTGTTGTTATGTCGGCAACGGTAAAATAAACGATCAGAAAAAAGCGCTGTGTGTGCAACCAGCCTTATATGAAAAGCATCAGTATGAACAATATAAAGAAATATTCGGAAGAATTTAAAGTAAACAAGTCTATGGGTTAAATAGCATTTAAAACTTCTGACTTCAGTTTCTATTTTGTTTATTTTGTAATTTATATCTTTCTTATGATGATCTCAGGAAATTTTATTTAAAATGTTTAGATTCTGGATGTGAATTTGAAATATATGCAATTCTTTAGTTTTTGAAGTCATTTCAGGATTTTAAGAAACTTTTTTTTAAATAATTAAAACAAAAGAAAGAAAAGTGTTTGTAATCTTGTATAAGATCAACACAAAGGACGTTAACTTTTCAGTTATGGTTACTTCTAAAATATTATCTGTATATGTACATAACCAGCTGCACAAAATATTTGTATTATATATAGATTCTAGTTAAACACCTACACAATCTGCTATAAGCTATTCACATTTTCAGCCCTTTTAGCTGAATATGAAACTTAATAATGTTTTCAAAATTGTGAATCTGCTTTTATAAAGCTTTCGTTTTTATGGCTTTGTTTTTGGAACGATTTATATGGTTGAGCGTTTTATTAAGGCTTTCTAGAAATGAGAGTTTTACATTAAATGAGCTGTGCCATTTTTTTTCACTGTTGGCATTTAAAGTTCGATTGAATAAAACGTACATTGGTAAACAGAATTTGGCATTAAAAGTTGAATCATCATGTTATGTTTTCAATTTTATGTTGCAATTTCTTTACCATTCTATAAGCAGTTTCTTTACCAGACTTGCTATAGTTGCTGTGCAGAAAATATGTTCAATATGGAAGAATTCAGGATTCCTTTACTTGAAATAATTTTGCTCATTATCTCAATAATTCCATTTTGAATGGAGTTTTTTATTTATCTGCCTGAATAATTTTGCTCAAAGCAATAATTTTCATTCAGAATGAGATTTTTTATTCATCTGCCTTTACATCTTTGATTACAATATAACTGTTAATTACTGTTCTTAATTCTTGTTACTGTTAATTAATTCTTGGCAATCCAAGGAGTTGATAAAATGCAGTTCAACAGCAATTCAAAACAGTAATTATTTAAAATTAACTCAATGAGGGGCATTCTAAGGATGAGTATTTTAAATAGGCCCATTTTAGGGACGGCATTATCAAATAACAATTATAACTGCAAAACTCATTTAAATTTTCACACAATTTGCCATATCCTTAGACTTTTTTACTTCATGTGAAACAAGAATTTCCGAAATTAAACTTGAATATAAAATTTGAAGCTTGTTATGTGTAAATAAATGGTTTGCATTCAGAAACAGATTATTGTTGCCTAATCTCTACTAATGAAGTGGAATGTGTGTACATGTCTGTATGACTCTCTAAGGATTAAACGGTTTCATTTACTTAGACATAAAAAATTTAGAGCTACAATTCACTGGAGGCCATTAAACATTAGTAATTTTTTTAAATCTAAATTTAATTTATTTAATCGGAAAAGTCAAAATCTTGGCTTTTCTTTTCTGAATTTCCCTTGAATTTTTAGACAATATAGCCTTTCAGTAAAGAAGAAATAATAAGGGGATTTAATGACAAGGAAGAAATTTTTAAAGATAAGTCAAACGGTTGCTGGATGGATGCCGAATCAATGACCCCTGTCTAAGCAACAAAATTGATGACTTTGATGACAGAAATGAAAAAATAAATAAATACTCGAGAATCTTGATGATATCCTGATTAGGAACGAAAGTACGATGTTTTTCTGTCGCTGTTATTAAAGTTAAGCTTGGTTACACTGATTACCAAGAGACAGAGCTGTAGTGAGGCATGTAAGTTAGTTGAGTTGAGCTCAATTGAGTAGGTGAATGAGTTCTTCATGAGCTCAATAGATTGTCTCGATTATACATTATCATTATGATTATGTGGGGTTTTCTCTACAAGTGCTTTTTGTATATGCGTCATCAGTTTTTTGCTACTGAAAAATCGAGTTTTTAATTGGAATAAAGAGCCTTTATTTGTTATTTAGCCTATTGAACTTTTCATGGTACATACGTGAAAGTGTTTCAGAAATTTTCCATAATAATACTTTTTGCTAACAGAAATATAACGCTTTTTTCCGGCAGCAACTGAATGCATGGTCACTTGATGCTCAGTATGACTTTAGTAGATTAAGTTCTCAATATATTTATTCCCTGATCATGCAAGTCAAATCTGGTGATAATGATGAACAGTGAGTTTTTTCATTCCCTCTGAAGTGGGCGTAAGCAGCTTATACCACCCGCTGAATATCCTTTCAGCTGTTGCATTTCCATTTTCAGCTGCATGCATAAAAATGTGCGTTGGAAAGCACCAAAATCCAAGGAAAGGAAGCTCGAAATCCGTAAAGGAAGTAACGATTAATACCATCTGACCACTTTCAATTGTGGTTCTCAATCAGCATAAAATATTTAATAACATTGTTATTACTCATATCTATTACATTATCAAGTTATTGTGTAGCATTAAGAATGTTGAACAACATCCTGGAAATATCTAACTGGATCCTGCGTTAATAGGATCAAAATAGCAATCACAATCACTATAATACCCATTTTACAATGCATTTTCCATTAGAAATTTTGCTTCTTTTTGGTCCCCTTTTTCCAGCCATGGTATTTTTGACAGATCTTTCTTTTTATTCATATCCTGCATATTATTACCTTATTAGGCATATATTGCATGTTGTTATGACCTTCTAAGTATCCTTTCAACTACTACATCAATAATTATCTGATGAATTTTGTATTAAGTGCAGCGATTGTCATTCATCCTCAATTTTATAATTGCCATTTACGAATGGCAACTGGTATTAATATTTCACTTGTAATTTTTTTTATTAGACTCGCCAACAGTTTAATCTAAAAACAATCAATGAGATGCAACTGGTGACTATAAAACTTCTTGAAAATGAACAATTATAGACTATTCAATCCAAAAACAAAAAATGTATGAACTTTAGCTACAGAAGTCCTCAGGCCATTCTGAAATCTGATTTCTTGACTGTAAATGTTTTAATTTTACTAATATTTATTCTGAAGTTGTTCAGTTACAGACTAAATAAAAATCGCGATTTGTATTGATTACAGAGGGAAATAATATATTGTAAAAAAAAATTCTGAAAGTTATATTAATCAATTAAATCATTTTTGTCTCACTAATAGTCTGTCCTACTGTCTTAAGGGGTAAGATTCATATTGAAAAAAAAATCTAAATAAATGCCAACATTTCATATTTTAGTAACACAACGGTAAAACATGGAAATATTGTAGCCAAAAGCAATATGGTTGATGGGTGCATCGACTTAAGCTACTATTCTTTTCGCCAACCTTTTCAGCTGAAAAAAATGCAAATTTTACTTGAAAACCTCAAAACTATTTAAAATAATGTAATCGTCGAAAATAATGCCTTCTCCATATTTATAAATCTCCCCGTTTCAAATCCATTGGCGTCAGAAAAGAGAATTTTGGCGATAATGTAGACATATGTGCTTGCCTGACTTGCTTAAAAACAAGGAAGAAAATTTGTTAAATATAATTTAAAAATTTGGTAAGAATTATAAGGAGATTGGTCATTTGGTTTTATCTTCAGAAATTTTAATTTTTGGCAAACCGATCCAAGCTACGAAGGCCTTAACTTTAAAATTACCATGTGCTAGAAGAATGAAATATAGATATGACATCTCATTCAAATTTTGAAGAAAAAGTTTAACGTCTTCCCGTCCGGTCTTTCGAAAGTGGCCGAAAAATGTTAGACCAAAACTCATTAAAGTAAATAAAAAAAATTTGGTCTGCTATCTTGATTTTAAGTTAGATTTCTTTCTAACGCGTGTCTCAACTTGTATATGGGAAGAGGTCGAAAATACGTTATTACTGTGTAACTATGTTTAATCTAGCGCAGCTTTATATCAATAAATTAAAAGAAACCAATGAACCAAAATGAAAAACAAATTATCTTCACTACATTATTTTTGTTTTATTCACCCTAACACTTACAACATATTAATTAATAAATATTTAAGAAGATTTAAAGGGGAAAAAACACCTGTTGATAATGTCTCTATTCAGTGTAGCACGGCCTTTTACAGAATATTGTGCAATATTATATCATTTATTATTAAAGAATATCCAACAATATTATACAATACTGTAAATATTTAATATCATCCAATACTGTATATTTTAAATGTGATTCTAGGGTGGTAATGAGAAGAATTAAATCATTTTTATTAAAAGTAGAAGTGCTCTTACTCTTACTAGTACTCATTTTAAAACAAGAATTCGGACAATGAAAAGCAGCAGACATCTCTTTGCAAATCTTGGGAAACTATATTTTAGCATTATCATTTATTTTTTCTCTTAATAGCTGCTTCCCATGATGTGTGAAAATATGTCAACGTCTATCTGCAAGATATTACATGATCGTTCATATTAATCGTGGTAAAAATAAAATCCTGTTCATTTAAAATTACGCCTTTTTTTATATAAATTTGTTTGCAATAGGGGAAGCAACTCTACTGATTTAGCATTCATATTAGATATCAAGAAAAAGTTCAATGATTCCAATTTCTTTTATTTTTAAGTTATTCAATCATCTAAGAAATTACAATCACAAACTGAAACTGTGATAAAATTTATCATGACATATCAACACCTAATCAATATAAATCCCATAAAAACTGTTTTTCAAACATACATTTATGATTGTGAAACACAGAAAATTGTCTTTCTAATATTTTCCATCTTTTAATCTTTAATCAATAATTCAGTTTTATAAATGCTGTAATTCTATAAAACCATTTTTCGCCTTTAATTCACTATCAACAGATGGCGCCCTAGCATATAATCAAACTCGGTTAATTTATTGAATGTGAAAATATAAAAATACTATCTTATCGAGTGAAAACTCTTGTAGACAAAAATGAATTTAAAAAAATCAATTATCATGTTCCTCAGATCGGAAAGTACTAAAATTTTTTAAAATTATAATATCGTTTCTTTAGTGAAATGTAAATCACTTTTATTTTAACTGTCAGAATGATATTCTTTACCATATTATTTGAGAATAAACAGAGAATTTATTTAAGATGGCATACATGTGATATACATATGGTTTTAATTATTTTAAAGTCCTGATACATAGCAATTTTTTCGGGAAGTGCAGCATTTTTCGTTTAAAGCAGATTTCCTGTCTTGAGATAATCGTGGCGACATCTGTAGCCTTATATCAGAGTGAGATTGGTTGTTCTTTAATTAATCATTTAATTTGTAGTAAGAATTTTTTATAAAATTGCATCAGGTGACCTGATATTTGCTGTTTAATCTATCCGTCTATGTTAAAAACACTAGTTATCGATTACATTTTCGAATGTTTTTTTATTGTTATTTCTTATAGTTCATACTTCCAAAACGGTTTATCTTTTCTAAAAAAAGGAAGTCCTAACCTATCATCCAGGGTCACGTATTTTTCAGCTAAAATTTTTCTTTAACTTCAACTTTTTTTAAAATTTTAATTTTTATAAACATTTTTCACCCTTAACATGATACCTTAAAAACTAATAGAGGTATTTACATAAAAACTTCAGCTTGTCTTTTAAATAATATGGGCAATGAAAGTAACCAAAAGTTTTATTGTTGTTAAAATACTATCTCATTTATAGGGGTTTTTAGAAAATTTAAGCAGTGGAAAAAAATGCATAAATACGTACATTTTTTACTCATAACTTTTTTGCATCTCAAAATTTTTCTTAAGATTTTGGTTCATTTCATTCATTATTATACTCTACAACTTTTGTACAAAAAAAAAAAAAAAAAATAGAATTGCTTCATTACAATTTTGTGTAGAGTGTTAGCCATTTTGGTTCAATTTCTTTAAAATTTACCACGAATTTTCCTGTTTCTCAAAATATATTATATTTTCAAATAATTTTTTTATTTATAGCATTTTGTATCATAATTGGTAACACATCTAAAAACCATAATTTTAAGTAGTTTTTAAAAAATCCAATTTTTAGAAATTTTTTCTTCGAATGCAGTTCGGACCTTAAATACTCAGCTGATTTCCTATGTTAGAAGTTTTTTAACAACTGTATGTTTCCTTTGGATTTCTCAGAGAAATTGGATACCGTATGTTTAACTATCAAAAATCGGAAATTATTATATATCTATATCTATATCTATATCTATATATCTATATATATCTATATCTATATATATATATATATATATATATATATATAAATTCAACATCATTGTTTAGCTGATTAACGTTAAAATATTATTTTCAATTTATTTAAAATAATTACTGAATATTTTCTATTGATAATTTTTTTATGAATGTTATAGAATTTCATGAGTTAAATGTTATGTTGTTTTAAGAAGAATGTCTTTGATTTCGAATTGTAGCTTCTTTAAGCTAGGGTTTCAATTAAAATGTCCGCCAAGTTAGTAATATTTGAAAGAAATAAGAAGCCTGCTCTTATTTGTAATCAGGATCTTTAACCATGCAATCAATATTTATTGAAACAGCAATAAATAATAAAAATTTAGGGAATGAAAATATATATTGATCAAGATAATATGAAAAAGTACCTTTTTTTTTTTTTTTGTCGTTTCCGTGTTTCTACGGAAAGGGGGTGCAGTAGCTTCTGAGGATAAAGATCCCTGAGCACTCAGAGGGCAGAAGTCTGAGTTGTAGCTCAAATGAAGGTGACACACACACATTCGCTTGCCGCTTTTTACAGGGGGGCAGATTCACACGCCTCACAGACAGAACACCATGCCCGAACCGAGACTCGAACCCGGGACGCCCAGATCACAGTGAAGACACGCTACCCCTGTGCCAGGACGCCGTTAAATGTGCCCTTTATTGTGTCATAAGTGAGCATAACAAAAGGATTATCCGATTTATCAATATATTTCGAAAAATATTATTACTATAAAGATAAACTGTATTTATTAAAAAAGGGAAATATTTTTTCTTTCTTTTCAATTAATTATAAATATTTTAACGTAAGCAAGCGATTGTTTTTTAGAGGGCACATATCTATGTACTAGTTCAGGAATGGCGAATCAGTGGCACGCATGCCATTGATGGCATGCGATACAATATTTTGGGCATGCCTCCGATCAAAACGGCTTGCATTTTTCTGTTTCAAAACAGCTTGCATGTGACTCCATTTGATAAACTGAATTTGTCCCAATTCTAAAGGTTAGAAATTGAAGAATTTGAAACGTAACTGATTAATTTCCAGTCTAGTTCAATATAGATTTAAAAATTTATAGATGTAAAAAGTTGAAATTGATTCAAACGGGAAGGTTAACAAGCAACATAAAAGTAAAAATGTCAGGTATGAAATTTTGGAAGCATTGAATTCAATTCAAACATTTAATAATTTGAAAAAGCTGACTCATGTTATTTTAACCATATTTTCATTCATACCTGCGAATCATTGTTTTCAGAGATGAATAACATTACAGACTCGCTTAGAAACCTTTTGACAGATGACTCCAATTCAGCATGCATTCCATTAAAAGATGCATGTTACAATCCTAATGTAAATTATTTGTCGTCTAATCTGCGACAACAAAAGTCACACTAATGTCACTTTAATTTGAATTACACGTATTGTCGGGGAAAGCACTTCCACTGCTACTGAGACAACTAAACTCCTGGGATTCTTGAAAACGAAACTGGAACTTTTTCGGCGAACCTTGTGATGTATAGTGTTACCCTATCGCATACTCAAAATCTTGTATATAATTCTGTAAATAATTTCAACTAATTAAATGGTTTAGTATTTTTTCAAATTGGCTCTCTTCAGTGCTGGTGACTGAATGATAAATTTTAATAGCAACTTGCATTAATGTCAATTTTATACGTTCGATATGACTTCATTTCGGCGAGAAAAGAACGATCGCAGGCGAGGTGAATAATGCATGTTTATTTTCATTGCTCACGTAATTTCGATTGCTACGCGTATAACTAAAATCTTTACTACTATGTAGTGCAAAATGTATCTTTTTGTAGTAAATAAAGAGTTTTGAGTTTTTAATAATTAATTTTTTTATTCTCCGAATAATAACAAGTCAAAATTATTTGACGGTACGTCTACATAGCATTAAACATTTTTTTAAGGAAAAATGGCATGCTGATCCATATAAGTTCGCCATCAATGGTCTAGAGAAATAAAACACAAGATGATTATTAATTTTTTAAAATATTGAGGAAGGAAACTCATGATGATTTTTGTTTCCTGAGATTCTAGAAAAATGAAACTCATTAATTTGAGGACTTTTATTTCCTTAGAAATTTGAGGAAGGAAAACTCATGAGGATTTTTCTTTCTTCATAGTTTTGAGAAAAAAAAATGATTTTTGTTTCTTTAGTCCCGAGGAAAGAAAGTTATGGTGAATTTTATTTTTTTAGCCTTGAGGAAAGAAACTCATGATGATTTTTTAAAGATTCTTGAGGAAAAAAAAAAAAACTCGTGATGATTTTTTAAAAAGATTTTTGAGGAAAGAAACTCGTGATGAGTTTTATTTTTTCAAAGTTTGGAAGAAAGGAAGGACGCTATTCCTTTCTTTAGAATCTAGAGAAATGAACACAAATGTTTTTTTAATAGTATTGAGGAAGAAAACTCATGATCATTTTTTTTCTCCAGAGTCTGGAAAAAGGAAACAGAAGATGATTTTATTTTCTTATACTCTTGAGGAAGGAAACTCATGATGACTTTAATTTTCTTAGAGTCTTGAGGAAAGAAACATGCTGATCTTTGTTCTTTTAGAGTTTTAAGAAAAAAAATTTAAGATAATTTTCGTGGGTTTTTTTTTTTTTTTTTTGCTTTGAGGAAAGAAAGTCATGACGAATTTTGTTTTTTAGCATTTATGAAAGAAACTCTTGGGGATTGTCATTTCTTTAGTCTTGAAGATAGAATGTCAAGATGAATTTTGTTACTTTAGCTTTCATGAAAGAAACTCATAATCATTTTTTAAGAGTCTTGAAGAAAGAAAACCACGATGAGCTCTGTTTCTTTAGAGTATTTAGGAAATAAACTCAAGATTATTTTTATTTTTTTAGAGTCTTGATGAAGGAAACTCATAAAGTTTTTGTTTTCTTAGAGTTTTGAGAAAGGAAACACAAGATGATTTTTGTCTCTTCTGTCTTAAGAAAAAAAAAGTTCCGATGAATTCTTTTTTTTTAACAAGAAAGAAACTCATGTTGATTTTTGTTTCTTTAGATTCTTTATAAACGGAAGATACGATAAATTTTATTTCTTTATCCTTGAGGAAAGAAGCACTGATTTTTGCTTCTTTAAAGATATTTAGGCAATAAACTCACGATGATTTTTTCCTTTAGTATTCAGGACAGAAACACAGCCTGATTTTTGTTTCTGGACGGTTTTGAGATAAGAAACTAACGATGAGTTTTGCTTATTTAAAGTCTTGAGGAAAGAAACTCACGATTATTTTTAGTTTCTTTAAAATTTGGAAGAAACCTGATGATTCAAAAAGTACTTTTGATTACCATTTAAATTAACGTAACCTTGATTGTATACCATGCTTTGATTCTCCATACTTAATTTAATGATATAAGAAAAAAAATTCTTAATATGCTGTTGAAAAAACAATGTTTTCGTGAATCACATGAACTGGAATTTATTAGAAATAATTTTTATTTAAAAATCGTTTTCAAACGACTGACAAATGATTTTAATAAATCTGAAATCAATAAATGCACGGATTGGCTATTCGATGAAATACCAAAAGAATTTTAACAGAAACACTAGATTGTATTTTTGATTTATGAAGAATGGCAAAACTAATGCCTTTAAAAAACCACGTGATTCCAGGAAACAAACAAAATACTTCTCATATATAAAAGAATCGCTAAAGTGAAACATACTTGAAAACCACAATATTTATATTTCTTTTATACTATTATGGAAGTATTAGTATTAGATTTCTTTTATGGCATATTCTTTTAGAGTATTATGCAACAACCATTAAATCATAACATAATTTTGAATTTTGCTGTCCGAAATGCTATAAAAAATTCCAAATTTATTATTTCGATATTGTATTATTAAAAAAAATTGAAATATGCAATTTATATTTGAAAGACTAAATTTAGACTGAGTTAGTCACAGTAGTTGAGTTTGGTTTCTTACTTTCTCATGTACACAGTACAGAGAAAGTATAGTAATCGTCAAAAATTAGTATCGAAGTATAGTAATCGTCGTCCAGATGTTTACGAAGCTCCATGTTTTAGACCTCCTTTCGTTATATATCGATACAGAATTGGGCCTTTCTGAAAGCATAGCGAAAATATTGAAACCCATAGCAGTGTTACGAATGTGAAAGTTTGGATGGATGGATGTTTGTTACTCAATCACGCCAGAACAGCAGAACGGAGCTGGACGAAATTTGACACAAAGATAAATTATAGTCATAAATAGAACATAAGCTACTTTTTATTCCGGTTAATTGAGTGGTTAATTTTTTATTAATTAAAAACTAACTTTCGTGCCAAAAAAACTGCCAAATTCCCCCAAAGATGAATAAAGCTCCAGTTTTTTTTCCAAACACTAATGAGGCTGAGTTAGCTAGGCTGAGAAAGATTTCGACCAATTTCTAATCTGCATTGCATTACCCCAACTGGCGTAGGAAAGTCAGACATTTGCGTTACGCCAACATTCGTCGAAAGTTCACGCGTAATTGTTGACAAAAGTGTTTTCATCTAAATCAAAAGTTTAAAAATTATATGTATAATACTGTTGTAGCTATCTCAATCTGTATCCATAAATTGGATAGAATAGATTTGATCTGATTTTAAAGAAATACGGACTTGATTTGCTGTTTTGTTTTATTTCAGCTGCACACTGTAACTAAATGGTTTTTAGATTAGTTGTGTACTTTAAAATTGGTTAAGTTGTATTCTTATGCTATATACTATTTTTCGTATATGCTTATAGTTTTAAGTACATTGCTTTTAGGATAGTTTTAATCTTTAAATTTGTAATTATTTAATAGTTTTTCGAAACGCCCAGAAAACGCAAATCTAATCTTTCGAAAAGGAGTCATCATGCTCGAGCTATGAGAGTAACTAGAAGTAGAGAGTCGAATCCACAAGTAGAATTTTGAAGAATTAAGGAAGCGGAGCGACTGACTACATGTAGATTAGCTGAAGCACCATAAATGGTATTGGAATAACGTAATTGATCAAACCGTCATATACATGCATATCACAATTTCCCCGCTTACGAAGTCGTTGGCAAAAGCTAGTGTGTACATAAATTTCAAAATTCAGTGTTTTTTGTTAGTAAAAGAAAGAAATCTTTCAAGTTATAAAAAAGGTACACTGAAAGTATGCGCTGAGAATGTAAGGTGATTACTGTAAAACAGATAATTAACTATCGAGTTGGATGATTTCTATATTTAAAAAAAGAGAAAAAAAAAAGAAATATTGTTACTTAATATCAAAGTCATAAAATTTTTACCGTTAACAAAACAGTCAGTAAAATAAAAATTGAATATTAGTACAACATTGTCTTTAATTCTCGATTTATGTAGAAACCAATAATCATTTGGAAACATGACAGAAATATGTCTATATTACCTCTTATATGAAAATTGTATGACGTAAATCGATAACTTTTATAGTCAGTTTTGATAGTCCATTTTAATCCCAGTTCACATATGGCAGCCAATATTTGCTAGCAATCTGATAAAAAATAATCAGTATCTTTTTCATATTTTTGTGTTGACAAATGATAATAATTACTTGGCGATAGGGAATCGCATCCTACCACTTCTTTTAGAATTATAAAATTATGAAATTTTTTGAAGCGTTTTCAATATTGTTGAGATTTTATATAAAGGTTTGTATCTAAAGTTTTTTTAAATAAACAGGTTTTTTTTAATGTTTTCCTTCTGATACGATGCAATGAAATAAATAATGGTATGAAAATTTAGTAATAAAACCCATTAAACAAATATAGTCAGAAAAATACTCTCCCTTTAACATTATATAATTTATACACGTTTATTAAATATTGCGGCTGCTTTAGAAGTCTCCGATGTGGTGTTAGTACACATCATATACATAATAAAAATATTAGGAACATTAGTTAATTTGCAGGCCACGATAGCCTTGTTGGTAGAGCGTCAATCTCATAACCGAAAGGTCGCAGGATCTGTCCTCGTTTCGACCAAAGACCGCCGTGTTGACTAATGGCAGTTGGGGCACGTTAAATAGGTCTTGACTGCAAAGTCCTCCAAGTTCCCATACCTCTGGGGGTACTGAATCAGGGATGAGTCGGTCTCTGATTTGGCTCTAAATTCTTACTTGCAGATGAATGTATGAATTCAACCGCCCTCTAAGAAGGGTTGTGTCGTGTGCGTTCGAGCAACGTCATTCTTTCACATTAACGGTGCTCGTTAACAAGGATAGGCACACACCTCTTCCTTAATTCGAGCGATCTGTGCTCATTCGGGCTTGGTATGACCAAGTGGTATTAGACCCACCACCAATTCTATAAATTTTTAAATAATTGCAGCACAAATTCAGTACATTATAAAATATTAGAAATAAAAAATTTCTGAATTATAAAATATTAGGAACATAAATGTTAAAAATTGTGAAATATTAGGAACACAAATTCTGTGAGTGAATTATAAAATATTAAGAACACGAATTCTACGGATCATAAAATAATAGGAACACAAATAAATAATATTTATAAAATATTACGAATACAAATCGATGAATTATAAAACATTAGGGATACAAATCTATGAATTATAAAATATTAGGAATCCAATCATTTGTACCTCACAAACTATTAACATTAACTAATTTATTACAACATTCTTCAGTTTCGCTGCTTTTGGGGAAGAAATTATACTGGGGATATTAGTTCCAAAGTGGAGTCAAAAATGATTGTGGCTGTGTACTCAGAGGAATTATATTACAAGCTTTTCGATAATTATCAATTTTCCCAGACTTTATTTTTTTTTATCTCAGCCATGATTGCTTAAGCACAGATGAGTATTATATTTTCAAGAGATATTGTTGACTAGATGTTAAGAAAATATAAGAAAGGCACCCTTTCACTAACATTGCTTAATAGAATATATATATTTAATATTTTTAAGAACTTTTGATGAAGTACGAGACTTCTTGAAAAAGTGCAGAGCTAAACATGCGATCTGTATATATATATATATATATATATATATATATACAGTCGATTCCGGTTAATCGGACCACATCGGGACGCGATCCTTTTGGTCCTAATAACCGGCTGGTCCGATTACACAAACATGCCCTGTATTACAAGACGAGACGTGCTATACGTAACATATTAAAATGTCATTATGACCTTTATTGTGCGGCACACGCGTATGGCGAACATACAAACAAGAACAACTGTTGCCTATGAACTTTATTCATTGAAAAATAAATTTACAAACAAATTCTTCGAAACGATCTACACGATACTCAGCATGCGAAGCACAATAAAAAAAGTTCTTATCAAATTCAAGTCAACGTTTGAAGAACTTAAACCGAGCTGCCCGTTCTAAGAAACAAAGAGCTTGCTCACCTCCCACTGGTTCTTTTCCCTTTCAGACTTCCTGCTGTACACAGGCGACTTGTGGCTTCTTTTTCATCTTCCCTGCCACGTTCTTTGGTCCGTTTAAACGGAATTTTGGTTCAAATAAGCGAATAATATTAGGCTTATGTACATAGGATTTGTTTTGGTTCTTTAAGACTCGGTCCGATTTAGCGGCTGGTCCGATTACTCGGTGGTCCAATTAACCGGATTCGACTGTATATATATATATATATATATATATAATGATTGATTTAAAAACTAAAAACTTTTTTAATTCTTAAACTTGTTTGAATCCGTAATGATTTTTAGTTTCGATCCCGGTTCTGGTTTCGTTTCCATGATTAGTGCCGTTTCTGTCTCGTTTACAAAATTTTATTAATGATAGTAATTTGGATTTGTTTCATTAATTGGTTCTATTTCATTTAGGGAACTTTTAGCGAGTTCTTGGAACACGAGAACACACACACAAATAT
>JAPMOQ010020268.1:2112116-2124872 GCA_026543055.1 Argiope trifasciata | reverse complement strand
TAACCGGCTGGTCCGATTACACAAACATGCCCTGTATTACAAGACGAGACGTGCTATACGTAACATATTAAAATGTCATTATGACCTTTATTGTGCGGCACACGCGTATGGCGAACATACAAACAAGAACAACTGTTGCCTATGAACTTTATTCATTGAAAAATAAATTTACAAACAAATTCTTCGAAACGATCTACACGATACTCAGCATGCGAAGCACAATAAAAAAAGTTCTTATCAAATTCAAGTCAACGTTTGAAGAACTTAAACCGAGCTGCCCGTTCTAAGAAACAAAGAGCTTGCTCACCTCCCACTGGTTCTTTTCCCTTTCAGACTTCCTGCTGTACACAGGCGACTTGTGGCTTCTTTTTCATCTTCCCTGCCACGTTCTTTGGTCCGTTTAAACGGAATTTTGGTTCAAATAAGCGAATAATATTAGGCTTATGTACATAGGATTTGTTTTGGTTCTTTAAGACTCGGTCCGATTTAGCGGCTGGTCCGATTACTCGGTGGTCCAATTAACCGGATTCGACTGTATATATATATATATATATATATATAATGATTGATTTAAAAACTAAAAACTTTTTTAATTCTTAAACTTGTTTGAATCCGTAATGATTTTTAGTTTCGATCCCGGTTCTGGTTTCGTTTCCATGATTAGTGCCGTTTCTGTCTCGTTTACAAAATTTTATTAATGATAGTAATTTGGATTTGTTTCATTAATTGGTTCTATTTCATTTAGGGAACTTTTAGCGAGTTCTTGGAACACGAGAACACACACATATATATATATATATATA
This sequence comes from Argiope trifasciata, assembly GCA_026543055.1. Classification (NCBI taxonomy): domain Eukaryota; kingdom Metazoa; phylum Arthropoda; class Arachnida; order Araneae; family Araneidae; genus Argiope; species Argiope trifasciata. The sequence goes on along the minus strand of JAPMOQ010020268.1, from coordinate 2,124,069 downwards.
TGTGTGTGTGTGTGTGTGTGTGTGTGTGTGTGTACTAATATACAAATATATATATAAATATATTTCCTGAACCTCGGCCTCTTGGAGTTCGATAAAAGTTTTTTTTAATGTATTGTCTGCCTGGGAATTAAATAACTCGAATACCTTTTGAGCTAAATATTTATGGTATGGAAATTAGTTTATTTCAACAAATTATATAAAAAATATTATATTCATCATATATTGATAAATCATGTTATAAATCTGAGTTCCAGGAAGGTGTTTTTGGCGTTGTTTGTCTAATTGTGAACTCGATAACCTAAATACACGTTGAACTTGGTGGATGAAACTAGGCAAATCAACTCTAGATCGAATTTGCAGTTTTTTTAACAAATTTTTAATAAAACCAACACACAAAAGTTTGAAAGAAATGAATTATTAAAATAGGAGGGAAAAGAAATTTAAAATCTTAGATACTATGCATTTTGTTGTTGAATAGATTTCTCTTGTATTCACAATATCTAAGTCAATTTCGTACACAATTCGTCAAATTTCATTTCATGAATTTCCATGTATATGATTTAGAGACAGAAGGTAATTCTACATTTTTGGATCACATTTGATTCAATGAAAAATAATTTCTAAAACTGTCGGTAAGTAATTTTTATTCTTAATTTTTGTTCAAGCTCTGGATTTTTTAGTAAATTTTCTTAATAAAGTGTTTAATCAGTTTTTATTGTACGAATAATTGGCCTTATTTAAATCGTCTATTTTTATATTTTATAGTCCGCTTAATTTTTTAAAAATCTTAATTTTAAATCGTACCATAGCATTCTTAAGTCAATTATTTATTATTCTAACTCCTATAAAAGTTTCAAATATCATACATTTTAGGGATCTTCGCATTTTTCAACTTTTTCGGCTGTATCCCTCAGTGTTATTGTTGAATTGAGTTTAGCCGAATTTTCCGAGCAGTTGAGACGAGACGTCGCAATATATGTTACTGAGTGATTGCAATGTCTCTCATTTGTGAATTCTTCCTAGCGATTTTTTTGTTACGGTTGTTTATTAACGATTTGATGTTTGCAAGTTTATTTAAAGTGCTATACTTGTATATGCTATTTTACTATCTATGTGTTCATGTTTAATATTGTATGGTTATCTGTTACTGAATCTGTTGAATCTTTCCACCGTACATCCATAGCATCGAATCTTAACTTACGGTTTAAATTTCCATAATAGTATGAAATAGAAAGGCAATAAATTTCAATTCCAATAAATATAAGCAAATTAGAAAATTGTTAAAACCAAGCACATTTATGGTTCATATATGGTGTTCTGCTTCTTTTGTTGCACGTATTTTTATTGTAAAATCACCCCTTTAATAATAAAATACTTGAGTTTTTAAAAATTGATTTTAAAATGTTTTATGAATTTCTTTCTTGAATATATATATGGGGGAAATGCTTTAAAATCATATTTCGTTCCACGTTTGAGCTAAAACTAAGAAAAAAATTGTTAATTAATAGGCAATACCGTAGATAAATAAAAAAAAATGCGTGAATTGTGATTAATACAAACTTAAATATCTGACTTTTCAAATAGAAACTTTTATTTCATCATTTTAGAATAATTAGAATTAGCATTTTTATTGTATTCTCAAACACTCTTACAAAACGAAGAAATATGGAGTGAGAAATGAATAAAGTTAGCATTCATGCTGCCATGTTCATGTTATAAATTGATTTACTAATCTTATAATATAGTATCTTCTACTACTATAAGTATGCATCCTACCGGCAAAAAAAGCATTAGAATTCCAATTTTATTTTGATAAAATTAAAAAGATGAAATATCTCATAACAGTAACACTTGATATTTAGGAGTCAACGTTTTGTTGAAATTCAATGCTTCCATGAGTCAGAATCGCGAGGTTGTTGGTAGCATTTTTATTTCAAAACTCCTTCTAATCGAATGGTTATAATTTAGATAAAATATTTTAATAATAAATAGAAATAGGTTTCAACAGTAAATAATAGGTAAGAATAGGTTAAGACACCTATTGATTTACGATGAACAGTTAAGTAAATAGATATCAAAGCAAGCATAAAAGCCTCATGAGCGTATAAAAGAATTTATAAGGTTAAAGATGTTTTAAAACAGAAATAGACGACTTTATTTTACTGCATAACAACTGTTAAAGCATAACATAGAGTTGGACATTATTTACAAAATAACATAATAAATTAGATTCTTTCCTTTCAAAGCTCTAATATAACAGGAATTGCGTATCGGAAAATAAAATTTATGTTTCGATTGATGACAATTGTTACGTATGTATATTCTGGCTAAGATAAGAACCTTTTTTTTATTCCTACAGCAAAAAAGGTATTTTTGTCATTTAAAATGCTATTTGAGTATATTTTTAAGGGCAATTAATTGTGTGAATTAATCGTCGGCCATAGACAACATATTTAATCCTCCTACCGAAGTGTATTGTGGACATAATAGCTTTAAACTTAATACAAGTAGCTTTAATACAAAAAGTGTATAATCTATTTGCAAAAAATTATTGATAGTATAATTTAATTATTAATTCTAAATGTACATTTTTTGATATTTAAAAATTAATTATTGTATTGTTTTTACACATCCTCAAGAATAGCAAAGCTATATCAAATCTGAAACTGTGCCCCTAGAAGAAGTCCAATACTAATAATGCATTGTCAATAAGATCCTGCTAAGGAAGGTGCAAACAGGTAAGAATGTGATCGGGTGAAGATTCTTCAGTAAAATACTTTGGGAAAACTTCAAAGTACTTGGAACGCTTAGAATATTTCATAGTTCTAAGATGCCGGCTGAAAAAACGAGTAGTCTGATCTTGCCTGCAGTCTGGACAACTACTCTTATACCAATGGTAATTAGAGATGTAAAGTATATGTATGTATCTATTTAAATTTAAAAAATACAATACTTTACATTAACACTCTCAAGTTTTTGTTATAAAGCAATGCTCCAAAATAAATTCTTCTATTTTTAATCCTCTAGAGAACATTACAGTTATTCCGTATAATACTCTATGTAACATTTGTATTGAATGATATCTATGAGCTTTCTAAAGCTGCTTGTTGTAGCAATTTGTTTTGTCTTTAAAAAATTTGATTCTATTCACTTAGTTTGGAGCTTAATAAAGATTTAAAATGGCCACAGTTTGGAAAATTAAGCTTAATAAAAATTCAAATCTTCATTTACAACTGAAGAAATGTGGTTGATATTTGTATGAAAAAAAATCTAGTTCTCATTTAAAAATATTTAATAATGAATCTAATTGGTAATATTTACAGAACAAAGAAATTTCATATTATTAAAATTGTTATTATTTTTAAAAGTACATAATAAAATACATATAAAAGTAAAACATATAAAGTACATATAAAAATTTAAAAGAAAAGTTTTCCTGTAATACGTTGAAAGCACCATCTAAAAGTTTATCCCTGAGAATGCAAAATTCTCAAACATTTCTAAGAAAATAAATTGATCTAACATGATTTAAAATTGCATTATGGAAAAGGTAATTTTGGCAGATGTACGAAAAATTTAGCTGATAAGATAATACATTCTAAGATGTATAATTTAATCATATAAATATTCTTAGGGGAACTTGAGTATAGATAAGTTTTTATAGTAATAAATATCTAAATATATTTCCTAAATAATAACTAGCCGAGCATCACGCGTCGATAAAAAAAAAAAGGTGTAGTTCTTATTGTTGTAATTCCAAAAGTTGAAGTAATTTTTGATTTTTTTAAAACTTTTTATGTTGCAATACAAATAGCTAAAGTTTTAGAAAGCATGGTATAATGTCTTTCATAAGAAAAGTTCTTCATATTTCACTTTTAAGTGGCATACTATATGGATTTAAAAGAAACTACTTTCTGGGTCTTCACGATACAAACGACCTTTTAAACCTGCAACGAGCAGAGGCTGACCTTTTTCGCTGTCAAAGTTAATATTTGATTGATAACCTCGTATTGTATATTCTGTATTATAATTCCAGTCATTGTATGGAACTAATCGGAAATGGTCATTTACAACAGTAGGATATACAAAGGGCGTTGAGAAATTTGCTGTCATGTTAACGTGGTAGAAAATATCATTTGCCCACATTGGGAAAGTTGCACACTCTCGGCCATGTGCAGCATCACATCTTACAAGCAAACAGTCCTCCTCTCCCCAGTAGTATGGATAGAATGTTTCCTGAGTGCCATTGAATACGGCAAAACAGTACGTTTCTGTAATAGTATCAGCAGAATATTCCAATGAGCAACACATCCCATTATTGCATTCTTCCATGTGTGAACTCGGAAGAGTTATCTGATGTAGGGTATAGTTTTCCATGTTTATTACATGATAGCGATTATGGGAGGTATTTCTGGCAGGCGGCAAAATTATATCGGAACCCTCTTTAGGAACATATACTCCATCTGATTTCCATTCGGAAGTGGTTCCATCGAAGAAAACAGCAGTAATGCTAGACTCGGGTTCTTCCAAAACATGATCTCTACGAGGGACTCTCGCGACGACAAGTTTGTTGATTCCATCTGGGTCAAAAGTGTAAGCTAAGGTCCCGTAAGGGCCACTGAAAATGCCACTTCCAAGAGCCCACTGACCAGGTAGCTGGATGCAGGCTGCAAGTAAAGTGGTGTTCATCATTATAGCAAAAGCTTCGAAAAACTCGACTGTTATCCCTAATGGCATGGTGTTTTCCCAATAGGTAGAAAAGACAATACCATCAATCACTTCTTCCTCTATTGTTTCAATAATCCTTTCTAAAAATAAATCGAAACACACGTACGAAAGAAAAGTGCCAAAGTCGACTCTGAAAATGGGGCATTGCTTTTCGAAAGGAAGGTCAAAATGCGGCTCATCCCATAGATATTCTTTACGATACCGTGCGATTAATGTTCCATCTCTGTCGAAGACAGCATTGGCATTATATTGGAGATTTCCAGAAGGATGGCATAAAGGTTCCTCTCCTTCACATGGTAAATACTCCCCGAAGTTTGCTTGGATAACCATAAAATTATTCCTCGCCATACAACTGAAAGTTCTGAGTGATGGAGAATCCTTAAATCGTTCTGCTTCAACGCATGGGTTGGCCCTTTCTGCTGGATCCGGGGCCTTCTCACAAAAAAGTGTCGTCTGTGACCTATTACATTCTGGAAACAGAGAATATTCAGGAAATACAATGATATCGGCTCCCTGAAACAATGAAATCAATTTCAGCCAATTAACCAACTAACAATGTTTGACGTGTATACACATCAATCCAAATTTTCATTTTGGTGCAGTTGACGTATATGCACGTCAACGTTTTCTTTATTGTATGAATGAACTTGACATAAATGTAAACAAAAAAACATTTGAAATCCTTTGATAACCCCCATATAAGGTATTGCTTTTCACAAAATGAATTAATTATTTTCCACAATGAGTTGCTTGCTTAATTTATATATTCAGTTGTCTTTAATTACAATTGCTACAAGATAAATAAACATAACAAAATTAATTAATTATTTTCTACGATGAATCGCTTACTTTATTTATATATCCAGTTGTCTTTAATAACAATTGCTACAAGATAAATAAAATGCTTGAACTATAAAGACTTTTAATAATTTCTGGTTCGTCTGGTTAAAAAAACTTTTCTTGGATTGGGTTATCGATATCAGCGTTGGCCGACAAGGTACAACTGCAAAAATTATACGTCTTTTCGAAAAATAGCTCTCCAACTTAATGCCAGTTATACTATTAATCTTTATATTTGTTTTTTTAATTTAAATTTTCAATAGCAATATCTCCTATAATGATTAATTCTTTATCTAATGAAAATGAAATCTCATTCACTTTACTAACTTTTTTTCACAAAATCTACAATGTAAACGGCAGCAATGTCAGCGTTTGTATTACATTCTACATTTATATATGTTTTTCCTTGATTTTGATTTTCGTGCCGCGAAAGGTACCGACTCTGCAATTAACTGGATAAATGCATATCTTAATCTGCATTAATATCAAATAGCACCATTTTCTCCAACATATTAATTCAAAGTACGAGAAATTTACAATCTAGAACAGAGCTGTAAATAATTGGTTTTCAACGCTTTAGAAAACATTCAAATATTTCTAAAATCTGAAAAAAATATAATTGATTAATAAATCGATAAAAAAAGGTTAATTTCAATTAATCTGATGTCAAAAAACAAAGAATAAGAGTACTCAAAAATTTGAAAGCTTAGAATATCTTTTTCTTAAAAAATATTAGTTTTTTTTTATCACTGTACTTCAATATTTCTTCACAGATAGAAAAAAAAAATAGATGAGACTAATAAATGTTTTTATTAAAAACATTTATTACATACATAATTATTTAGATTATAACATTCACTTACTTTTGATTTCGCAAGCCTGGCGGCTGGAATGAACATTTCTAAATTAAACCGCAACACTTCCTTTGCCTCTTCCGGATCCGAGGTGCAATTTTGAGTTATAACGTACTCGAAAACAGCAGCTGTGTAATACGAAGGTGTTGCAGCTGAAACCCTGAAGAAGGCCAAATTTTTAAAAATGGACAGGACGAAGAGGGTGACAACACACCATGATTTGTTCCTGTGTAAGACATAGCATGTATTACATAATATTTTAATATACAATTTTTCAACAACTTAGCGAAGTATTTTACGCGTCATACTGCTCAAAAGCTGTACCGGCAGTATTTCAGTGAGTTGAGAAACAGTTATTTTGATTCCTTATTGACAATTCCGATCGTGGGTAAATAGGTAAAAACATAAAACTATATTTTTTGCACTTTTTAGAATAATTTTCAAATGGTAGAAAATGATATTCAGTCTAAATTTTGTTTAATTTAATTTAAATTATCATTAGGAAGCACCAATATGGCTATTTTGAGATGGAACTTTGTTATTTTGATTCTCGGTCAGATGAAAATCAAAATTTGTTTTAGAACTCACGATCTCCAATTATCGGTTTAATTTTCTTCTACTTGGCTTTATCACTTACATAGATGTTTTCAGAGAAGGTGTCAAAAAATATGAATGAAATTGAGAATTGAACTTAGCTGTACTTCCCATTGCAAAACTGCCTAATAAGTCCTTACTCAATTTTTAAAATAGTTTCTTAGTCTTATATAAGTCTTACTAAGTCTTAGATCTTTTTCGTGCATAATAAATTCAGAGCATTTTTATTTTCATAAAGTATTATTTTCTGGCTTGTCCCTTACAAAATTCGCAATGAATTATGATGAATTACTCTACTGTGAAAGTATTAAATAACTAGGAGAGTTCACATGAAATTTTGAATAAATTTTTTCATTGAAAAGTATAAAAAATAACTCTCTGAGGCAGTTGGGAGTGGATAGAAAAACAGTAACTCTGATGCTATAAGTGGTAATTTCTTATTTTTTCAAATATATTCGTTTCGTATCAGATCAAAGACCAAAACAAGTGGTCTTAATTACTCCCATATTCTCTGACCCATTGGGAGCATACTGGGGTAATTATGATAGTGTCTCCAACTGACACTAACTGATTATGATAAAGTATTTTGGAAAAAACGTTTTAACGGGAATTAAATTTTAATTAAATTTAACGGCTCCTCCAAAACATAACTAAGCCCTCATTAGTCTTTTTGTTAAGTAATTTGGAAACAAGTTTTATTCAATGACTCCTCCAGAACATATTTATGCATTCACATAAATTATGTCAGACCGAATGCCAAAATAAGAAATCTCGATTGCTCTCATATTCTCTGACCAATTTGAAGCATATCGGGGAAATTATGTATCGCTATACTGTAAATATTTAATTATGATAAAACAATTTGAAAAAAATACATTATTTATTTATGTTATAATTAATTAATGCTAATTAGTTCATTTTTAATGAGCCCTCCAGAACATGATTATGTGCACATATAACTTGAATGCCTATTTTTTTAAAATCTAATATGTTTATTTCAAATCGAAAAAAATAATAAAGCGGATTCCCTTCCCAATTTCCTTCAATGATCTTTTTGCAGATTACAAAGAAAACAATGTATGTCTAGCACCCTGCATATGAGGTCGCTTGTCGTAGAGCACACACATACTTCTAATTACAAGAATGCTGACTTTCGAATATTCTTTTTAGATTTTAATTCATTCAAAATTGAATTAGAGTTGTCAGCAATTTTCTGGCGATAATTTCGTAAAATATTATTGAACAAAATGGATAACTGCAACATTTCAAAATTCTTGCATTCTTATTGATACCAAACTATCTATTGGGTGATTTTTCTTGGATTTGGACCTTGGGTTAGTGGAATTATATAGCTTAAATTGGGTAGTTAAATTTAAACTATTTCCATAGTTTCGTTACAAATTTAGCCGTGTGATCTTCTTTCATTGTTAAAAGCTAAGGAAAAAAAATTCTATTTATTATCTACACTACTTGTAGAAGTTTAGTTTAGTTTATTATATTAACCTCCCATTCTCAAGTAGCACTAGGGTTATTTTGGGATGGATCTCGTAATTTTAAACCACCATCAGATGATGAAGGCGATATATGAGCTGGCACTCCTCTCCAAACTTCTACACCATACCAGTGGGCATTTCATGTAGAAAGAATATAAAAATGAAATTATAGATTTTTGAAAGACAATATGAAATTAAATATTGGTTTATCCAAATAATTACATTTTAATAGTCCTATGGTGTAGCAGAATTACAGAAATTTTTTTAATTCCTATCTGCAATAAACAGATCTAATGAAAAACTGTTGAAATTATTTATTTTGATCATTACGATAATGTGATACTTAAAAATACTAGTTCAAGTAATTAAGAACAAGTTATACATAAGCGATTCAAATGAAATTAAATAAATCAATATTTCCATTAAACCAACAAAACATTGAAATTGATTATTTATTATATATGAGTGGTTAAAAAAAGCAGTTTCGATTTATAAATTCATTTTCATATCAAGAAATTTCATTCCGTTTGGATGAAATTTATTATTATTTTTTTTTAATTTTTTCCTATTATAATTATACATTTGAGTATCCAAAAATGCTGTATTTGCGTTTATGCGACTACTAGAAACAAAATCAGTATGAGTAATAAATTTGAAGTAAAACTTTTGAATCCCAGCATTTGCATTTAAAGAGCTATGAAATTGCAAGCAACTAAATTTGACTACCATTTTTATATTCCTAAGTTAAAAATAAAGATTTCACTTTCTTCATTTATTTTTTATTGCTTTATTTATTTATCAGTTCTGTTTTAGAAATTTATATTAGAGTTTAAAATAAAGAAGCCATAGTCATTTAATGACGGCATTTAAATTATTTCTATTATTACTTGGAAACTTTTATATTAAAAAGCAATGGTGACACGCTGTAAAATAGTGTAAGGAAATTACAGCTAAACTCTTGTCGTTAAACTATAAAGAGCTTTAAGAAAACACTGAAATTCTTGGAAGCATTTAAAAATTTTAAAAGATTATTGAAAGAGTGAGAACTAATGCAGAGCTAAAATGGAAATTATTATTCTAGAGCTCTTGTGAATATAAAAGCTAACTAGAAAATCACAATTTAAAAAGAATATTTAAAAAATAAGAAAGGGTAGACTAATTTCTTATAAATAAGAATAGTTAAAGGAAAAGTTGAATTCCACATTAAACTCAAAGACAAATTACAAAATTATTATGCCTTGTTCTGTATAAAAATACTCTGGAACTCTAGAAAACATGTAATTTAATTTTTTAGCAACTTTTTCTTTGACTAATTGCAATAAAACTCCATATAGACATCTGGTGCAAATAGCGAAACTTGATAAAAAAAATCCATCGGTCCTTTCCTAATCTGCAACAAGAACCGATAAAAATTAATTTACTTAGCTCTTTACAGTAAAAATTTGTTGAGAAAAGATTAATTGGTTTTATGGAACAATAATGAACACTTGAACAACTTGTAATGGATTATTTAGAACAAAGAAGTTTTATTTTAACAGAAAAAAATATGAAGCACTATTGCATCAATATTGTTTAATTAGCAATGTGAATATTTTAAAATCATTTTCACAGACTTAAAAAACATCTATTGATCGGTTAACGTTTAAAAAATGCCTAGTATTTTCGAAAAGCTTAGATTTAGAGACGTCAGCCATCCATTACTGCAGTATAATACAAAAATAATATGCAAAAGGAAAATAAAATAAAATAAGTTTAAAAATGTGGTGAATTTAACATTCTAAAGTAAGGTTATAAAAGAAATGTTGCATTAATATCTTTAAATGCATTTGCTGGAAAACTTTTATTTTTCATTATTTTCCTTTGCAGGAAATATCCTTTCAGAAAAGTTTTTAGGCACTGAAAGGAAATTTTGGTAAGTTTCTCGATTAGCTATTGAATTATAACATATGGAACATATTATTTCAAAGCTATTGAATCATAACATATATTTTCTAGCTACGTCGTGATCCGGAATCTAAAATCTCAGTTCATATCTAGTTATTTTGCTAATATTTTAATAAAAAAATTTGATGCTTTTTAATAAATATTTTGAATGTTCGAATAAGATTAGGAATATTTCTAAAACTTTTAGGGCTATTGGAAATCTTTCATCTCATATAGTCTTCATTGGTTTAAAAATAATTGAAATATATTCCGTAGAATTTATTGAAGGGTGATTGACGAATTTGTAAATTCAAAAATTTAACAAAAAATTGCTTTTAACTTCAAAGTTAATAAATTTTGCACCGAAATTTCTCCAAAACTTTTAGTTTTATTCTCTATTCCAATTAACAATTTTCTTGTTTTATTAAAATTTTATAAATTTCGAAACAAAAAAAGGCTTGAGAGGTAGATACGTACGTTAGGGTATATTAAACTATATGCTCAAGGATCATATAAAAAAATTACTAGCCTTCAACAGTTGTGTTTTAAGTGACAAATTTTAGAAAAACGCAAATAGCAGCACCTACTTCTTATACTGGAATGAGACCTTCACACTGAAAATTCATTAAACGCGTTGGAACAAAATATATAATACGTAAATCGTCTGTTCTAGACTGACGAAAATGCAAATGTGAAACACTTTTGATGCTCAGCAGTACACGACTTCCTTTATTAAATGACTTCACATTTCACTTTGTACCTTCGGTTTATATCTCAGCCACTGAATTTCCTTTAAAATGAGAAGTAGAAACATAAGTATTCAGGCAGCGAAAGAATTCTCTTTTCTGAAACAATTTTTGAAAACAAAGCAAAGAGGCAGTTCTCTTGCAAGTTTACATAAACAACAATAATTATACAATTCTTCAAAAGAAAGATGTCAATTCGCTGACAAATAATATTATGCCAAAATCTCTAGAGCTATAGAACAGCTAACACGAAACCTGGTACTTCTAAATTTTGTGACCCAACTTTTTTAGTTCATCAATTAATTTATTTTCAATTAATTCAATTAATTTTGTTGCAAAAACTTATTGAAATAAATGCTGTAACTAAATGAAAATATTTTATGTTGAGAGTTTTGACTTTCTATTAGGGGCTCAATGAATTTGATATTATAATAATTTTCTGTGTCGGAGCTTCATTTTCATCAAAAATTGCATAATTATACAACATGAGTATCAATAATGCAAGAAAACAATATGGAATTGGGGTTTCGTTCAATTTTGAATTTAAAATCAATGAACTAAATGGCCTTAATACAAAATAATTTTATAATGTTTTTTTTTTTTCATTCGTAAGGATTGAAATGTTGAAAGTTAATAATTACCAATACGTTACTGAGCAATAAAGAAATAATAATAAAACCTGCGATGGAAATTTGTTTCAAGATAGATGATTCGGATATTTTAAGAGAAATTTTATAATTGCCAATCAAAAACGTTTTGTAGCATACGGATATTT
>JAPMOQ010020268.1:2074769-2108280 GCA_026543055.1 Argiope trifasciata | reverse complement strand
TATATATAAACTGAACCATTCTAAATTATATATATATAAACTGAACCTTTCTAAAATATATATAGACGGAACCTTTCTAAAATACATATGTTACATAAAAAAGGGAAGGAGAAATTGATACTACGGCACCTTTATAAGCTAGAAGAGAAAGTATTTATATGCATATATATAAGTAAAATGGAGAAAAACAACTACACGGTGGTTATAATTAAACTTCCCTTATAAACAGCATCTTGCAACTCAAATGGGTGAACGAATTGCAACGAAATTTGGTATATAGACTACACAAAATGCGCTCAAGGAATTTTGAAGGGAAAAAATGACGGCACCAAAATGTTCACCAGAGGGCCTTTTCTAGAAAAACATTACTTTTAATACAATAAACGACCAAAACGGAATAGAGAAACAATATTAAAATTTATTGACTAGCTTCTGATAACCTTGCCATGGAATCACATCAAATAAAGATAAAGGAAAATTACGATGTTTGAGAACGAAAAAAAAAGTTCAGTTTGCAGAAATAAGTCAGACTAGGACAAAATCGCACAACAGGAGCAGTAGTTAATCGTGTTCAGGATGATGTAGGGAAAGATGCTCAAACACCTGCAAAATTTCAAGGTCGATGGACAGTGTGTTCAACAGCAGATCGTAACTAATCAGTTGTGACGCTTCGCATATGAAGCGTTATGGTGTTCTTTAGAGTATTCAATGTCGCAAGAAAATACCGTCGTCATTACAGCCGGATACATCGACATTAAACATGACTACGACTGCAAACGTTTCTTAGCCTAACCTGTTTTGCATTAAAGCTTCCTCTTCTTCGCTTGCATGTAGATCTCAGCGGTGTTTTTTTTCCCCCTAGAATGAGAGTTTTTCCTATTTTTTCCCTTCATTACTTATAATTCTTATTCTAGATTATTAATATAGTCTCTGTATTCTGTTTTGATCTTTTATTGAGTTAAATTTAATGTTGTCCGTAAACAGTGCCCTCTGGTGGACATTTTGGGACTATTTTTTTCTCTCTGGGGATTCCGGAGAGCATCTCGTATATAATCTATCCACCAAATTTCGTTGTAAACTGTTCGTCCGTTTGCGTTGTAGGATGCTGTTTATAGAGGCAATTTAATTAAAACATCATGTATATTAAAATCGCGCCATTTGGTATGAAAGACACAAATTACTTCAATCTTATACAGTTAATAAGAAATGCCATAATTCATATATTTTTAAAAATTTACAGCCGTGACTAAAAAAGTAACTCAATCGTTAAACTTCAGAATCTAGAAATTTTGGATGTTGGAGATGAAGATAACGAAGAAATGGGAGAAAAGGACAATTGATCACGTGATGAAGACTCAATAAAGATGGTATCTGGAAATACATAATAAAGTTCTCTTAGATAGAAGGAAAAAAATTTCATTATAATAAATAGTTCTATAAGCTAACATGCTGTATCCGAAATTCTAAAAAACTCAAAGATAAACTCTTTTAAAATTATGAACTATAAGAGGATTCTCGAAGAATAGTTTACTGACAGCACAAATAAGAAAAATTCTCAAAATTCCTAACCACTGCTAAAAGATATGTTTTTGAGAGCCTTGTAACCAAATGCATCCAATATTGAAGCTTAGAGTTAAGATAAAATGACGGGTAATCATCACAAATGACTGTCTGAAAGAGTAACTGAATTTTATCGAAGAAATATCTGTTTAAAAATATTTGTGCATAGAAAGACTGCATTTGGAGTTATTTCCACTATTATTATTGTTCTTTCTTCAAATTTCCAGCTTAAAAAAAAAACTATGCATTTGGAGTTATTTCCACTATTATTATTGTTCTTTCTTCAAATTTCCAGCTTAAAAAAAAAAAAAAAAAAACTAAGTTATTTTGAGATACCTACGTTGTCAAAATTAAGGATAATTCTACATTACAAACTTTTCTCCTTCTCACTCGTAGATTAGCTCTCATTTGATGCCTCGGAGATTTAAACCTTTTGAGTGATCAGTTTTTCGCCTTTAGGGTTATTACAAATAATAAAAGAGGTTATCACATTTGGAAACTTATCGTCAACAAAAAGTTACAGCTTGGCGCAAATATCAGTCATAAATCCGATCCAATTGAAGTTATAACCCGAAAACGCACACACATATATTTTCCCCCATCTCACTCGTAGCTCTTCCTCATTTGAGTCCTCGAAATGCGCCGTCAAAAATATGGCAATTTATAACTTGAGTGATCAGTTTTTCGCTTTTAGGGTTATTACAAATAATAAACGATATTGTCACATTTGGAAACTTGTCATCAACAAAAAGTTACAACGCGACGGCGATATCCGCCATGTATCCGATTCATTAGAAGTTATAACCGAAAAAACACACACACACACAAACAAACAACGCGTGTTTAATCTGATAAACACGGGATTGTTTAGATTTAGCTTGAATTGCTTTATCAGGGGAAAAAACTCTGTACCTTGAGAGAAAAAATATTTAGAGCTCTATCGATTTTGAGATGGTCAACACCCATCGTTTTTTTAAACGTTGGTAATTGTGAAATGAGTCATAATGTTGTTGTTCTGTTGGATTGATATCAAGTGACTTAAAAAAGTAATATTATCCCATTATAACTTGAAATTTGCAATAGCAGATTGCAATGTTTTATGCAATTTTTTTTTCTTCAATTGTTGTATTCTCTGAATATAAACAAACTAATGTTAAAGAAAGAAACAAATGGCGAGTGTTTTTAACATTGAATAGAAATCCTCCTCAGTGTCATCCACAAAATGTAATCATTCACTTTATGAATGATAAAAAAATTAATGTAATGGTAACCATTACCTTTTTTATTTAAAAAGAAATGAAATAAAATAAAGTTGCTTATAATTTTTTATTTCTGAAACCCCATCATAAAGGTATTTTAAGTGAGGGCCCGAATGAATTAGATGAAATTCCAATAATATCAATCCCGAGCGTCATAGCGATGTAATATTTCAAGTTTATAGATAATAAAAGTTGTCTCTCGCTTTTTACTCAATCGTAAATGAAGAAATAGTACTATTATGTTTGAGGGTTAAAAGCTACCAAACCGATGAAAGAATATAAAAGAATTTTATGTACCTTTATGTGAATAAGGATTTTGATTAAAAGGATAAAAATATTACATTACATTACATTGAGAATGTGTTAAAATCTATTAGTATCTAAACAAAAGTGTTAGTTTACAAATAAAAGCCTCCACTTTTATGGAACATGATGGTTATTATGAAACTGAGCTCGTCATTTTAAATGACAGCTAGATATAAAGGCGTACATATATAAAATGGCACCAAGGTAAATACCAGAATAGTTCTTCCTTAGCACCCCACTTGCCATATACAAAGTATATTCAATGTATGTTTTGTACTTTACCGTATACAAAGTATACACAAAATATATTAATCGTCAAAAAAACTGAAGTTCGAGATTTTGATGAATCTGCACGTTTTAGACCTCCTTGAGTTCGAAAAGCACATTTTTGCTCAATATCTATCTCTTTGTCTATGGAAAAGATGAACAAAAAAATGTTTTGATCCAGGTGCATGTAATTTGGTGTAGATCTTTGTACCAAACTTGCAAATTCCTGTCAAATTTTGAGTAAAATCAGTCCCGCTATTCGAACATAAATTAAACACAACTACAAAACGAGGAGAACTAGATAAATAAAATTCAGTCCACAGATTTAACATGTATAGTGTAGACATGTGTCAAAAGTTGCTATAAAACCAACAATAGATTGACCTTCTATTGAAATGTACTTTCAGAAACACGTAAAAGTAATAATTCAAAAACATTATTATTTAAATATATCCTATTTTGGTATGGAGTTTCATGATATAAGTGCTGTTTTGATCAATCTGTGTTTCAATCAGTCGGGAAATACGTGCCTAAAGCACAAATTCAATTTTCGGAATTCTATTAATGCATGCCCGGGATTAATAGCCAAATAATTTGCCAAGGTTTACACTATAGATTCAATAAAATGCATAATTTATGTCAAAAGTTAATAATTCGTAACTACTGTATTACAGTGCCATGTAAGTCGTTTTCTGATATTACAAATTTATTAGACAGTATGGGAGAAATTTTATGGGTGACCCCTCCCGTTAGTTTTATACTGAACTCCTAAAACTCTTCCTCCCCCGCCCCCCCGAAATATCACTATGGAGGAGGAGTTGAAATGGAATCTAAATAATAATATATTTAACGTTTTCCTATAATATAGCCAACCAGTCGATCCATACGCTTAAATAATATAATAGATCAATTAGGTTATCATTAAGATTGAAAAAAGGCAATCATAAAAGCAACTAATAGCAAATATATTAACAGTACATAACAAATATTAATATGGTTAAGTTTTAATATTTTATCCGATTGTTAAAATGTATAAAAAACATTTAAAATTATGTTTTAAAACGTGATAATCGAATGAAATACTTATTGTGTGAATCTATCTTCAGAAATGGTTGCCAAGAATTCCAATTTTTTAAAGAAATAAGTATTTGAATTTCTTTCTCTAGCCAATTTTAAAATAGTATAAAGAATTAATAAATCAAACATTTCTTGAACAAGTTTTGTAACATTTCAGTAATTTTTTTGAAAAAATTTAAAATTATATCTATCTATCTATCTATCTATCTATCTATATATATATATATAAATGTACATTACAAGAGGCACTTGTAATATACATTTTTTTGTAACACTAACTTTTTAATGCAATCTTTATTATTACATTAACTTTTATTTTCACCAATAGCAGTGATTATCGTGTATTTGACCTATATAACTGTTGGGGCATTGCACTTAAAATTATTTGGCATGTCTCTATCAAATGATTCAATAATGGTTTGGATAATGAAGTCAAATTTGAATTAGTTTTAATAGTAAGCCAAATTTCACTGGCCTTAGTGATAACTTATGAAAATATAATTATACAAAAATTCTTGTTATATATTAAATTTTAAAAAATCCCCTTTTCAATAACATATATAATTGTGCAAGTTCTCTCAAATAAAAAAAATAAAAACATTCCTAGATGTGATTTAGAACTGTACTTTTCATTGTTTAAATTTAAATTAGATGAGATTAAGGTAATTAACTTGAGGAGCTGTAATTTTAAATTTATATATATTTATAGTTCATGCTAACAAATTATTAATGTTATTTCCGTATGTATATATAATGTTAACAGTTTATTTCATTTGAATAATGAAAACACATTTGTTTTTCAATTTACCTGTGTTTGTATTGATTATTTTTTAAAAAAAATCAATATAAATTAGAAAAGATAATTGCTGAACAGCATTTCATGCATGATTTACAAATGAAAATCCAAAATGAATTCTTTAAAAAATTTACTATCATGGTACATTTATATCGAGTTCTACAAACAAAATGGTACCGATTTTATCTCAGGAATTGAAATTCAAATAAAGATATATTTGTAGATATATTTAAAGAAAGATATATTCAAACAAAAACTGGGAAAATCTTTCAACATAAAGGTTACATCAGAATTTAATCTTTAAAATGGCATAATGTTTGAAAAAATGAATAAATTCATTTCAAAAACATATTAAAAAAATATTTAGCATTGATTTCTTTAAATTGAATTGACAAGTTGTTAGTAATATAAAATTTTAATTCATTATTTTGTATTTCTTAATTTTAAATTTGAATTGAGGATTTAACTAGGACGAGCTATCCCGGGACTTTTTGAAATATTTTGTTAAAGAAAATATACTTTGATTTTTTTTTTTTTTACTTTAAGAAAATTATTCAGCAATCATGCCGCTATCGTTCAAAATTTAACTATGAATATAAAAAAGCAAATAGAATACTGTTTGAAAACGTTGCTTTTGTGCTAAATAATAAGGAATTTAAAAATGGAGCTCAAATTATTTTTTGAATTCAGAAATATTATTTTGAAATTAAATGAAGACGAAAAAGATTAAATTCTGCTTCGTTGTTTGCACAGTAAAAATAAAATTTGGTACAAAATTAGAGGTTGAAATATTTATTAATTTTTATGAAATATAATATTACTCTGAAATTCTATGCCATTATATAGATTTGTTTTTCCGATTAATTATTGAGCGCAAAATTCCGTAGCAACTAAATGATTATTAGTTGTAAGAATTTTCCAAAATGATCCAATGTGAAAAACAGAGTGCTGAACTTCAATAAATAATTTGTTTTGAAGTCCAGCTCTATTTTACGGGAGAAAAATAATTGTCAAGGTTGGTTTCGTTGCTCACCAGTAAAGCAAATATATAGCAGAATATGTTCATTTCTGCTGAAAAAATAATTAAAAATATCAGATAAATGATTCATTGTTCCATTCAGGCTATCTTTACTAATAACAAAGTTCTTAATGCTTATAATTCCTTCACTTTCACACTCTTATTATTAATGAAATTAATTTCTTTTCTTCTGCCTCAGTTTAAATGATAGCAAATTGAAAACAACTTATTAGGTATTTCAAAAATATTAAATGCTAATTTTTTGTGAAAAGGAATAGCACTTTCTACTCTTATTTATTCTAAGCCCCTTTTTTTATGTTAATCTTATGTTGTCAAATATTATATTCATGGTACATTCGCATTATGGCGATATATTTGTTTACTTATTAATCAAAAAATATTCGTGATTTCATTGTAAATGCTACAAATACACTCAGACCCACACACACATTATATATATAGTGAGATATATATATAGATGATTGATATAGATAGATAGATGAATTTTCATTACTTTTAAAATCAATTCATCATTTAATCTTTTTTTAGTTCATTTTGTCCTAAGAAGTTTACATATGGCTTAACTAATGATATACGGCTAATGAAATATGTGGCTAACCCACTTTTTTTTTCTTTATTAAGTCGATGCTAATGGTTTAGTTTAGTTAGCGTCCCGTTTTAAAGCAACACGAGGGCTATTTGGGGACGGACCTCGGCATTTTGAACCACGGTCAGATGACGATGACAACACCTGACCTGGCACCCCCCTCTCCACACCACACTAGCGGGAGGACGTTTGGCCTCACAGATTTAACGTGCAAGAGACCCCCTCACACGACGGTTCTTCAGTGGAACCTAGTCTCAAACCTGAAAACCTCCGGTTCCGAAGTCGAGATCTTACCACCTGGCCACCGCGGCCTCGCTGACAATGGTAAAAACCTTTTAAGCCAATGAAATTACCGGTGTTTGATGAAATGTTTAGCTTTTATTTTCTGGTGGAAACAATTGTAAAGATCTAATTTTACTACTTTAAGTTATTGTGAGAATTATTGAGTAGTGCTCATTCTTTTATAAAAGGACTGATGTAAATGAGACAAACAAATACGAATGAGTTAAGTCAAACCTATTATCATGCTATAATATTTGGAACTAAAAGTCCGTAAACAAGGTTTCTTCACAAACTCGATTGAGAAGAGGCAATTATTTTATAATTCTGAGGGAATCATTTTAAGGATATCTTTAAAATATTCTCCGCCTAATTAAAGAAAATTGTGAATGAGCACTCAACATTAAATTATTAAATATACGAATAGTAGCTATACATTAATTTTCTTATTTTAGCGTTCTGAATCGTAAGGAATCATACGAATTTCATAGGATCTATATTTCATTTACTGGTAAACGGTAACTGCGGTCATTCTGTCCTACAATCCTACAATTTTATATTGTCTGAATGGAAAAAAAAATATTCATTTGTAAAAGAAAGCAGAATTAAAACCGTCTGATCTGAAAATAAATTTAATATTTAGCTAATTTTAGTAATTAATTGGAAGTTAAAGCTTGTTCGTCATGAAAATTAGATCTATAAATACATATGAATTTTGTATACGGTTCCATAAAAAGTGAGGTTTGTGGGAATTTTGCGATCTTTTTTTAATATTTTGGAAACTATTGACAGTATGAGCACATTGTTTTTGGATTCCGGCATTTTCGGATGCTTGCTTTGCCCTCATGTAAAAAGTTTACTATGATACCATTTACTTTTTACCCACACTCATACTTAAAATTTCATTATAAAATAATAATTAGGCGTTATTTATGTATATATTTCACGACTTTATGAAATATGATACTTTACTTTAAGTGAGTGAAATCATTTAAAAATAAATATTTAATGATTCCGAGATAACGCCCAAATAACGACGATTATTCATATTCCAAGATACCGCCGCAAAATTGTTATTCATAAGATTCATTCATCATTGAAAGGGTCATTTTTCAAAACACTATAACTCTCAAAATTATAATCAGAATTTCATAAAATTTTACTGAGGGATTAATTTAATTTACATTTAAGAGAAAAATAATTGATAGCCGCAATGGAAAAAATTGGAGATAATTAATTAATTGGTTTAATCAGTTTACCTAATTCAACAAACCTGCCCTCTCAAATCACCGCCATCAAAATCAAATTTCTAATAATGTTGTAGCAAAGTTAAGAGGCGTTCTTTTTGAGGTGATAATTGCCTCATTTCATAATTAAATAATGCTTTGCGTCGCTGACGAAAGCTTCATCAACATATCAGAATTCTCTGCCAGATTAATTTGGTAAGTATTAGTGTGCATGCATATATGCAGGAATAAACTTTAAAGAAAAAGTGATGCGTTTTATTAATCTTAGAGAGTTTGAATAAGTTATAATTTTTCATCCATACGAATTAGAAGTTTCTGTATCACATAAAATTCTTTGATTTTTCTAATGAAGTTTTTATTCAGTTTCATACTTAACAATAGACAAAAAAATTAAAATCAAGATATTGTTTTTACTATTTCTAGTGCCACTTGTTCCCGATATAGTAATAAGTTCATTCTTCTTGAAATAAACAAATAAGAAAAAGCTATTTGGTGAAATAAACCTTTTTTTACATTGTAGTAGTATTTCCATTAAATGTAATAATTGTGGGCAATCTGAAGAATTTTTACTATTGTAATAGATCTACAACTTGCTTCTAATAATATTTACTACGGATTCACCATGGAAACTTTAAATTTCTGTTTGGTATACGGTATATAAACCCTTTCCATTTCTATTAATTTCTTGTATTACTTGAATTGATTATGTATGATATCTAGTCCAGTCGAATTGTCATGAAAAATGATCAAACATGGAGAAATACAGGTGAGCTAGAGAAACTCACTTATTTGAAAGGTCAATAAAAAAAAGTTCTTTAGTTATTGTTTTAATTCTTTTTTTTTTTTTTTTTTGAGAATACAATATCCCAATTTCGTTTTCATTCAGGTTTGAAAATGACATCGGTTAAATGGCTACACCCATTGCGCGTACACTGATTAAGTCGATTTTTGAAGTTCGTGTCACTCTTTGCAGCATATTAATCGGTATGTTGGCAATGGCGTCAAGAATGTTGTTCTTGAGTTGAGCTATTGTCCAAGGTCCATCGACATAAAAGAGGGATTTCAAAGTGAGCCTCGTCACTGAAAAAAAACGACAGCGTCTTCAGGCAAGTTGTCAAGCAGCATTTCACGTGCATTTTGACGGGCAACAAAATCCCGTTGAGTTAATTCTATACAACAGCCAATTTAGAGGGATGAAATGAAAGGTTTTGATGGAGAATTCGTCAAAGAGTGGTGTCAGAAATTCCCAGAGCAGCTGCGTGTTTGTCAGCCGAACGCCGGGGAGAACGCAGGACTGCCTCACTCTTCCGACATTTTCCAGAGTTTTGGTGGTCCGTTAATGTCCATTTCTGGATTTAGCGACACTATCGAAATGAATTAACCCACTACAGAATCGAATTACTGCTAGAAAAGGGTCTGTGAGGAGGAATTTCAAAGCGAGCGTGGAAGGCAAGTTGCATAGCAACATGTGGGAGAGCTCTGGACGGTGAAGGCCCGCTGCCCTCTAGACCAGAGCATAATGGCAACTGATTAGAGGGAGAAAGAAACTTGGGGGGCGGGCTTCCCCCTCCAGTAGCACCACCTATCATCCCTCTAACCACCCAACTCACCGCTCGGGAGTTTTTTCAATTAAGTAAGCTTCTCTGGAGCACCTTGTAGAAGTCCATCCGGATCTTTTTCACAAGCACAGGACAATGCGAATTTTTAAAAGTCCCGTTTGGCTTACCTAAAAGTCGAAGTGTATTTGAGAGATTTGTTTACTCTGTATTCCGTGATTTAATTAATGGAGATATAGTAGTAATATACATGGATAACATAATCATCCATTTAAGCAATACGTTTGAAGGGCATACAACGTTTAGCAAAGGTGCTAAAAACTGCCTTAGAGTATAAGTTAGACAACAGTTTAAAAAATTACCAGTTTCTTAAAGCTACAGTTCAATTTTTAGACCATGTTATTCACAATGGAGCTGTAACCCCCCCCCCCCCCCCCCCCCCCAAACAAAAAAAAGGCTATGCAAAAATTTCCAGAATATAAGAATATCAAACTTCAAAGTTTCTTGGGGGCTTACAGGTTATTTCAGAAAATTCATTCAGGGTTATGCTAGTATAGCAAAACCCTTAAGTGACTTGTTGCGCAATAATTGTGACTTTAAATTTGACAAAGAACAAAAACAAGCCTTTAAAAACTCAAGGGCATTCTTCTACTAAACCAGTCCTTCATATCTTTAAACAGGGAGCAAAACCGGAATTGTACACTGATGGATCCAAATTTCGATAGGGTGCAATTTTATTGCAGGAATCGGATAACATTCACCCTGTACATTTTATGCGCCGTAAAACATCAGTTCAAGAGGAAAAGTATTCCAGCGATAAATTGGGGGTCCTAGCAATAATTCAGGCATGAAAAAAATTTCGCAATTATCTATTAGGAAACAAACTCAAAATTGTCACAGACTATTCGGCATACCAAAAACCCATTACCAAAAAAGAAGTAACTACAAAAGTAAAAGTTACAAAAAGTAACTACAGAAGTAACTACTTACTGTTGAAGAATTCGAGTATCAAATCATTCATCATTCAGGGACTCTAATGCGTAATGTCGATGTATTAAGTCGTTACCCGGAAACCATGCTCGATTGTGATGAAGTAACACCAAAAATTGTGGCTGATCAATTAAAAGATGAATATATCAAAATTATTAAGGAACTTGAATCTGGTAAAGTTGAAAATTGCTCACTTAAAAATAATGTACTCTATAAAATCAAAGATGATAGAGAAAAATTAAAAGTTCCTAGAGCTATGCAAGTAGAAATTGTCAAACAATGTCACGAATTAGGACATTATATTGTAGGAAAAATTGAAAATTTAGTTACAGAGACCTACTTCTATCCTAAAATTAGAAAATGTGTCGAAGAAGTAGTGTTTAATTGCGTTAAATGTATTTTATTAAACAGAAAAAAAAGGAGAAGGGTTTTTAAATCTCATTCCTAAAGAGAATGTTCCGCTTGCAACATATCATATAAATTTCATCTAACAATTACCCTTCACGAATAAAAATTACGAGCATATTTTCACTGTGCTGGATGCATTCACTTAATTTGTTTATTTTTACCCTGTTAAGTCTACATCAACTATAGAAGCAATGCAAAAATTAAATCAACAGCAAACTTGTTTTGGAAACCCGTCTCGGATAAATACGGATAGAGGTTCGGCATTTACACCTAGTGAATTTGAAGCATATTGCAAAAAAGAGGAAATCGAACATTTAAGCATTACAACGGATATACCCAGAAGAAATTGACAAATACATAGGATGCACGAAACCTTGATCCCTATTTTCTCCTAACTATCCATCGAAAATCCAACCACAAGGTTTAAATGGATCAGTGTTGTGCAAAAGACCATGAACTCGACGACTTCCAGGCGCACAAAATTTTCTCCGTTCAAGCTGCTGACCTGTGAGGAAATGAAAACCAAGGGTGAGCAACGAATCCTCGAAATCCTGAAAGAGGAGTACACCAACTAACTCCTGAGCTGTTTTGAAATGCTTCAAGGCGAAAAGGACAACATCCTGCTCATCCAAGAAGAGAACAAGAGGGTGTGTAATAAGAAAAGAAAAAAAAAAGCTCATAGGTGACCTGGTAGCTATTTAGAGGGTGCAGTATAGAACAGTCTCAAACTGAGAACCAAATTCTACTGTCCTTATGAAGCGGTAACCGTCAAACCCCATGATCGTTATGATGTTCGCAAAGTTGGAATCCATTGACGTTCAAATCTCACTTCAACGGTAGCTGATCACATGAAGAGATGGGCCGTAACTCTTAAGCATAATTTCTTGGCTGCATATTCGAAACTGTAAATTAGAAACTGCATATAACTTATGTTGTATAATGTTCTGTTTTCTGTTTTTTCAGAATTCTTGCATTCCATGTATGGTTATATTTATGTATTTCTGTGGACCACCAAGGCCAGTGATCACGTAGGACGGCAGAGCAGCAGTAGCGGGTGGCAATCTCCACGAGATGGCGCAGGTGGCGCAAGGTAGAATCATAAGAGTAGAGAGAATAAAACTAGAGCGAGAGAGTGCTAGACTGTGCAGGATTAAATGGCTATGGACCGCGGCTGTTTATCATTTATTGAATAATTTTTTAATTAATTTCAGGAACAATTTTTAGTAAAAAATGAAAAGTATTTACTGATTAATAAAACTTGAACTCATCCCATGAATAGAAATATATTCTATTAAACTTATTCAATATAAGAATTTCTGATATATTACATGAGCTTATAAAACTAATTTAGACACTGAATATCAAGTTTAGTATATTTTCGTTTGAAATAGCAGATGTTTAGTTTTGTTATACTAACGTCCCACTGTAAAGCAATAGTAGGGCTAATTCTGAACTGCGGTCAGGTGACGAGAACGACACCTGAGCTGGTACCTTTCTCTCCACACCACACCAGCAGGAGGACGTTTGGCTTGACAGATTTAACGAGTAAGGGACGTCCTGACACGATAGTTCATCGTTGGAATAGTCTCGAACTTGAAGCTCTCCGATTCCGAGGCTGACACCTTGCCACCAGGTCTCAGCGGCGTTCTATTGAAATAGCAGAATAACAGGCTGCAATCGTGATTCAAACTGGAATGGAGCTTTTGATTTTTTTCTTTATCTTCCAACATGTGATTCTCGTTTTTTTTTTTTTTTTTTTTTTTGGTATAAAAAAATTCAAATTTCATATCAATTATATCATTGTGAATAATATTTTTTAATGTTTAATTGTACCTTTTCAATAGTTAAAAAATTCTTGACAAAAGACTAAAGATAAATTTCTCGTTGGTGAGCAATGAAATTCTCTTCCTTACCCAAATCAGGGCAAAAGACAAAAAAGGAGGGGGATCTAACATTGACAAAGGAATAAAACTATCACATATATATAAATTAAGTAAATTACAGGCAGTTATTAAAAAGGAAAGTATGTCATATAATATACTAAACTATATTTAGGTTCTATTGCAATTCCATGAATAAAATTTTATTGCCACAAGAAAATTATTACATTTTTTCGCATGACCATATAATTGGCATCAGCATTGTTGAAATTTTATATGAAAGGAGAGATTAGCAGTAACTTTCGCAAGGACAGAATCGAATCTGTGCCTTTACAACATATATATGGTTAAGGTACCTGGCTGCATTCTCCGCAGGCACTTAACCACAATTTTATTCATTTGCCTCTGGTTTATTCCTAATCTTGAGCTAAAAAGGAGAAAATTGTCTCTTTTGTTTCATAAAGAAAATAATCATTATGTTTCACAGGTAATTTTACATTCCATCTCTGTGTCGCATTTTCTTCACAACTGTCTTTGGGACCTTCAGATTTTTCATTACTTTGTTCAGAGGTCTCTTCCTCCTGAGTAAGGTCTTCATTTTCTATGTAAAACCCAACTTGAATTGTAATGCATTTATTTTGTCCTTATTAAATGTTACATTTCGAAATACCACACCATGCTCAGTGACTGGGTCCAATAAACGATGGCGAGAAAACGACGTCGAGGAAAAATCTATTTTTCTTCCATCTAGATCTCGACATACTTTCATTCAGTCCCTCATTAATCCGTCCTAAACATTTCGAGATAGTGTTGATTTTCCAGGAATACCGTCACGAATCCTTTTTTAACACTATATTTCAATACACATAGTTTTCAATCTTTCACTGATGCTCTGAATCCGAATAATCTTCGAAAAAAAGAAGTTACACCAAACAACTCTACCACTGTTATCAAAGGCTAAGGCTGCATATAAAATTTCCGAAATCCTATCATGGTCAGCTTTGCGCAGAGGCAGTGTCATAGCCAATGAAGATCTACCGAGGCGTGACTATTGCTAGTTGAAAACTTTTCCCAATACCCCGCCCTGTCGACGTGAAATACCGTCGGCTGATGCAATTTTTGCGAACTCTTTCGGGAGTTTATAATACTTAAAGTAGAAGCTCAACTAACATGCACTATCTTACAGTACGTATCAGAAATTCCAAATTTTCGATAAGCGATTGCACTCTTGGGCAAACCTTTTTCTTCACGATCGTGGTATTCGATTTTATGTTTCTGTATATACATTTCCAACACATTTTGAGCTTATTTACGAAGTTTCTGCGATCTTACTTATTCGAGTGGTAGATTTCACCGGATTCTATTTGGTGTTGGAAATAGAAATGACCCCATTGTTGTCGAGGAAAAGAAAATTTAAATATATTTTATAATGTTCACGGATTTGTGAATAATTAACGGGATGTTTTAGCAGTATTGGAAGTTTTGAAATACAAAACTTGTTTTAAGATCTGGAGCTCTGCATCCTCAAGAAACAACGAGGAATTTTGATTTCCTCACTCTTGTAGTCGTAGTTTCCAGTAGCACTTTCTTAAGCAATGAAAAATTGCTATAACAGTTCTGTGTTAAAAAGTACTATAAAGCTGCTGTTAAAATATTCTTAGCTATGACAGAAACTTTTATAAGTTGAGCAAGACGTAAAACAAATTGTAATGCGTCAGTGTAATTGATCGGTTGCCTTTTTTAAGTTTTTATTGTTTTTTATAACCGCAAAATCAATCCATGGATTATCCAGATACGCTGGAAGAGCTTTCTTTTTTAAGTGGGTCTTTCTGCGTACCGGGATTAGTTTGCTGCTTGATTATATTCGCATTAAAGACCCTTCGGTGGAGAATCATTTGGTTTTGGACAATACCTGGATTTGGGATTTAATGCACATTTCATACATCTACGATTGAAGAGGCAGAGACGACTATGGGGGAAAAATACTCACGATTATAATATTGTCTTGGAGTTTGTTTACTTCGGAGGACCTCGATCGAAATAGGCATACAACCCCTTTATTGCGATCCCTATTGCAGATGATAAATTGTCTCAGACCTAAGAATTTCAGGGTGGACCAATATGAAAAATGGGAAATTCATATATGTCTGACGATGATTGGACCGAAATTGTCGAAACTGAGTTAATATTTGATTAGCGTCAAAGTTTTTGGAACTCCACTGACTGTCTTGGGTTGTTGAGCTTCGTAGTTTAATTTAGATATTTGCGATTTTGAACCGTCTCGAAGCATCTTCTTTTTTTTAATATTGTGAGTATCGCTGGTATGTGAAACTACAGACGTGCCATAAAAAAACTTTCCTTGTTTGGCGAGTTCTACAGCTGAAACGAAAGAAAGGAATTGTTATTATAATACCACAACAGAGGCCAAATATATCTGCATATTTTGTTTCCTGTATACTCGAAAATCATATCAAATCTAATACTATAATACGAGTAATGGTTGCCAAGTCGAAAATCGCCCCAGAATTAATAAACTCCGGTAAACTTGGGGGGCTGGGGTTTTTGGCCACGAGGAATCGATTGGCGCAGGTTTTGAAGCGCTACGGTCGAGCAGTTCGGAGTTACAGATAGGATATTTTCAAACTTTATTAGTTCGCCATAATGGCTACTTAAATTTTCAAGCGGTAACGTGCTGCCATCTATAGCCAATATGGCGAATTAATAAAGTTTTATGTTTATGCTGTTATAGGTTTATAATATGTTTCTTATGTATGTATATATGTTTGGTTTTTCTAAATAAATTTGTCAAAAATATTGAACTTCAACACACTTCAATCTTTACCTTTACTTTACCTTTGTATAGAATAGTTCCCTTTCCAAACTCTAACTTTGTTTAGAATAGTTTACAATGGTGCACTTTAACCGGTTATCTTTTCATCAATAGTTTCACAAATTTTCTTATGGCGTGTATTGTTTTGATAAATCACAATTGAAAATTTAAATCTTCGAGTTAGCTTCGATACCTGTTTTCTCCGAGCGGAGCTCGGTCATCCGCTGGTATAATGTTTATTTGATATATAGTTTATAATATCAAAAGTCGAAGCTTAACATGCTCTAGTTAAAGTACATATCAGGAATTCGAAGTTCTCGGTAAGTGATATTGGAAATATATATATATATATATATATATATATATACACACATACACACACAAAGTAATCAATGTTGTATAAAATCGTTTTTATATTCCTTTATTATTCTTTTAAATATATCATTGTAATATTCTTGTGTCAATATTTGAAATACAGTATATTAGCCTATATTTGAATTTAGAATTAGAAATAGTTCTGTTAATCAGTAATGCATAAATAAGAATTTAGAGCTGACTTACCATATTTTCGACGAAATTGCATCATTCTCTTTTATAATAAAACATAAAATTTTTGAGTTCAAGTTAGCAAATTGTTTGGACAAATATTGTTGGTCTGATAAAATATATTATTTTAGAGTCCTATATTTGGCTACTTAGATATTAATTATTTTGAGGTATAATTAGATATTATTACTTATTATTATCTATTAACTTTTTCTTTCAGAAAAATTACCCTCTTCAAAAACATTGAAAGGCAGCTAAAACGATCAAACGATTCTCTTCTTTTCTTCTTTGCATTTATTTTAAACTAGCCGCCTTTGGCGACCAGCTGGTTCGCCATGAGTAATGCGTTCTAAAAATTTCAATTGAATCACATATTCATTAGCCTTGAAGTAATGCCGGGCATTGATTGGCCAGAAATTAAAAAAAAAAATTTCCGTGGTGTTGCCAAAATATTAAATATGTTTTTTTTTAAAAAAGCGAAAAGGAAAAAAAAAATTGAATAAATGATTTAGATGTTGCAAACGATTATACAAAACTTGGCTTTGCATTTATTTTTTTACAAACTATCACATTTTATAATGGAAAAAAATTATGGAATTAATGATACAGATACTGCAAACGATTATATAATATGCCATAGTCGGGAGTTTAATGCATATCCTGTCTATATTCTATCAGGTTTACCGTAAATAAAGAAGATTTGTTGAATAAATGATTTAGATATTGCAAAAGATTATAGAAACCTCTGCTTTGCATTTATTTTTGTAGAAAATATCACATTTTATGTTTCTTTTATTTTATCCAGTCACGTGCTAAAAGTATCATTTCTTCAGACTTGATTTACGATGAAAGTTTTGTTTTTATTTGAACTTCCGTCATTGTTTTCTTTTATTTTATCCAGTCACGTGCTCAAAAAAATGGTTAAAATATTTCTTTAAAAATTCGTTAAAAATAGACGCTTAAGTTATACATTAAAACACTGATACCATTAGAAAGCTAATTTTTTAATCTTTAAATTGATGTTAAAATCATGTTTGTGCGATAATATTTTCGGAAGTTCTAGCGGAAAAACGTCGAAATTTCGCTTAAATTTTAATTAATTCAAATGCTAATTAAAAATTCGAAAAAAGGGCTCAGAGGTGCACATTCCCAACCTCCAAGTTATACATGTACCAAATTTGGTAGCTGTAGGTCCAACGGTCTGGCCTGTAGAGCGCCAACACACACACACACACACGCACACACACACACACACACACACGCACACGCACACACACACACACACACACACATTGAGCTTTATTATAAGTATAGATATAGATATAGATTATATGTAATAATACAAATTAGAAAAGACATTAAAATGAAGAAATACTGCTTTAATTTACAGATATAATTTCCATGTTTTTAATTTTAATAACTCAATAATCCAAAATTGCGTTTCTGAAATAAAATCTATTTCTCGTTCAGTATTAAATTATTTTTAAATAGTTCTCTTTTATGATCTTATTATATACAATTTCTTAGAAATATACTTTTAGTGGGAGTCATGATATTTATTAGTTTTTAGATTAATGACAAAAATATCCAATTATAACTCGGTATTTTAAAGATAACAATCTTATACTATCTATTTTAACGTTTCTTAGCATTGCTTTTCTGGTAATGTAATGGTTTTTATTAACACGAACTTTGATAAGTAGATGAAAGTAGTATACATTTCGCATGTTATAAAAATTATGATAGTAAAATAATGAATCTTTTAACTGCATACTTACTATTCTCAGCTGTTTGTGACATCTCCGATCTGTAGATACTATGCTAACTGATGGAGAAAGAAGGAATATTTGCGTAAGCAATTGCAGCGCCATCACTAACACCGTCACCGTGTTAAACTTTTTTCTCAATTATCTGAAAATGGTATTCCATTTTTAAATGGCGGTGGTTTTTTTTTTTTCTCATTTTCTTTTTCCCTCTAGGAAAAAGAAGAATATCATACAGAATTATTTTTTGGGACAAAGAAAAGAAAATTTTCCCTACATGAAATTTAGCGCAATTTGGTTAAAAGCATTTGGTGGTATAAAAAAAGTATCGATAGGGCAAGTCACAACATATACATTAATATTGAAACTAGGTCAGTTTTATAATATTTTGTTTTATATTTCATCAATTTTTCCTAGGATTAAGTTGGATAAATTCTTAGAGAAAGAATTGTTTCTAGAAAACTTATTTTAAAAAATGGACACTCAAAGAAATAGGGATGCATTTTGTAGCTGCATAAACTCTAAATTGCATATATTCTTGCCCTCATGTCCAATTACTGAAAGAAAATGAATCAAAAACGATATTAATCTGTGTATAAATTCTTTAATTTTCTTATCAAAAAATAAATTATGAATCCCTTATTTAAAGCTCGTATCTTTATTCTCAATGCATAAAATTAGATGGATATATAAATTTAATATCTGATATGAAATAAAAAAATATTTTCGAAGCAATTGAAAAGTGATAATCAGATTACTATTTAAAAAATGTTATTTATTAATGTACAATTTACATTATGGAATTTTCACTAGCAAACATTAACATCAAATATTAAAATTCTCCTTTATAATTTTATACTTTATTCCTTTTTAGGATGACATGCAGAATTTAATTTAATTGTAAACTTTTAGAGCCAATATGGGGACAAGAGAAGATCTAAATTACAAAGAAGTAGAAAAGCGTAAAATTAAAATTAGGAACATTTCTTGAAAACAGGATTCAAGCCCTCACACATCTCCATCGTTTGAGATATTTACGACCGTATTGAGCATTTTAAGAATAGGAAATAATTTTAAATTTCTGCCTGATACTAATTGTTTTACGGCAACTGTCGCATTTGTTATTTCCTTTTTCTTTTATAGAATATCCCTCAACTCGATGTTTTTCTTTGAGATGTGAATATAAATGTTTGCATATATTTCTTAAATAACTTTATTATTATTTTTTTTATTAAATGTTTCATGCACATCAAAGCATTTTTGGTACATGTTTCTCCATTTAAACGTTAATGTCAGATGAAAAGGTTAGAATTTTACTGATACTCTGTAGTTCCTTATATTTAAAACCATGACAGAGAAAGAAATTACAAACGCCAAAGTAAAGAAAAAAAAAATATTTTGCCTGAATGAATTTTCAAGAACATTATTAAAAAAATATTTCGAATGAATATGAATTTTCAAGAACATTGTTATTAGTTTCCGATGACTATTCTTAAAATCACGAACTTTAATCCGTTCTTAGATTTTATTTTATTCTTTCACTAGCTAGTACCCGGCGCGTTGCTGCCGCAGAAGAAATATTCTTGGAAATATCGTTTGGAATTTGAAATAGTTATCTTGTTTAATTAAGAATGATACGAATGGTGACGTTAATTTACTTGCCGGCAATTCATTGAAAATTGAAGAATATATAAGGTGAAGCATAGATAGTATTTATTCTATTTTTATTATTCTATTCTACAAACAAATATTCATTTTTATATAGTATTAGATTTGTGTTTTCTTTCAGAATTGTAATGCTTGATGTCCGAAGAGAATTTTAAGGGGGGAAACTATTTTTTGTATCTTTCGTGGTTCGTTTAATATTCATTCAAGATTAATGATTAAAATATTTTCTTTTAAACCCGATTAAACATAGAAAATATATTTATGCCATAAATTTGTTGATGTAGTTGAATTAATATTTTTTAATGTTAAAATGATGCAAAAATCTGTGCACTCTAATCTTTCCAGAAGTCACTAACATTTTAACATAACTATCCTATGGGATTGGTTCCCCTAATATGGAATGTCGTTAATGTAGCAGGAGAACAGTATTGCCCTCAGTTTGGAACCTTGTATGGATTTTGCATATTACAATTATTGATTTTAAATATCTTTTGTATGATCATAGTTTGTTGAAATATTGGTGAATCAAATGTGTTTATTAAATATATTATTCACTTTTTCCTGCTTTTTTATATTACAATTATTTTGAAAAGGAAACGTTATATTAAAACCTACTTATTTTCTAAAAATATTTTTAAATATCTACGTAATTTCCATTTTAATTTTAATCTTAATAATATTTTTCTTCCAAGGAATACATAAGATGATTCTTTAAAAGAAGTGAAATTGCATTCGGCGTGTTTCGGAATTTCGGTGTATATATTTTTAGTGGTACATACTGAATATTAATAGCTGAAATTTGATAAAACTCTGTTTCGATGACCCTTCTTTCGATTAACTTCAAAAATTTTATAGTCTTTAATCCAAAATGTTTTAAAGAATAAGTATCAAAATTAATTAAAATGATAAAATATTACTTTTAAAACAGTTTTTTTTTATGTAGCAGCCTTATGAAAAGTAAAAATTTTTTTAAGCATTTCATTATATCCGAAAATATACCGAAGAAATGGCAATCGTTATATAACATCTAAGAGATTTAATTTTTGGCTATTCATATTTAACAATAGGAACCCATTTCTTTGAGATGGAAACGTTTAATATCTATTTAAATTTAATTTAATCTGGAAAATAATAATTTTCATTCTATTTTTTTAAAAGATGGAATTAATATGAATTTTAATGTAGAGATATCTTCCAAAATAAAAAAAATTACATACAATTCTAGAAACCCCCCACTGGCTGAAAAAACGTTTCTGATATTAATGTGGTGATAAATAAAGCCTGAATAAAAAGCAGAAATTGGATTATTTTTGGCGAATGATACAGTATTTGTATATCAGATTTAATGGTCAATAGAAAATAAATCTGTATGCTTCATTCAAATTTAAATTATGATCAAAGCGACACATGTTTTTAAATGTTTATATTTAACCAGCCATGAGATGATACTAAAAGTTAATATCAAAAGATGTGAATGAAATAAAAATGAGTATTTTGTCATTGGGATAATTCGTAACAAAATTCAAACAATTCTGAAAGCGAGCGTTTCATGATATACCATATTTTTGGATTTTAGGTTTGAGAAAGAATGAGAAAATGATCGTGAAATTAAATTCTACAGCACCGAATATTAAAAAACAAAATATTCTCAACGGAAACTTTAATACAACATAGCATAATTGATATTCAGATAATATTCATTCGTAATTCATGCTTCAGCAAACATATCCGGGCAGTTTTCCTCCTTTGAAACCTGGCCACTTCTGGATAATGCTGTAAAGAGCAGCTCCAGGGCAGGCCGTGCACTTGGCATCGCGATGGCCGTGGATCTGGCGATTGGCCGTTATAAATTTCTGGAAGAAAAAAAAGGAAGATTTCAATTTAAAATAAAATTGAATCAAAAATATTATTTAAGTTTGATATATAAGGGGTTAGCAAGAAATAAGTTACCCCTACTCAGAGGATTATAAAATGCATTCTATTGGTCCAAATAAGATAAAATTTGAAATATAGATTATTCAAATGATGCATTTTACTTTTATAAGTTAAAAAAATTTAGTACAAAAATTCTCAAATAGATGGCGTTGTAACACTATAGGATCTATTTGCATATATTGAAAATGTGAAACATAATTTGCGTTACAGTGTATATTTACTGTCATTTTTCTCAAGATAAAAGAAGGTGGGTTCTGTACGAACATTAATTTCTTCTCTGTTTATCATGCCTACTTTGCAAGAAAAAGCGCTACTAACAAACTCCGGAGCAGATGTAAGGGAATTTCGTCATATGAAGCAGGCATGAAGAGGTGCAATGTCTTTATGTGCCCTATCCAAAATCATTCAGAAATTTTAAAAATTGGACAACTTAGCATTCTTTCAGCTTCGAAAATGTTGCGACCGCTCTCGTTGAAGCCGCATAATAGTATGAGTTTGCCTGTTGTTTCCCGTGTTCTGGATATTCTGTATTCAAGTTTAGTTTAGTTTAGTATGGCAGATTTTGCAATTTTATCCATACAAAATTAAGTCTGCACTTGTTGCAGTACGGGGAACTTAAAACTTTCGCATTTCAGTTCCTTGCACGAGTGGTTGTTGACACCATTTGGCCATGGAACATTCTGTGGAGTGATGAAGCCCATTTTTAATGGCAAGTTAACATTTTTAATAACAAGCAAGTTTAATGCCCCCTCCAATGGCAAGTTAACATCCACAATTGTCAAATTTAAGAGGAGGGAAACTCTGACGTTATCCAAAAACCCTTGCCTCCCGAAGAAGTGACAGTGGTGTGGCTTTACAACTACTTTTATCATTGGACCGTATTTCTTTGAAGAGATCCAAACCTGTACCCATACCCTTGGAATCTAAACCCGTCCCCTCACAGGACAACGGTACCATGATATGCCGATGAATTTCCTAATCCCAACTTTTCTACAGCCTGGATGTCTTCAAGATATCATTTTCATGCAAGATGGTACAGCACATTATATTGATCGTCATGTAAAGAGATCGTTAATACAGCATTCACGGAAGCGCGAGTTATCAGCCGTCATTTCCCAATAGCATGGTCTCCTCTCCCGGTAGACCTCATCCTTTACGACTTTTGATTGTGGGATTATTTGAAGGCCATATCTGCCATGAGGAGCCATCATCTCTATTGCAGCTGAAGAACATATTGTTAATATTCTGGCAGACTTACTCCGGTAAGCTATAGAAAATATGGTTCTCGAATTAGAGCATACTGTTGAAAATGAAGGAGGACATATTGAGAATTTTAATTTTACTTTACTTAACAATTATAAACCATATTAAAGGGTTTTATGTGTATTAAAACGCCACTTGAAGGAGAATTTTTGTACTAATTTTTTATTAATAAATGTAATAAATATAAAATATCACTAGACGTGAAAACTCTTTCTTTAGAAATTTCGTTACATACCTTCTCTACACCGCAATCGATTAGCTTTCTGGCAGCATCGATCATTGCTGCACTTGGCTGAGCTTTGTCGAAATTGCCCATGAAGGAAATGCCAATGGCTTTGGAATTATAACCGTAGGTATGAGCTCCGACGGCATTCCAGCCACGACCCTCGTAGATCCTACCATCACCACCTACCAGGAAACTGTATCCTATGTCAGCCCATTCTGCAATAAAAAATTATAAATTAAAATATGAAGAGAGTGGATCATTGCGAGGTGCGTTAGCAGGATCTCATTGCTAATTTAACAATCGATTCCAGTATAAATTTATTATATTCACATGCTATGTATGTATTAAATGTGGCATCTTGAAAATCGTTATCAAGCATTATTGCATTCAAATGATATTGAAAATTGGATAATTGAATGTAGTTATAGATTTCCAAAATAAAGTTTTAATTTAAAAAAATGATCGAAATTATGATGCATGATTTTAAACACGTTCCTTCAAATACGTTTGAAAGAACGTGTATATAAAAAAAGGTCATTGCTGTCAAGGTCTATCGCAATTAGAAAGATACGTTACTTCCTAGATTCAATTCAAAAATCGTGGTTTTTCACATTTGAATTAATTAATATGTTCTTAAAGCTCGATAATCTGATCATGGATACTTCACCAGTTATTACAAACAGGGATAATTTATTAATTACATTTTATATTGATAAATTGTGGATTAATCAGTCACACGAACCATTATTCCACAAAACTGTGGAATAAAAAAGAAAATGTTTGCAATTTCTCTTTCAGAAAATATGTTTTTTCAGCACGGAATTTTATTGAGATTGCTAAATAAAGCGAAAATAGTTATGAAGGAACTGACACTTTATTTGTAACATATAGCATACTATAAAAGATCCAAATCAATCATTACAATGGGAGTTAGGTTTCAGCTAATCAACTCCATCTCTCTCCCTGTGATTTCTTTACTTTGTAATCAATTTATCTACAACTTTTTGCAAAAGATGCATTATTCAAGTTTCATCATATATTTTTACCTTCATATTTTTTATGATGATTTAGTTATTGAAGATAAAATCGCTCCATAATGAATTATTTTACATGTGATCCTTAATGTAAGTAATTAAGTCTCATAACAGGTCAGAGGCATTTTTCCATCGATAAACACAGTACTTTCATTTTGTAGTTCTGGTTGCTATGGTCAAGGAAAAAAATCTACATTTAAATTTTTTTTTATTTAATTGATTCTATATTCCCCGCCTACTTACTTCTACTATCTATGTGATAGTTCTGGGTTTGGCGAGCAAGCTTCGAACATGCATCTTTGCTGTTGCAGGTGGCACCAGCTGTGTGATGAATGAATACGTGACTCACAGGAACTTTCATCGCTTGAGGACTAACTTTACGAGCACCCCAAGCAGTCCGGCTCACTATTTCTGGGCATGCTGAAAAAGGAACAAGTTAAATTATGACATAAAGACAGATGAATGAAATGACATATGACTGACCAAAATTCATCCAAATACGATGCCTGCTACTCGAATTAGTTATGGTCATGCTGAAAAAGGAACAAACTAAACTATGACATAATGACAGATGATGACTGATAAAGTCTCAAAAATCGTCCAAATAAGATGTCCGCTACTCGAAGTAGTTCTTTAATCATTTGTCGAGTTTTTTCGGAGAATTTGATTATTCATTAAAAAAGCTAATATATTTACCGCTACGTAATTTCTTATTAAGTTTATTAATATTATTATTCAATATATTTCCTGATTAGTTATTGTAACGAGTATAGTACATGAAAATCCACACTTTCTAGTCAAAATAATATTACTACTAAACTTTAAAAAATTTAGAAAATGTTTCAAAAATTCAGAGATTAGAAATCAAAAAGCAATATACAAAACATTTATACGTACTATTCTCCATGTTTCGTCCTGTTGGTTCGAAAGATGCAAAACTGTTCATACTTTTCGCTTTCAATTCCACTTCTATCTATTAATGAATTCCTTGCTGTTTTTCTTCTTAGATTATTACAACTCTTTCCTATTCCAGCATAATTTGTTCATATATCATGCGTTCTTAATTGATTATTTTGATTTTGTGTGTGTTTGATATAAAGAGTCAGTTATCGGTCGATAAAAAATTTGAGATAACTTTTGTTTTGTCTGTTCATGAATTCATCGCTCATTTTAATTCAAAATACTGGATTGTGAAAGTTGTGTATTAATTTAAACAAACCGAATTTTATCTGAATTTTGGAATTAAGATTGTTGTTTTTAAAGCATTGAAAGTATTCGTTTCATTTCCTATTCTTTAGGCTTATTAGCCTTTATAAGGCAATAGCCATAAAAATATATAGTTTTATTCAAATTTTAATTAAAAGAAATTTATCATTTTAAAACTTGAATTTTAATGATTCATATAGGGTAATGCTGAATCAGTTGTTCAAGTTGTGTGGAATAAACAGATAGCAACGAAACATAATTACGCTAGGAAATTATACTTTTAAATGTAAATATGATAATGCAGAGGGCACTGTGCATCTACAGAATTGTCCAATTATTTCAAATGACATCACTCGATAAGTTGATTTCACAGAATTCGTGAATTAACAGCTAAGCCTAACTTACGGCGCTGCATGAAAGCCTAACATATTGCGAAAGTGGTTGGATAATTCCACATTTATATGAAGAACGCTACTCCTGTTCCGAATTCAGAAATTAAAACCCAGATTTACCTCCTGTGGATCATGAAAAGCTGGAGCACAAGACTTTTGTAACTCCAGCAACTCCAGTTGTTGCTCCACTTGCTTTTGCAAAATGAATACCCTTTACCTCCGACAGCATCTATTAAATGCCATCTTTTTAATTAAACGTTCCATGGCTTATTACATAGCCCTATCAATCCTACATTTGAACGATTGACGCAACAGCGAAAATTACTTGCAATCTTGAAGGCAATATGTGGCTTATATAATGATAATAATTTGATTTATAATGCTTTTATTTCTGTTACATTTCAGGCATACTCGTTTTGTTCATATACATGATAGGTACCATTCATTCAGAGAGATATATTGTAGTTTTATTACTCTCTACCTCCCTACCATTTTTCATAAGAAGTTTTTGATTCTTATTCACTTTAAATTTCAATAAATACTTCCTTTAAATTCCCTATTTTGCCAAAGATTTTGTTAGTTTTTAGCTTATGAAGAATCTTTTCACCTCGTGCAAAAAAAAAGACCTGTTATTGGTTTAATCTTAGCTGATTTTCCATATTTAGCCCAGTGTATGTGAAGAATACGATAAAAGATAATTGTGATTCCTTGTAACCTTGAAGCTCCAAAATGTTATTTGAGACAGAGGGTTAAAATAGTCCATCTTAATTTAACTTTTAGTTCAGCTGAGGTTGCCAATCTAATGGACTTTTGGAGAAAGTGATTCACATTTGTGTCGCTTGTTGATAAATCTTAGAAAGACATCCAAGATTTACTTATTAAATCATATGCCAAGGTGTCAGTTTTTGAGTATCTTAAAGGAACAGCAACAGAAAAAAACCTATAATCTTTTAAATGCTTCTGGGATTGAAGCTTAAAAAATATATTTTGTTTTAATGTATATATATATATATATAAGAATAATTTGGGTTTACATTTTATTTCTTTACTTTTCTTAATATTTTTAAAGTTATACTCTGGATAATTATTCATTTTTTTTTTCTCTTCTTTCAATTTTCAAAATATGACGTTTTTCTAATTTATTGCTTAATTTTTTGTAGAAACGAATTTTCTATTTGACGAATTTTCTACATTTATTTATACCTTATTTTATAATTATTTCAAGCTATTTTTTTTAGCTTTGTTAACAAGTAATCATAGATACTGAAGTGTCTTTTGGTTATATGCATTTCCTATGTATTGTAATTATATGCATTTCCTATGTACTGTAACAAGTAAATCTGTAACTTATTAAATTTTTTTTTACTAAAGATGTTGTTTTTATTCATTCATTTCACTACCATAATCATTAAAAGAATGAGGGTATAAAGATTAATAATCAAATTAAGTTATTAGAGGAACGATGGCTCTATAAGATTTTTTTTGTTTATGCTAACCAAAATCAGTTTTTTTTCTCTCTGTGTGTGTGCATGGCATATAAGGAGAATAATTTGGGGTTACATAATGTAAGTAGCGTTTTTTTATATAAACGTTTGAAAATACAGAAACATGCGGATTCTGAAATAGAAATCGAAATTGACTTTGAAATGAAATTGAAACTGAAATCTTTTCAACTGCATATTCATTCAATTGATCACGAATTTTATTAAGGATTCTGAGTTTTTCTTACCTGCATCGAGTGCAACAGCCAGAGATAAGAACAGAGAGACACAAAATATCATGCTGAGAATTTTCCAGTAGGACTGTTTTTGCCTAAGAAAATGATATGATGATATTTGACAAAAAATTATGATTAGAAACCAAAGTGAGAAATATCAATTTCGTTTTTTTTAGACCGGTATAAAGCAAAAACTTTCTAATTTAAAAGTTTTATCAAACGATTTTTTTTAATCTGGATATTGCTAAAGAAATATATTTCCTAATTCCTCAAACTAAAAAAAAAATTAAATAACAATAAAATTTTAAAAGTTAAAAATAAATTAAATTGAAAACAGATGTTTTTTTTTCTAGCTTGATTTCATATGAATGATTTCCAACCATGAACTATCAGAATCCTACTATGCAGCTTACGTTCATGAATAATCCTCCATGGTATTACTGTCATCGCTGATCTTTTTGAGATATTTCAGCAGCACTTGCAACTGGATTAGATTTGATCTCTCGTACTACTGCTTTCACTTCTGTATCAGTAAGTCCTCTTAGTCTCCTTATTCTCAAAAAATCATTAATCTGTTGGCATGTGGAATATTTGTCATGAATTTTCTTCACTGCGCAATGGCTACTTTCAACTTTTTTTTCTATTTAATGTAAGAATTTACCATTTTAATTCGCGTTTATTTCAGTTTACACATTTTCTGTACTATTTGTTTCCCTATTGCATAATCTTCCTAAATTTTCTATATATTTACATAAATTGAGGCAGAATATATGATCTTAACTTATATCAAGAACCTCGAAAGAAAAGTTAATATCGATAAAATTAAAACTTTTGAAGGAGAAAGAGTTACGACATTTTTTTAATGCATACAATTGGATGTTCTTAGGTTCAAGTTGAGTTTTCTCTTTACGAACCTGATTTTAATTGAATGTTTATAGGTTATACGACTCGGCTTAGATAAGTTAATGATTTTATATTTCTACTTTATATTATAAGTCAATAATATACAGGGTGGCCATAATTAAACT
This sequence comes from Argiope trifasciata, assembly GCA_026543055.1. Classification (NCBI taxonomy): domain Eukaryota; kingdom Metazoa; phylum Arthropoda; class Arachnida; order Araneae; family Araneidae; genus Argiope; species Argiope trifasciata. The sequence goes on along the minus strand of JAPMOQ010020268.1, from coordinate 2,079,422 downwards.
GACAGTGCTCACAGTGTTCTGTAGCGTGATATATTTGCTAGAATGACACCACATTTTGTAGGAAGATTAAACAAGACGGGGACGAAGGATTCAGCGAAAAAAAATTAGTTCTAAAAGTCACCGTTAGGGGAATACGTGGCACTGTGTAATAGAAAATAGAGTGTTGACAAATGCAAATCAATACGGAAATAAAATTAGCAATATGGCTGCCGTGTTTGTGGACCACATATTGCATTCTGTGCGCAGTATTCACAACAGCGGAAAAAAACATGTCTGCAGGAATCTCCCGTACAGTCCGTGATATGTTATCCTTCAACTTATCCGGGTCCTGGACAACTCCAGAAATTTAAATAAAGAACTTCTTCTGCCCAGCGTTCTCTGTTACCTAGTAAGTGAAATTGCAGATAAAGAGACTTTATCTGTGTTAATGTAATTTTCTCGCTTTTTTAAAGGTGTTGCCATATTGCATTTGAACTAAATCAGCTAATGTGCAAACTAAAAGGTAATTTTATTTCCGTATTGATTAGCATTTGTTAACACTCTATTTTCTATTACACAGGGCTACATATTCTCCTACTAGTGACTTTTGGAACTAATTTTTTTTCACGGAATACTTCGTCCCCTCTCTTGTTTAATCTTCCTACAAAATGTGGCTTCATTCTCGCAAATAGACCTCGCTACAGAACACTGTGAGCACTGACAGTTTAATTATGATCACCCTGTATTTGAAATTCATTTTCTCAATCAAACATGGGTATTTACTTTCTTTTGACTCTCACTGTATATAACTAGATGAACAACAAAGGAATGATGTGGAGTTTTGTGAATAACCATCCTAGACGGAAATGAATGGTTGGTTTAGATAGAAGAGGAAAATAAAGGCCTGTACTAATTATGAATAACTGATCTTTTGGGATAAGGAAGAAAGCGGAATAGCGAAGAGTATCAATCCGCCAAAAGTGAAACTATATGAACCATCGACTTAAGAATAATTAGACTCTCAATCCCATTTTCTAAGGATTTGAAAGTAGGAAAATCGCGTTTGACATACTTTTAGCATTGTTAATAAAACTGACAATAATAATTTGCACAATTCCAGTTCAAAAATTGAAAAAATATAGTTATAATATTAAATTTTTAGAATGTTTTTCAAAGTGTTGAAGTAAATTTAAACAAACATATATTACAATAACTTACTTGATTATCTTGACAGCAAGAATAGGAGGCCGGTCCTAACTGTGGAAAACATTTCGTCTTAGCAGGTATATATCTTCCCAAACTGATAGCATGTGTAATAACCCAAGATAATCCTGTTAAACGGAAAGTTACTGATAATTTAACGAAGAGACAGCAGAATCTTCTGATCCGGATAATCGTTGTGGGGAATAGCCATGTGTATGTTATCACAAACTGATTAAAAAATGGAATGAGAATTAGAGTTATGGAACAAAGTCGGTGAAAGTAGCTTTGGTAAATGAGAAAAAAAGTATGCGGAAATAAAAAATAACGCATTTAAAATAAGTCGAGACTTATATTATTAATAATTTATTAGATTTAAAAAATTGAATAATTAAATTTTCTCAATTCTAATCTAATTTCTTAATATATACAGTAAAACCTCGTTATTTGATGAGCATATGTTCCATAAATATGCCGCGAATATAGAAAACATGAATACGAAATGGTAATTTATATGGGATTATAGGGGATACGTTCCTAGGTGACAAAGTAAAACAAAAAACTTTTGTAATTTTCTTTTGCTAGGCAGTTTTTAAAAGCTCCTTCCATTCAGACTGATACGCAGCAGTCGCATTAGCAATTTGCCTCTTAAAAATAAGACTTCGTTCCATAGACGGATCAATGTTCATAAAGAAACCGCAAAGATCATTTGCCCTTCTTAAACCTTCACTAAGATTTTTGAAATTAAATGTCTCGTTTCCAGTGCTTGTGGAAGCCTCTTCTTCAATGGGCTGTGAATTTAACATTTCCTTTAAGTCGGTTTCAGTTGGATCTTCATCTTGCGATTCAAGCAATTCCTGAATGTCACTTGATCACTGTTCGAACCCCTCTCGTCCTATTCCATTCACGATTTCGGCTATGTTTGCAGTTTGCATTTAACAACATACTTTAAACAAAGTTGTAATAAGATCTATTTTACTTTTTTTATTAATCCATTTGACGGTATTTACAAAGGATATTGGATTGGATACCTATCGGAATCCTTTTATTCTAATGTATGTATTTATTAGATCCGCGAATAAAGAAATTTTTAGGCGCGAATATACGAATTGGGTCGCATTTTTTTAATCCGCTAATAGTGAAAACGCGAATAAAGAGATTTTACTGTATTCGTTTTTAACAATCTATTTATACAACTCAAATGTTTCAAAGGATTTCAGTAATTACTGCTAACTTTAAAAAGTATCGTTTTAGATACTTTTTGGCATTATTAGAGAGATTTTTAATTCTAAATGTACCATAACCGGTCAAATGAAGGATTATGAAATTTTGCATCGAAAAGGCACATTTCAACACATTGCTTTTGCACATTTGACTTCATGACTTTTTCTAAGGATTATATGCAGTTAATGTTCTATTATTTTTTTTAATTTGTGTTTTTATTTAGTTTAAGGAATACATGTCATGTACCGTTATTTAATACCATCGGTCATTTTGACGAAATAACATTTTCTTTATTTATAAAGTTGTTGTATCAGAAATTATGATTTAATGCGTATTCAATGCATTATATTCAGTTAGTTGAGCATTGATTTAACAAGCACAAATGCCTGAATTTTGTACAAACAAACGACAGTTGAAAAAATCTCAAGACAAGAGTTTTTACACCAGGTAAGCAGTAGAACTTGCGGCCGATTTTCGAGAAGCCCGTTAACTAACAAAAGAATAAACAAATACAAACCGATCGAGGTCTAAATCTATTACAGATTCTTATCAACGTAATACATGTCAAATAAGTTAGTATAACGAAAATAAAACCTTCAAAATATGCACTAAATGTGAAAAATATGCTTATGGAAAATGTATACTAGAAGCAATTTGTATTTGCAAAAGATGCGATAAGCAATGAATTAAAAATTCTTATTCTTTGTATTTATAATACAGATAAATTAAAAATTTTCAATTTTGTTTAATTATAATGAAGTTAATTCGTTCATTTTTTTTCTAACATTCATAAGGAAACATAAAGTTTGGTCATTTAACTGGCTATGGCAGAAATAGGTATGTATTAAGAGTTGATACATGCTTATATTAAGATTATTAAAAAATTTGCTCAAGAGTACTCTGTATTAATAGTTGATTCTCAGATTATAAGCATCAATTTAACTCGGTGAATTCAATTTAACTGGATTCAGTTATCACTTAGTGCATACTCAGATTCAACAGATAGTCTTAATTATTTTAATTCCCTAAATGACAGAAATATTATATGTATTATTTGTTAATCGGTAAATAGCTTCGACCTATTCCTAAATTGCATATCTAAATTGTTCCGCAAAAACTTAGCAATGACGAGTGTCAAACTCAGAGTATGTGCAATATGAAATTATATTATAATGAAATGACTTTTATTTTTTATTTGAATAATCACATTTGTTTATTTACTTAAATTAAATACATTTTTTTGCATATAAAGGAAAAGGAACATAAAAAAAAATTGGATGACTAATACAACACGTCGATGCATTTAAGAAAAACAATTTATATTATATACGGGGTACAAAAGACAAAAGAATTTTTAAAAAAAAATCTCAATTTCTTTTAATGGCCAGTATAAAACTGTCAATATTTGAACTTATTTCTTTATGAGACTCTTGAGATTTAATTTCTCTGAGATCTAAAATTAGAAAAATGTCATATTCCTTTCAAGATTGCAGAATATAGATAGAAACACTGATTGCGCCATGATGACATGGAATACTAACTGAACAAATGCGTGCTGTTATTTTTTATCAGAAGCTATATAAAATAAATGTTGAAAGAAAAAATTTTATAAAAGAAACTTTCTTCGAAACTCATACCGAACTCTTCAATAAGTTTATTTTATACTATGAATAGATGAGCTCCTATATTGCTCTCTTTCTCCCTCGTCGATAGATGGCAGTAGTATAGCGACAAGTTGAGGAAGCATGCAAGCGAAGTAGACGGGAAGAAGCAGACGCTTGGAACGGGAAAGTGTGAGGCTTCTAAGTTGAAGGATTAGACATTCCATGTCGACATAAAAGGCAACCAGCCTTATACTTTTCTTCATGTTCGTGTAGTCCTGTATACGTCCATTAAAATGTAGGCAAGACAAACGTGTAGTCTTCTTTTGATTGAGAACATGACTCTACATATATTTATTTTCTTTCTCTTCAATTGAAATCGTTAATTAGTGTAATAACTGAAGCTTGTAAATTAAATGGCAAAAGCAGATATTTTAATGTTAATTAAACTTAAGTCGTAGTCACAGAATTTACTTGTTCCAATTATTTATAATGAATTAACATAATTTGGCAGCAGCGAAATAAACTCTGCTTAGCATGCATATTATACAAGTATGCATTTGCCTCTTATGTCTGAACTAATGAATCTTCCTTTTAATAGCTGCAATACTTTCGGATAATGGCTAATAGTAAATATCAAAAATTTATC
>JAPMOQ010020268.1:2040684-2074759 GCA_026543055.1 Argiope trifasciata | reverse complement strand
GGCCTGCTTGATGAGAAATCGTACATCCCCGGTAGAGCAATATTGTACAATATTATGCGATGTTATATGATATTAAACAATATTCCACAATATTAAACAATATTGCGAATATTGATCAATGTCATACAATATTTGTGTGCTGCTACGGATTAATGTTTAGTCTTACCACACCACATGCTCAAGTATGCCATCGTATGAAAGTATCAAGTATGAAATATTATAGAGCTATGGTATAATACCTGCTGAACTCCGCAATGAATGAGTAAGATTTTTTTATTGTAACCCTAAAAAGGCTTCTGTTACTATTTTCGATAACCATCCAAAATGGCGGAATTTTGATTGACTTTTGACGATTGGCCTGAATTCGGTCTGATTGATGAGAAATCTTGCATTAACACTCAAGTATGCCATCGATTTGAAATACTATAGAACTATGGTATAATACCTGCTGAACTCCGCAGTCAATGAGTTTTCTTGCTGCATCGATCATCGCAGCACTCGGTTCTATGGTATCGTACTTTCCCATGAAGGAAATGCCGATGGATCGCGCGTTGTAACCTGGAGTGTGAGATCCGATCTTGTCCCAACCACGACCCTCGTAGATTCGACCATCTCCGCCCACCAGGAAACTATAGCCGATGTCTCTCCACTCTGCAACAAAAACAAAACATCAGCTAGCTGTACAATACTTACAAAACATTAAGATTCATTTCACGATATACATTATTTATTACACAATATCATATTTGGGAATAGAAACAAATCTGAATCTGTGAAAAAATGTTGACTAAAAATTTAATCTTCAGTATTAAATCATAAAAAGTGCTTAAAGTAATATTAAAAGGAAATTAATGCACAATAATTATCATAAAAAAATTAACTATATCTTAAAATAATTTAAATGCGATTTTGTTGAGAATAGATTTCTATAATTGATGGTATTAATAATTTCAGAAATGTTTTATGTTCAAACCTTGACAGAAAGTAATAATCATTCTTGCTTTTATTAACAATAATGCTGATATTGGGAAAGTAAAGAATGCAAATATACTAATTTTTACAATAATCCAATAGTATTTTTTAGTTGTATTTGATATTATTTTAATTGTTTGCAGTGATTTGGTTTTAAAAAAAATCTATACCGTGTTCTTTAGTTTTATTATGTATCAATACATAGAATTATAAGGTCACATTCTTGAGAACTTACTTTTAACATATATATATTTTTATTTTAAACATTACATTTACATTTTTTTACATTACAATTTTTTATTTTATTTTTTTACATTTTAAAGCGTGTACTTTAGTTTTACTATGCATTAATACATAGAAATATAAAATCACATTCTTCAGAACTTACTTTTATTATCTATGTGATAATTCTGTATTTGACGAACAACATTTGAGCATGAATCTTTGCTGTTGCACGTGGCGCCATCTGTATGATGAATGAACACATGACTTACAGGAATTCTCATTGCAGGGAGATGTCTTCCAGTTCTGGCACCCCATTGAGCTCTGGTGACAATTTCTGGGCATGCTGTAAAGGAAATGAAAATAAATTTGAACGAATGAACTGTAGATAATCAGTTTTGTCAATTTAAAACTCCACTTTCAGTAATCAAATTCTGTTATCAGTAGACTGTTTCATCCCTGGAATAGGCTGCCATATGTGATGTACTATTAAGCGATTAGAATCTCATTCTTCACGAAACGTTGATCTATTAGAGCTATAATAAGCTTTTAGATAGTTTAAATTCTTGGACTTAATGCTTAAATACTCGCGTGATTAATTGATTTATAATCAGAGAGAGAATTCAAATCTTGTCCCCCCCCTGAATCGAAATTAGTTTAGTTTAGTTATATTAACGCCTCGTTGTAAAGCAACACTAGGGCTATTTTGGGACGGACCTCGTAATTTTGAACCACGGTCAAATAACGAGGACGACACCTGAAATGGCAACCCCCTCCCTGAATCGAAAAAAGGAGAAAAAAGTGCTTCGTCGTCAAAATCTGTCCTAAAGAGGAAAAGTTAAATTTTAATTAGTCCTACTTATTAAGTTAATATAAGTTTGTTTAATCAAGAAGGGTGTAGTCTTCCCTTTACTTTCTCGTATATTTACACTTTGCGATATGTTTTGAGTATAATCTATAATCTATTTTGCATCTCTTTTGCTGATTGATTGAGTTTTAGATGTAATACAGATGTACATTTTTTTGCTAGCTCCTCATACAAATTTCCAGTTATCTAGCTTGTTAAGGTTTTGAGTTGTAATACTTGCATATGCATCGGTATACAAATAAACAGACAATACCCAATTTGGCAAAATTAGTCTAAAACTAAATGGAGATCTACTGTTTTATAACAAAGATATTTCCCCCTTCTAATTTGATACTTTTATAAAAGACAAATTAACAGATATTTAAAACCTTGATGGATTATATTTGCATTTTAGTAAATATTTGTAGATTTAATATTTCGCCAATCTAATTCTTTGTGTCTTTGAGTCTTCGTGTCCATGGCACAATCTTAAATCATTCTATTTTACGTGTTCAGAGAGATCTAAAAAGTAGGGATTTATTGGTCAAAATCTTTGAAACTGCTAATTTTGCAAAGCAATCTAACTCTCTGAAAAAGCTATCATTTCCCCTGCCTCCAAAAATTAGGTTCAGCGTTCATCACCATATGTCTAAGGTCGAAAAAGACCGCAATGGTGACTTTAACTTGGCAACATTGTTGACGATCAAATGTTTTTGAACTCTACGCCTTTTGCTACTATATAGTTGTGTTCCAGCTTTATAGTGAATGACTTTTGGCTTGCATATGCCTAATTATTCGCGCATTTGAGTTTGTGACGTTTCATTGTAATTTAAATTATTTTGAACCAAGGTACGCGCATCACTATATGCATTCTTTCACAAAAACAATTTAGCAAATGAATACTGTAAAACTGATTATAGTAGGTATAATATAGCTGGAAGATAAATTGATTTCATAATATGTTCGAGTAGAATAAAAAATGGAGATATTTTTAATAATGAGGAAATTAATAGCTTACTTGCAGCTTCTAATCCTATAACCAGGGACAGGAAAATGAAACTGTAAAGCATCATATTTGGAAGAAGTTTTCTTCTGAAAGGATATAACGAGAATAGTAAAAATCAATAACAAATAGTTAAGATTAATAATTGATGAGCACTTAACTTTCTCCAGATTAACTCTGATTTCAAGGCGCTTACTTAAGCTATATCCTCTGTTTTTATTGCATCAATTTAAACTGTATTCCAGATTTTATGGCGACGATCTAAGCCATATTCCTTCTTTCATTGTGTCAAACTATATTCCTAATTTTATGGCGTCAGTCTAAGCCACATTTTAAAGTAAATTCATTCGAAAAAAATTACATAATTAGCAGATGTTGTTATTTTTTTAATTAGCAGATTGTATTTTAAATAGAAAAGTATTGATTTAGAAAGTAAATAAGCTGTTTTTCTTTTAACAATAAAGTTCATCAATTTGACGTCTACGAAAAAGTAACAACATCCTGTCTACAGCTTTTTATACGGTATTACAAACAGATAAATACGAACAAGAACAATGCCTGATTATCCGGTTATTCAAATACAAGTTAGCCCGATAGTGATAAAGCCGAAAAATTTAGGTGAATAAATTTGTTTCACAAATTCAGCAATTAAAGTGTTTGTGTCAAATTTCGGAATGAATTTTTTGAAAGTGTTGACCGTCTGTCGGTACTTGCATTCACAATCATGTAAATAAAATAATTTCAAGCCAGCGTCCTGTCACAGGGGTAGAGCGCCTTCCCCGTGATCTGGGCGTGCCGGGTTCGAGTCCCGGTTTGGGCATGGTTGTTGTTCATCTGTTCTATCTGTGAGAAGTGTGGATGTGTCCCCCTCGGCTTAAAACCACTGACTTCGACAGCTGGCTTGTCTAATAACAAGTGCTATTAGAAACAACAATAGACAATCCCCCCAAACCCCCCAATGACTTAAATACATGAAGCTTTAAATTGATTTTGGAGCTTTGAATCTAATTTAATCTACTGGGAAAAATATCTCCAAAGTACAAATTCGGTTTTGGCAGTCTCTACAAAAAAAAAAGCATGCTAATTGACTCTTTTCTAATTCACCATTAATTATGCAATTGATAATACACGATTACATTAATTAGAAAATATCTGACAGCGAAAATATATGGAAATATTCAAAGAGACTATCTATGTGTATATTCGTGCTCTGCAGGCCAGAGGATTTGACTTAGAACTTTCAAATGTTGCACTTGCATGAATGTTTGCATTTTTTTTCAGTTAACCTTCGAAAATCCCAGTAGGAGAACATAAATTTGTACAACTTAAAAATTTAAAACATGGTATTCTTTATATGATATTGATTTCAATCTAAACCAATTATCTGAAATCAAATATAATTGTATAATATCAATGGTGGATCAACTGGTAGCCTCATACAGCTACAATTTAATAAATTATAGTCTACAAAGGATATTAAAGGCCAACTTACTCGTAAGTTTTTACCAGACAGTCGATAAAGTGTATCCGTTACGACTGAAAAGACAAACCGACGAGCACAACTGATTAATTCCTTTCCAACTGATAACGCACTTGATTTCCCCCGATAAATTGACGAACCGGAAGCTGATATCTTGGCGGAGAGAAGCGGGAAATTTTGTGGCAATCTCTCTGTAGCTGGGGATTCCCTCGCGTATCTGGAGTGGCAAATTTGTTCAACAAGAAAGAAATTTCCTTTCGCTTTCTATTTGCATTTAACGAACGTACGGACTTCCGAAAAGTGTTATTCTTTCTAAGAAAAAGAAAATAATCGAAAAAAGATTCAAAGAAAATGAACAAAAATACATGCTTGCAACTTTTATTTTCTCCTATACAAAGAGAAAGTATTGCCTTTGATGAAAAGTATGACTTGAAAATTTATACTTATTTTCACATTTCAAACCTTTTAATCCTTTCGTAGACCATTTATTTGTCTTTTGAATTCCCTTCGAGTTTTTTGTGTGCCTTATTATTAATTAAACAATAATATTTAAGGGAATATATTTTATTTCGTCAATTTTATGTTTACATTTAAATTCAAGAGATGCAAGTGATGGTATCATTAAGAAAATTCAGTTCAGCAACGATTATTTTTTAAGGAAAGTTGAGAAGAATGTTAATATGCATAAGAGTCTTTTACATTCTGAACATAAAATGCTTTTTTCTTGGCTTTCCTACTACATTTTCTACATCATCTATAATTGGAAATTAATTTTGATGTATAATTTCTCAAACTGGCAAAGCGTAAAACATCTGCAACCCCATATTTTTTTTCTTGCAAACAAGCAGGACAGCCTTTCCTTTTTATTATTAATATTCATGCATCAAGATTATTATTATCGGGTCGGGTCGGTCTAATGTCACTTGGTCATACCAAGTCGAATGATATTTGGCTCTTTCAAATTAAGGCAGAAGTGTGGGCCTTTCGTTGTTAACGAGCACCGTTAAGGTGAAAGTACGACTTTGTTCAAACACACACGACGCAACCCTTTTTCGGGGACGGTTGAACTTATTCATCCATCCGCAAGTCAGAATTTAGATCCAAATCAGAGACCGATTCATCCCAGACTCAGTACCTCCAGAGGTATAATTTATTATGGGAACTTGAAGGACTTTGCAGTCACGACATATTTAACGTGCCCCAATTGCCATTAGTCAACACAGCGGTCTTTTGCCGAGACGAGGACAGAATTGGCTGGATTATTATTATTTATTGGTTGATGAGTTAATGCTATTCGGAATGTTAGCTAATCTGTACTTCGGTTTCGTCTGTTCACTTGTCGCAGTATAAAACTGCTTTGAAAAAAGCAATGATATGAAAAAGTACAAAGCCGTCATTTTACAGTTTTTCTTCCTATTAGGTAACTATTAGGTTTGCATCTGAAGATGAATTCTCCGCCAAAGTTAAATTCTATTTTCCCAACTAATTCAGTTTGGAAAGTTGTTACAACCAATAATTATCAAACTTCGGCACAGTATTTTTCACTGAATAGTTAATTGAACTGCCTTATAGATTTGTAATCTCATTAAACTCCAGAACAGTTATAAATTTCATAAAAATTCAAAATATTTTCATTTATCAAAAATCAACTCTGAAATCTTAGTACAGTTTTCAAATGCAATACATTCATTCATTTTCTTGTTAAATATTTTTAAATTAAAAACGTATATTTAGGTTCAGTTAATTTTTTTAATGTAAACATTTTAATCATTTTTTATATTTCCGAATTCTATATAATTAATTTTATAATTAATCTATTAATTTTATATATTCCATTTTTATTTTTTATATTTTGGAATAATTATGAATTATTTCTCAAATTTAGTCGATGTTGAGTTATTTCCTAAAATTTAATGCAATGAAAAACAAGTTTATGAGTATATAAAGTGCATTTCCTTTAAAAACAACGAATCTCAAAGGCTCTTTTGAAAGCTTACTCAAGTTAAATCTTCAACTGCTTGTTTTAAAAAAAAGAGAATTACATATCAACAATCAGTTTAGATTTTATTTTACCAACTGCTCACTCTACTTTGATAACAAAATATTATTTAAAAAAAATTAAAATCACATTTTCTGGAATTGGGTTTTTGCATTTGTTGGTTCATATATAACTCTTTTTAAAATGATAAACAGATGTATCTTCTGTGATTTTCTTTAAAAAAATATCTCAATTTCGGTTTACCACACAAATACATTTTTTTTAAATTTCAATTTTTAACATTACATTTTTTTTCATTTCTGTTTGAAATATTCTTAAAAATATATCTTATTATAAATTTTTAAAGAATTAATCTTGCGCAGGAATGATCATTCAGTTTATTAGATGTTTATAAATTATTATTAGATGTTATCATTCAGTTATTTAGATGTTTATTAGATATAATAATTGGTAATATAAATTAATATCAACATAATTTCTAAGTCTCAAGATAAGAATTGTCAGTTTCTTATTAAATGTATAGTTAAATGTATTGCGGTTCCAGATAGTATGAAAATATTTTAGAATAATTTATATACGCTTGTTAATAATGCACGAAACATCTAAACCTGAAAAAAACGACACTTTATTCTTATGATCACAGAGATAAAAACTTGGGGTTTTTAGCAGTAAATTCACTTGCTACCTAATCAACAATGCTTAAATAAAATAAGAAGTCAAAATTGACCGAATCGTTCGTTTTCAAGGTATCCGACTACTTTCGAAGGCAAATTTTTGAAAAATTAGTTTTAAATATTATTTAAAAATTTTGGTTTTAAGATGTATTGCCAACTATAATACTAAATACTATAAGTACAAAAAAAAAACATTTAAAAATATAATATATTTTGAGAAATAGGAAAATTGGCAGTACATTTTAATGAAATTTTACCAAAACTGTTTACACTCAACAGAAAATTGTAATGCAGCAATCCTATTTTTCTTTGTACATAAGTTATAGAATATGAAAGAAAATGTAATGAACCAAAATTTAAGAAAAATTTTGAGATGCAAAGTAATCGTGGGTATAAATATACGTATATATGCATTTTTCCCATCATTTTACAACTTAGTTTTTCTAAAAACACCTATAAATGAAAAACTATTTCACCAACAATGAAACTTTTGGTTCATTTCATTACCCTCATTATTTAAAACACACACTGAAATTTTTTATGTAAATACATCTATTAGTTTTTGAGATGTCATGATAATGGTGGAGAATTTATATGAAAATTACAGTTTTGACAAAATTAAAGTTAAAAACAAAGTTTAATTGAAAAATGTGTGACCCCGGATGTTAGATCAGGCCTGCCTTTTCTTGAGAAAGGTAAACTGTTTTGAGAAGTAGGAAGTCTAAACTACAAGAAATAACAAAGAAACTAACAAATCTCCAATGTGTTAGATAATCAGTGTTTTTTACGTGGTCGGATACCTTAAGTGAATTAGACATAAAATAATTAGTCTTAATATTTAACATCTCAAAATGCAAAAATTACATAGACGATATTGAAAAAAAATAGGGTATTTGGAAAGATTTAAAATACAATAGGAAAAGAAAAAGGAATTTAAGCTAAATAAATGAAAAATCATACTCCGTAAGGCTTAAAGCCTGTTCAAAATCTATCTGGTATGTCCTGTATAATTATAGCTAGTATTCATAGAGAATTTCAAAATTCACATCAGAATTCTGTCATAAAGCAATTTTTTAGCTCTTTTTTTTTTGCTAATTAACAAATATTAAAAAATTTAATTCAATTCCTACTTAGGTCAACCAAGAAAAATCTATTTTCGATACGTTTTATTAAATAATTATCAAAAAAATATTAAGTATAAAAAATTATTGATTTTCGCAAGAAATGAATTTGCATTCTTCACTTTCTCGTGAAAAATAACGGAATCCTCGCATTGCCTGTTGATTTCAAATTTCATTACAAACTACTAAAGCTCTATTTAAAGTATTAAATGTGAATTAAATTAAAGTAACGAATTAATATTTAAAAAAACTGTATTCACATCAAATGTCATCCACTACAAGTTTAAAAAAATGTATTTGAACTTGAGTAGATGAATAAAAACATTTTATTAGTAATTGCAAATTTGAACAAGACATATAAGTAAATGTATACAAGGAGAGTATGATCTAATAGTAGGAATTGAAAAATAGAAATTTAATATACATATTTTTTTTTCCTTTTTCTATAGAGTTATTTCTGAGGTGGTTTTTTTTTTTTTTTTTTTGTATGGAATAATAAGAGAGCACTTTGAATTTATATCTACCACTTGCACATTCATTAGAATAAATAATTCGTCTATCTTTTGAAGGATTTTATCTAAAATTTTACCTATTTACAATTTTGTTGCAATATTAATTTGTATAATTTGTTCGCTTAAAAATTGACTAAAAACTGTGGTGCCATCTATTGACTAGATACCAAGTTGTTTTAATTTTGAAATTTAAAAAAAAACTTTTTTTAAGCTAATATAATTATATTTATAATTTTAAATAATTACGTGGAAAAATCTGTCCAAAAAATGTAAATACTTAGTCAAAAATATGAAGAAGTTACGTCTATCATTAATAATACAATTCTTTAAGCACATATCCAGTTCAAGTTTACTTGGTACCATCTAAACCCCAAATCCATGCCCCCAAAAGCATATTAAATTTTTATGTGTCCCTTATCAATGTATATTTACACATTTGTATACATATATAAATAAAACATAGCTAAATAAATAAAACACAATTCGATATCATAAATTCAAATTTTTTTAAATAGTGAAATATTAATAAATCTCCATAATAAAGAATTTTAATGTTTTGAAATTTTCTATAATGTCAACTAACTTCGACATACATAATTCATAAACATAAATTAGTAAGCATTTATAGTTGAAATTAAATGTATATAATGAATTTTAGCAATAATGAAGAGACACGAAAATCCTAGGAGTAAACGACAGCACCAACTAAGGGGCAAGGAGCCATTACGCGGTCGTATAGACCATCTAATAAAACCAGACCTGTTTGAGATGTTATTCCAGGTTCGGTAACTTTTTTTTATGAAGTGCTATTTTTTGAATTATTTTATTAAAATAATTGCAAAGGTTTGAGGCAGGTTTTTTGTTAATGAAATATTCATTTTTTTAAAAAAATAAATCAAGCGGTTCTCATTATCTTTATTTTTATTAAGATACTTTTATCGTAAATTTTTTGAACGTATTTTAATAAAATAAATTTCATTTCATTAATTTATTATCGTTATTATTATTCTTTAATTTATTATCAGTGCTATTACAATCCTAATTGTAAATATAAAATACAAAGTAAAAAAAAAGTTTAAAAAAAATTTTGATTAAATTATAAAAAATAATTTGTAATAATATCTGTAAAAGTTAACTTGTTTTACAAATATTATTGTTATTATTATTTTGAACAGAATGCAAAGATTTTAAATATTTTATATCTTTATTCAATATGAATAATGGATTTCAAAGTGACCATGACATAACAAAGCCTCGTGTAACAGAATACTTAAAACCACCACAGTGGGCATTAGAATGATTTAAACAGTTTTTTAATCATATAAGTTCAGGAAAAATTTAAAAAGATTAAGTTTTGTTTACATTTTCATTGAATATTCCGCAACGATTATCTTTTATGAAGATAATTGTTCTTCTTTTCTTTGTTCTTCAAAACTTTGATGATTAAGAAAAAAAAGTTGGGGGAATTAAAAAGAAATGAAGATAGAATTTTAAAATATAGCAAAATGTTGCATAATGTTTAACAAAGGTATATTAGTGATTAAGCACCATCTGATAAAAAAGAACAACAAACGAGTACTAGTTTTTCCTTCAACAACAAAAAGAGGGGAAAAAGTACTTGTCAGTATCCCGTTTTAACACGAAATGTCTTTCCTCTTATGTGACATTTTAACTGTGTTAGATTTATTTATGAAATCCGGACATTTTAAAAAAATTTCGATTAAATGAAAAAAATTCTTGCTGCTTATATACAACTTTCATTTTGTATTATCTCTATAGAAATTCCTTTTCACTGACAGATATACTATATTTATATATAAATTTAACAAAGAAGCAGGTATATCAGTTTTCTTCTACAAATTCTATAAAAAAAGTAAAAAAATTCCTGTTAATAAATTTAAAAAAAGGACCGTAATAAATAATAGTGTTATAAATACATTTTGAGAAACTGAGAAAACAACAAATGAAACCTTTGAATGTGTTAGCTATTTTCGATTGCTTATCTAATTAATTTTTAAATGCCATAGAATTCGCATACAATAACATGTCGGATTCGTTAATCGAATTACTGAATTTTTAGTACTTAAATCTGGAATTAAATGAAAGTATTAAATCATTAAAAATAGTATCGCTTGGAAATTTTTTAATAATTCAGGTATCCTTTATATTAATATAGGGATTGAAAAAACAATAAATGTCACAAATTGGATATGCCATCTAAATAGAAAATTTGTTGGTCAGAGAAGTAATCTACTACTCATAAAGTTTTTTTTAAAATTTAGTCGTTGATTTTAATCTAATACTTCGCCTACATGTTTAAAAAATAATAGAAACTTTCATCATTAACACTATGGATATTTGAATTATTTTCGGATCAATATTGAGCAACATTGGTCCGATTATTGATATAGATATGGATGGATCAATATTGCACAATATTCTGCACTTTATAGAAAATGCATCATTTACTAATGAAAGAAAAATCATCCATATTCTATGTCATTAATACATAATGATACATGTATTTATTCGTTAACCTTTCTTTTTATTATTTGCAAAAGAGTTTGCCCTTCATGATAATATTTATCTTTTTTGTTTACTTATAAATTTTCAAACCTCACCGAGGCTGAAAGTTGAAATAAAGCCAGATATACTTTTATAAAGCATTAGTCTGCAATCCTTGAGTTCTACCTTCAATATTTCGAATCTTTTCATTTCTTTCTTCAAAGTTTGCGAATATGAGAAATAATAGAAAAATAGGATACAAAAGGATTCTTTTGCCAAACGACCTTCGTGTTCGTTTTGTTAATTGCAGACGAACAGCTTTGAAAGACTCTCCCCATGAAAGAAAGAATCCTCAGGAATTGCGAGACTTCCTTTTTTTTATAACTGACTTGTCTCGATTCTAATCCAGTTACTCGGAGCTTAAAGACAGAAGTTACCGAGTAAAGAGAGGACCCAATCCCGCTACATCAGCAAAACATTTAGTTAAAAAAAAATTATAACAGGTGCGGTTTGCTGATAACTCTGCTAGCTGAAGTAGCAGACGATGTTGATCGGAATCGGCTTTGCCTCTAAATCCGGATTTTAAAAACTGTTTTAAGGGAATTTAAATGTCTCGCTGAGTTTACTGAACTGCGTTTTATGGTTTCCAGTACCATAATTCTTAAATCGATATTAGATTACCTTAGTTTGGTGACTGCGCTGTAAAAAGGGGAAACACTTGACAGAATCTTTAAGGTAATCGTAACTATTATAATTGTTCTACACATCAGTTTTTATGAGAATTTTTATCATGACAGAATATTTAAGGTAATCGTAACTATTATAATTGTTCTACGCATTGTTTTTTATGAGAATTGTCATCATATTATTATTACTAAGTCAAAATAAGCTAGTAACAAAAAGAACAACCTAACGAAGTCAATGTAAAATCATCGATTCATGTGAAATGTGCAGGTCGCTTAAATTTTACTTTATTTTACACCGACTTACGGCAGTTATATAATCATGATGTTATGTAAGTTGATTATTGGTTGATTCCACATCTTTACCTCTACTTATAATAAAGTTAAATGTGTGTGTGTGTGTGTGTGTGTGTGTGTGTGTGTGTGTGTGTTGGCTGTCTACAGCCAATATCGTTTGACCTAAAGCTACAAATTTTGACTCAGGCATACTTTGGAAGGCGGTGATGTGTATTTTGGAGGGATTTTTGTTTTGAAATTTTAGTTAATTAGAAATTAAGCGAAATTTTAGATTTTTTGCGATATCATCCGAAAATATTGGAATACAAAAATGATTTTTTCATCTTAAAAATAAAAAAAAAATAATCTTTTTAGTGGTACTATTTTGTAATCATATAGATTAAGTTTTTATCTTAAATTCCTTAAATTTAGAAAAAAATTAAAGTTAAAGCAAACTGGTTTTATTAAAAAATAATTTTAATATACTTTCTAACAATTTAACATAAAACAAAACAAAATATAATTAAATTTACACGAATGTTAAAACGAAATTAGATTTTATCAACGTGTTACTACCATGACGTTGATAAAAGCTCAATTAAAAAGGCTTTCTGCGAATGAAGCCTTAAAAAATAATCTGTAAAACTAGACATATAAAAAAGTGAAATAAACATGAAATTTCCTCTAGAAAGAACAAGAAAATGGTAACTATAAATTCTTAAAGTTCTGTATTGATTCTATGATTTTATAGCATTTAAGGGAAATATGATTAATTTATATATAAAAAATCCCATTCTAATCGGATTCTAACTCCTAATATTTAAGCAATTAGTACTGAGCATATACACATAGTAAGAAAAATATCTAAGCGAAGTAACGAATACTATTTTATGCAGTTCGAGTCAATAAATGTTCCGACGAATTGGGAATTTAGTATCTTTATATAGAACCTTGGTTATTTGAGTTATGTTAAAAAAAATTTCTTGAGCTATTAACATTTTATATAGAAAAGTTCACTTTGTTGCGACTAATACTGAGTGAGTTTCAAAAATTTGAATTAATATTATCTTATATAAAAAAAAGAGGTGACATTAGACTCCTTCTTTGAAAATCTCAAAAATGATGCACCAATCGGTGCCCGGAATTTATCCAAGGCTGATTAACTAAAAATATAAAATTATTGATTGACAGAAAAAAGTGATATTCGAAACCTCATAACTCAAATTTTGCTGTAGAAGGCGGAAACTTACTTTTTTTATTTAAAAATTTGTGTATCAAATATATTTCATTGAATATGATTCTTATGAACCAAAGGATAATACAAAATTTAGGTTTCATAATTTTTTCAAAATATATTTATTGACTGAAACAAAATAAAAAAAATACTATTTGCGCCATGTAATTTCTTTGAAAATTGAAATTAAAAGCAGAATTTTATCATGAATCAGAGATATTTTTATCAAATAATTCTCTGAGATATTGTAAAAATATATAAAAAATTATTCTGTATCACACATAAGATTTCAGTGCTCAGACTAGTCGGTTTTCTATATTCATATTTTTGCAAAAATACGTTTGGTTTCAGCAAAAATACCTTTTTAATTAAAAGAAGTTGAATAACTTCTGCTACGATTCAAATTTTACTGGAATTGACTAAAAGCTAGAGAGATACATAATACAATGAACAGAAACGAAGTAAGCTACTATAATAGCACGAGTTTGATTAAAAAAATGAAGCTTAAAAAATTTTACTGAAGAAGCTATTAAGACACAAAGTTTCATACATTTTTATAATTAATTGAAAAATTTAGCAAATATAAATTCACGCGAACCATCTGCTCACCAATTGCTGCTAGTTATACAATAAAGTTAGTTGAGTGCTTGTATCTTATTTCTATCCTTCGAATAATTCAAAAAGAAATTTATTTTAGAATTAATTCTGAATTTGGAATTCATTTAGAATAAATTTTGTGACTTGTAATCATTTTTTAAATTTGCATCCATCTGCCAATATTCTGATTAACTATTCTCAAGTTTTGCTTAAACATCAAAGTAAATATGCACGAAAATAAAATGAATAAGGAATCCTTATTTCTAAAAACACTTTCCCTAACTATTTCGAATATTTCCAAAAGCATAGAAAGAAAATGCTATTGCTCAGATTTGTAATTTATTTTAATGACTTGGCAGAATGATGATAAATAACCGAAAAGGGAAACGTTGTCATACATTAATAAATAAATATCTGTTATTTCATTCTAAACAGAACAAAAACAGACGAATTCGATTCGCATCAACACTCTAACCTAATTTTATTAGTTTCTTCTGAAAACAAGAACGGAAGTGACTTTGAAAAAATTCCCTATTCAAAAAGAATACTACAGCAGCAAGTAGATTCATTTTCGAACACAAAAAAGAATTCTGTGAAAGCTGGAAAGGTAGCCGAGAATGTACTTCTACATTTGCAGACGATTCGATTGTGATTCGTTCCTTTTAGAAGATATTTATTTTCATTCCAATATTTTTTCCTTACTTCGTTTATGGAATCTTTTATTACAGTCGACTAGCGTTTTCTTTGTGCTGCATAAGATATATGAGTAAATGGTGGACTTTTCTCATTTAGTTGTTTATTCCTCATCACACAGCTACGGCAGCGGAGTGTCTATTTCCTTTTATAAAGGCATTTGTTTGAAGTTTGAATAGCAACTGGACATTAATAATAAATTCCTATGAATCCTAGATATCTTGGTGATTCTTTCAGAAGTTCACTTAGGTATTTATGGCGAATATTTGCCCACAAATGATTTCGCGTATTCTTAAATTATTGGAACTCGGTTTTCTGTGCCTTGCGCTTTTTCGTTTGAGGTACACCTTAAATAGTAGGAAAAGTATATATTTCAAAATAATATAATTATAATAAAAATTATTTATTACATATCAATTTAATTTAATATAAAATTATACTTCATAGTTTTTTTGACGACATCTCTTTAATCGGATTATCCAATAAATTAATATATATATATTGCTTTTTTTGCCAAAATAGGAGACAATGACATAAAGTTGTCTATATAAAACTAAATCGTTTGTTTAAAAATAATTCGTTCGAAAAAATAAAAATAAATTTAGATATTAACTTATACATCTATTTTATTTAAACCAAAGGCAAAATATCATTTCGGGTAGAAGTCATCTTTAAATATTGGTGTAATAGTAAAATTTCACTTGGAACAAATACTTTGTATGACGTATAGCATCCTGAAATTTCTGTAATTTATAATAAATTCTTTAAATTTAAATTTTGACTTTTCTAAAATTAAATTTGAATAGTATAATAATAAGATAAATCAAAATTTCGACTTGGATTAATAAGTTTTTATTTTGATAAAAAAAATTGTGAATACTTCTCAAAAGATTCAAATCAAACTTCCTTGGATTGCAGATAAGTTTTATCCTAAAATATAGAAATTAGAATTTTCATGTTGAAAAAAGTAGATTGAGATATTACAGTTCCATAGCATCAGAACGCAAACTGCTATTGCACATTCTATTTGGACGAAAACAAATTTTATCAAATAAAATGATTGAGTTTCTTTGCTAAAAAGGCCAATCTTAATTTGAATTAATATTTTTTTCTGAATTCAAGTCAATAGCTATTAATTTTCTATTCATCAGCTACATGCCTCTGAATATTTTAGTTTTGTAGCGATTATATCAGAATGACAAACTGGCACTACATCTAATATGTTATTTTTCAGATTTCCATACCATTGTAGTGAGATGATATACGATGAGACGCTGATTGAAATCAATTTTAATCAAGGCCAAACTTATATTTAGGATTTTCTATTTTTCAAAATGGAGCTTTCCCAGTAAGATGGTAAGTAAAACTGCACCATGGACTAGCTTTTATTACAAAAATGCAATCTGTTATCTAATGTGGGACTTGTATAATAGTAGCCCTTGATTTATGCTGTGCATTTTGTGAAGGTCGTCCTTCACAAGATGCTTTGTTAATAGCAATATAGATTGTTTAAAAAATGTATACTTATTTTGAATAACTATTACGACTATATAAATAAAAATAAATGTATGTCTCTTATGCGCTGCCGTACAGCTCATCCAATTCCGATAAAACTTTGACTACTTATTACCTGCAAATACGGGGTGGTTATATGCATAGTTAAATTATCTAATAAATAAAAACATATTTTTTGGATCTATTTACCTAGTCTATTAACCAAGTATTAATGAATTTTTATTTGTTCGTAGCTTAAGCTCCCCCGTACAACTAATCCGATAGCGATAAAACTTCGAAAACATATTATTTGCAAGTATGCGAAAGTATTGTATTGTATAATATTACAATCTTCTAAAGTATAAAAAATATTTTCAGATCTATTTACCGCATCTATAAACCATGGATTAAGCATCAAATAACTCTCCAAGGAGACACAACAGATTCAGTAAAGATGTTAAATTCAAGCTAGACGTTAATATTTCGTAGCTATTGTACGTAAATGCAATGTAAGTCTTTCTCTGAGGTAATAGCTTTATTAGAGTGTGCGAGGAAGTTTCAGGAAAACCAATCCTATAGATTTGAAATTTTACCAAAACATTTAATAAAATTTTAACGTTTTTTGCAGTAACTTCCGGAAATATTAAAGTACAAGTAATTTTGCCCCATCTTAGTTTTTTAAAAATTATTTTTTCAACTATATTAAAGATTTTATGGTATAAACATATTTTTCACGATAACCAAGATTATTTCTTCTGCGGCAGCAAAGTGAAGGGTACCAGCTAGTAATTAAGTAAAAAGTCAATATCGCACATCAAAGTTTCATAGTCAAATGAATTCATAGAAATATAGAATTTTAACTATTTATAGATAGTATACAAAGTTTATGACTATCAATGTCCCAGAACTATTATTAAAGCATTGGAAAGGTTCCAGGTTGATAAGTTTTATGATTGACAACATCAACTAGATTTAAATATGAATCATAGATAGATGAGAAAAAAATAAAAGATGAAAAATACACACACATGCAAAGCATACTTAAACAAGTTCACAGTGAATGTTTTCAAGACTAATGAATGCAATCGTTGATGCAGAATCCTCATAAGGTCGTCCTTCGTTCATGTAGAATCCTCGTATTTCGATCTGTTGCGTTGCATAAAATCGTCGCAATGTGATAGGTTTAGAACTCTGGGCTTGGAGAAGTGCAAAATTTGTCTCAAAAGACAATTTATTACGGATTAGTCTAGATCATAGGTTCCCAACGTGGGCGATAACACCCCTTTGTGGGCGTTTGAAGCTTTCAGGGGGGGCAGTAAAAGACCTAGAGAAAATTAGGGGACGGTGATATGGCACGAAGGGGCGTTAGAAGATTTACCAAATACAGGTACAATAACTTCAAGGAATGATTCCAAGACATTTTTAACATGGACATACCAGACTTAGTTTTGGATCTTTTTTCCTATGTCAACACAGCAGGAGCACCTCAGTTAGAAGAAGAACTAATAGAACTGACGACAAATGAGGATCTAAAAATTAAATTCAAGAATGGCTACCAAGAATTTTGGTTGCAGAAGTCTATTTCACAACTGCATTCAGGATTATGGTCTATTGTTCAACGACTTCTGATTGTATTCCCCTCTTTATATTTAGTAGAATATGGATTTAGTGCTGAGGCAACACTGGTAACGAAAAAGAGAAATCGGATCCATATTATTGAACGCGGCCACTTGCGATTGTTTTTAAGTGAAATCGAGCCTGATATTAACAGGCTCCTTAAAACGCATCAAATTCAGCCTTCTCATTAGAAATTCGATGTCTTTAAATTTTAATAAAAATGCTTTTTAATATAATTAAGTGTGCGTTTTGATTGGTCTCTTATGATTTTGATTGGTTTATTTTGAATTAATTCGCATCATCAAAATCCCTGCCTGTCCAAAACTTTTCTTCTTCTTTTTTTAAATAAACAAGAAATTCAGTAGGGTTTCAATTCAAACAATATTCTATATATTAGAATTTTTTTTAATTCGTGTTTTCACCATGCATTATGTACGCTATTATTTATCTGGAGCGGGAGGGGGGGGAGCGATATTGAAATATTCATTAGAAAAGGGGGGCACCAGTTCAAAAAAGGTTGGGAACCTCTGATATAGATCACCTTAATCTCGGCAAACGCACTGATAATGTGAAGATTAGCCAAAACTGGAGAAATAATAACGAAGAGCTTATTTCTTGTGATGAAATTGTTAATTTTTTTTTAATTGAAAGAATCTAAATAAATGGTAAATTGGCAATACAAATGTCCCCCATTTTCGACAATATTGATCTTGATTTGCTAATTTTTGCTAGTTTTGACATAATATTTCATGTATCATCACAGTGTAGCGAAATTCGATGAATGTGATAAAATTTCACGTCCAATTCTTTCCCTAAGCATATAATCAAGAAAATTCCAACAGGACAATTAAAAAATGAAATATTGTAATATGTTTCGAAGTTAATTAATAAAAAATTTAATGCTAATTCTTTTTATGTTCTGACTATAAATGTTCTGAATAACGGTATGTTATTCAGAGCATTTGGTGTCTCTCTTAATATGTTCATGTAAATTTATATGTAAATTTATTCCATTAATCATGTAATAAATTTAACAAATCGATATTAAATGCTAATCTTTGTTTAAATTCTAGATTTGAAGTAAGCATATTTTAATTCTCAGGATTGTATGGATGGCATAATTTATAAAATAAACATTTAAAAAAAATTACTTTAATCCTTTTTTTGCTTTGTTTGTTTATTAATACCAGTACATCTCATATTTAAGTTTCTAAGTTTATTAAGTTAGAGTTTTTCTAAGTTTAGTTGAAATTCTATATTAACAAAGCTGTCATTTGGCCAATAAGGTGCTTTAATTATTTTTCAGCTATTGAAATACAAGAACAGAGAAATATTCGGAAATTGATCTATAAATTAAATGGGTTTTTTTATATTCAGTGCTTGCTTATATTTTTTTATAGAATTAATTTACAAAAGCGCTATGAAACAGCTCATTAAAATTTCAAAGCATAACAAAAACTGAAAGACTTTCCAATCACTAAATATTTTGGATTTTCTCACTATTTTATACTTGTCAGATCTAATTAAATAAAAAAAAATTAAATGTAATGCAAACGTCTCTTCTACCATTTACCAATGTGTATTACATTGAAAGCTTGCTTTCATTCCGTTAATCCATAGTAAAATGTAATGCTAGTACCTTGCAAACAATGTTTTGCAAAGTTTATTCAAAAGATAAAAATTTCAGTTCAGTCTTTACATCAGATAAAATTCTCCGTTTGAAAGGTAGTAGCAATTTCCGATTATATAGCTATTTGGAGCTTCTGGGCTAAAAGAAGAAGGGGGGGAATATAGATAAGTATATTAAAAAATGCTGTTGGCTAACTGGTAAAGAAATTCGTAGCAATTACAAATATTATAAATTATAAAGTATCAAGATTACAATATCAGCTTTGATTGAACAATTAAAACCATTATTGAATAAGTAAAAATGAAATTTCTCCCCCCCCCTACTTAGAGCTATAAAGGCGTGTTAATCATTCTTTTATCTCTTCATATGCATCTTAACAATTTTGTTGAATTATACTTTTTATTATAGTAATTGTTTGAAATTTCCAATTTCTTTATAATATTATTTACTAATTAAATACTTTTACTTGTAAGTCAGAAAATCATCAACTAATTATTATGATTAATGCTTTGAGAATTTTATTTTTTTAATCCTTTTTTTCCATGATATAGCTATTAAAAATATATAAAAACACACTAGTTTTACAAAATTGCAAAAATAAAAATAAATTAAACAAAGTATGTTAAAGTAAAAAAAGTTAAACTAAATTATTAATATGTTGATTAAATTAAAAATTACTAAACTAAATTTTTCAGTTATTAAAAACTAGCTGATATATTTAGCTTTGTTTAGGATTTACATAATTTCACGAGAAATATTTATAACGTTAAAACTACTTTTGGGGAAAATTGCATACAAAATACTTTGTTTATGTAAAATATTGAGCGTCTGCTTACGTACATGAGAATACCAACTGAATCAAGAACTTTTAAAAGTAGCCGATAGATAATCTTAACAATGGACTCCCGCTTAGTTTAAAACTTGATTATAGCACGACTTTAAACGATTGTCAAAAGACGCATTGAAATAAATGAAATTTAAAAATAGTGGTAGAATCGCTTAAAATATTAGAAAGGCAAATTTTTGGATAATTTTTTCCCTAATTTTTGAGCTTAAAAAATTAACAATTTTCTTTCTCATGTCTTATATAATTAACCTTCCAAAATTTATTTGAATTCGGCACTGTTATGTACGAGGATGCTACTTATACTAAGACGAAGGCCACATAATGTGCGCTGTCTGAAGTCTAAGTAGTGAATGACGAAGTTCATGGTGAGTGGAGCTAATTACAAGTACCTAAAAAACGTCTTAATGGTATTTAAAGTATCTTAATGAAGTGCTAATGGCGATAAAACTATTTTCGAGCTAATGATCGCTTTAACATTTTCAGTTTTTAAATCTTCAAAAGAAAAAAAGAAAGAAAGAAAAATTATTTGCTTGTTGTCGAACTGCTTAACTGCTGTCGAACTGCTGTTTGCCGAGATCTATTACATAAACATATATCGTGCTATTAGAAATTTATTCTTGAAAAATACCGAATGATTCAGTGTTTTAAAAAAATATATATTATAACATTCAAACCTGTAAGTGCACATGATACACATTTCGTTCGAATATTCGACAGAACACATGGCAAAATACAAAGCTATTATTTTCTGAACATAGTTTCTTCATGGACGGCGAGTACTCATTAAAAAAGGAAACTTTCAAAAATTTAATTATAACTTAAATTTAATCGAAATATTATCGCATTTCCTCAATAATTTCGTATTAGGGAATTAAGATATTTTGTGACCTTAGACGGTGCACTTTACAAGACTTCTGTTTAAATGAATGAACCAATCTAGTTTCACAATTTCACAGATATTGCTGATTTATTTTAGGTTAATTTTTATTTTATCTATTTTTATTACATGGAAATTTATTTCTTTTGATTCAACTAGACTGTTCAGCATCTGCAATTTATAAAACCGAATTTCGGTGTTAGTAAATATTTTGATAATTAAAGTGAGCATTAAGAGATATTTAGGAACTTGATGAATTATACTTGCTAAAGTAAAGTTGATCCTAATATTTTATAATTCATAAATTTTGTATTGACAGCAAAGTAGAAAGAAGCTTTTGATTTTCCGTAGATTCGCTTTAGGTTCTACGTAGCTGCATATTCTGCCTAATTAGTAAACAGCCATTATAATTTCTTAAGATGATATTGCACCAAAACTTTTTTACATTTCTTAAAAATTCAAAAAAAGTGAAATTGATTGTTTAGTTTTTTTTTTCAGTATAATTTTTATTAGTTTTATAATCATTTTTTAAACATATTTTTAAGTTTGGCTTAATAATAATTTTTTTTTATGTTATGGTGTTTACTCATAAATGTCGAGCGACGACATTAAATAAATATATTTTTTATGCATTTTATCGTTGACAAATAATTAATGAAAAAATTTTAAACTTAATAATAATAATAAAAACAGAGGAATCAAATGTAGAATGTCATATTAGAAATATTACAGTTCTAATATTTTTATCTGTGAATTTTTTTTAAACGTTTATGATGGCACATATAAATATATATAACATCTTACTTGCCAACAGAAAATGCACCAATTTTAGCTCTTTTTTCTCACAAGTTAAAAAAACTTCTAAAGTTTCATACTAGATTATTTTAATTTATTTTTTAAATATTTTAGAAAACAATAATGAGATATTGACTAACTATTTACAAAAGAGGGAAAATGCTCCTCCCTTTTTAAATGGTGTTACTTTCTATAATGAAATATATTATAATGTATTATTTTCATCCTTCGTAATACATAAAAAATCTTCCAAAAATATTACAGACAGTCTTCTGCGATATGTCTCTTTTGAGCAATGAAAAAATTCATAGTAATTATTAGGTAATAATGTCTTCGTTTCGAATCTTGGCTGTGATAAGAAGTTGCTAGTTTAAGATCTCCTGATGGCTTGGAGTGGAATTTTGGAAATTCAGTAACGCTCAAGAGCCTTCGAATTATTGTCTCACGACCCTACATGAAAATTATAAGTTTCAAAAGAGTTCTTATATATCTTCAAAGCAATAATATTAATCTAATTATATTGATATCTGACTTATGTAAGAATATATTTTCATGAGACTGTATTTCAACAAAATTTCTTGGCTATAAGTTAATCAAATGCTAAGTTAATAAGTTAATTAAATTGAATAACTTAGTATCCATTTTATATGAGAGTGACAACGAGCCAATAAATAAATCTCATAATTAAAATTTTATATAAAATGCTTATTCAATGTAAATGGAAAAATGAAAAAAAAAATCCCATTTTTATTTTTGTAAATATTAGACGACTTCGGCTATTTCTATTATATTAATAGCATTGATTTAGCAATACCAATACTTTTATAAGCCGTAATTTATGCAATGAAATAAAGAATAATTATAAATTACAATTGTATTGTAAGTATATTTTACTATTCAAAATAATAGCACCCAACTTTTATTAAGTACTTCTTATTACAACAAGGAAAAAACCTAGGTATTTTAAATTACACTCACAAAATAAACATATAGCATTGTGATTAATTAGCAATGCTTAGAAAATGATGAAATGAAACCGAAATCATTCCAGATGTTGATTCTGAAACAGGCACTTTGTCATAGTTTTTTTTTTCCATAAAGAATGTACTGTGTTGTAAAATTTTTTTATCTTGAAAATGGCATCGAAAATAATTAGTGATCTCTGATGTTATATCTAGAGAGGGCATAAGTTTGCGTATAAAGAAAAGGGAAAAAAAATCTTCTTGGCAAAGACAGATTTTGTATTACTATCTTTCTACATAAATTGTTGATGTTAGAAATAGTAAAAATTAGGGTTTGTAAATTAAATCTTGTCCTCTAACTACTAAGATATCGCCGTTATTGAAAAGCTTTAATTGCTAATTTGACTAGTTGATTTATTTTTCTATCTTCAATATTAAGAAAGTTATGGTGAAATGAAAATTTCGACTCCCACCATTTCCACCCCCTTTGAGCCAGAGGGGCCATTTACAAACTCGTCGGAGAATTTTATATTTCTAACAACATATTCCAAGCCAGTTAAAGCTTAAAAAATTACTCTAGTTATCCTGTTCACAGCATAGAAAAGAAAGGTACCAAGAATATCCAGAATTAAAGCATTTTTCTTGAATTAGGTATAAATAAAATTAACTATCAGGTCTTGGACAATTTAGTCCATGTACTCCATCTAAATATTTATAACATGGGTAAACTCATGAGAATCATTGTAATAGATAAGTCTTCCAATAGGAAGCTATCTAAAATATTGATGAAATCAGATTAGTGGTTGTAGCTGTAGGACTAGTTCTTTGATTTTTCTTATTGGTGTTAAATATATAATGGTGGATATTTTTTTTAATTCTTTTTCAGTCCTCTTAGCAAAATAGTAGTTTCGCTTACTGGTTTAATGTTTAATGCCTCCATCCTATAAAGTGAAAAATTACTCTACAAATTAGAAAATTAATTTCATCTTTCTAATAAATTCTTCAAAAATTTGATCTGCGAGATAAAATTACACATTCAGTTTCAACCCTCCAGGTGATTGCACTTTTTTAATTGTACAGAGACATAATTCCCTAAATGTCCTTTTGCATCTCAAGGGTATTTTTTTAAAAATTGAAATCCAACAATATTTTAAGATCGAATTTCTTAAAGATTATTCCACTCTCTCTACGAATACTTCATATGCGAGGGAAATAAAAAGTAAAAATTCAAACACAACACCAAGAGGAAGTTGCCCTACTTCTACAATCCAGTAATGGCGTCTCAAATTAGCATCATCCGACAATTCTTACTTCAACTAACTCCCCAAAGCGGAAGAGGAAATTAGCAACTTCATTAAAGTTTCATTAAATGTGAAACAAAAACAGGCCACATCGAGTTAAAACCGGCGTTGTAATCTCAGTACTGAAATTTTATAAAAAATTCTTCTGTTTTTCATTTTTAATATATGAAGTATATTAATAGAAAGCAGGGGGAAAGTCAAAAAATTCGACCCTAAATTTCGATGAATCTTAATATTTCAGATTCCTTGAGCCTGAACAAATTAATTTGTCTTATACCAAATTGAATGAAAAATCAAATTAAAATGCTGCCAGTGTTCTGGAATAGGGGTACAGAGTCTTCCCCGTTATCTGGGCACCCCGGTTCGAGCATGGCTGTTCTTCCTTTATGTTCTACCTGTGAGATGTGTGAATATACCCCTCTGTAAAAAGGGGTTGTGCAAGCGAATTAGACGCTTGAAGTACCTAAGTCGTAATCTTGGCCCTAGTTGACGCTATTGAAAAAAAGAGATGCTCACTCGACCTAAATCGCTAACAGATAATTGTCAGCGGGCTTATAAAGGGCCATAAATCACAGTACACACAAGATTTAAAAAATGCTGTAACGTCAATAAATCAAAAATTCCCTAGATAAGAGCCTCCACGTTTCAAATATCTTTGAGTTCGAAAAACATATTGATGGAATCATATCAATCTGTCTGACTTTGAATACAATGAGATGAGATGAGAGATTTGACTGAAATCCGGTATATGGAATAACATTCAAATTTATCGATTTCTATTGATTTGTAAATTTGAACGAAATCCATTCACAAGACGTCAGCTGTTCGAATTGCAATTTCTATTTGGCTGTTCGAATGCAAATGAACTCAATAACTGCAAAACGTTAAGAGCTAGGTAGATATAATTTGGTATTTAGCTTTAGACTCTTATAATTCTTTTCAAAGTTTGAGTCTGATTCGTCAGAAAATGTTTGACCGTCTACATTTTCGTATGTATGTAAACGCAATGACTTAAGCTGATGTGGTTTTTAATTTTTAAGACACGAAGTATACAAATAGAAAGTAATGGAAACATCAAACAATTCGATCTCTAGATTTCGACCAACTCAACGTTTCAGACTTCTTAAATATGAACAACTTAGTTTTGTTTTCGTAACCAAATATAGAAGAAGAATTGTTGTCTTCAAAAATTCGAACTCGAGATTTTGGCGAATCTTTATGTTTCAGGTATCCTTGTGTCCGAAAAAGTGCATTTTTTGACATTATGTCTATGAAGTGAACTGTGAATACAGGCAGCTCAAAACCGCTTTGAACTAGATAGATGAAATTTGATACATGGAATTAAGCCCAAATGTATTTATTTGTAAATTTGAGCGAAATCAATTAACAGGAAGTCTGTCTATTTGGTTGTTCGCGTGTAAGTGAACTCGATAACTGCAAAACACCCAGAGCTTGGCAGAAAATTTTCCTACACATATTTAGAATCTAAAATAAAAATCTTATCAAATTTTGAATTAAATTCATTAAAAGAATTAAATCTATGAAGGCCTGCCCCTTCACAGGCCTACAAATATAATTACTCAGAAACGCAGTGATTTAAATGGAAGAAATTTGATTTGCTATCTTATGACTACAACTGAAACTTCGTGTTAAATTTGATTGTCGGCATTTAATTCATCATTAGCAGGAAAATTAAGGATGAATCAATGTTCCTATTAATTAATCATTTCATCATGCACATAAAGAGATTTTAGGCCTAATTTTAGCTACAGTTACTCAAATTGACAACTTTTGTAAAAGTAATAACTAAATTATGATTAAAAGATTTGATTAAACCGATGTTTTCATCTTCAAACTGCATAAATCCTCCAAAGTTCTGTTAGAATTTGACAAATTTAAGGAAAAAAGAAATAAATAAAAGTGAAAAAATGCAGTAAGTTCTGTAATTCACCCTTACCATGGAAACAATCAATCATTTTATATTATGGCACAGCTTTTCAGTCGAGTTCATTCGATCTATTCTTGCAAAACATCACATATAGAATAACTGGTTAAAAAAAAAAAACCCACATTTTCAGTTTCAAGAAAAACCTTAACAACATTCTGTTATGTGCATTCTCTATACGGAAAAAAAAACCCTCAGATGGATACTGGCAGTCCCAATTAATGTATTGATTTTACCAATTTTTATTTTATATTAATGTTTATATTTTTATGTTATATATGTAGGAATGGATGGGACAAAATGCCCATTCAACCCCATTTTGATCAGTGTCTAGGGTCACTGATTAAAGAGAAGCCATTAAATTAAAACAGTTAATTTATTCACGCAAAGAATAAAGAAAAGACATTAACAATTAGGACAGGACAGGACAGGCTATTTACAGTAGAGATACTTTTAGATGACACCAAGGATGAAGCCTAATCAAGTGTTTCATGGCAAAACTATGTGCCCCCCGTTGCGTATTAAAGAATCATTTTATCGAATCGAACCACCCTCTCTGTCTCCATTTGCCGAGCGAATGCTCACAGTTCGCTTTTTTCTCAAACTTGACATCAAGCTTCTTAGACTTTGGATCAGTGGTATTCAGTGGAATCCCTGACACCATCTATTACAATAAAATAAAACTAAATGTGGAATAGTAATTGCCACTAATTAAATCTCTACATATGTAATGTTTTTATATTAACGCTCCACACTAACAACTGGACGGAAACTGGCAGTCCCAGTTATTATACGGATTTTACCAATTTTTATTTTATAATAGCTGGTACCCGACTCGTTGCTGCCCCAGAAGAAATAATTTTCGCAATATCGTTTGAAATTTGAAATAACTGTCTTGTATAATTAGAAAGGACAGAAAGAATAGTATTTTTTAATCCGAAATGAATACATTCTTTGAAATTCAGAAATATATAAATGAGAGCGTTGGCAATATTAGTTTGCTTTTCCATCTTCAGTAGAAACAAATAAGTGCAAGTAATAAGTACTCTAAGTTTAATCGCAATCAGACGAACGGTGCGGCTGCGCATAAGAGACATACAGACAATCATTCATTTTTATTTATATAGATTAATGTTTATAACCTATAGATCAATCATCTAGCTATTTACCTGTTACGACTTTCCACTTAAATAAGGCAGAATAAAACTGACAGAACACTTCACAATAATAATTGGATCGATTTCGCCATTTTACAAGCAAAATTAACCAATCCGAATCCTTACCAACTAATATGCTTTAATTAAACAAAAATTAAATAAGTGGCGTTAAACTAAATATTACTGCTATTTATACAATAGGTGATCCAACTGTTCTCTGATCACCGTTTCAGCCTACTCGTGTCATTCTTATTTTAAATACAAGATCATTCTTATGAAATAATTGAGGTACAAGAAACAATTTTCCAATATGATGGAAGTGGTTAGTGATTTCTTGATCAGTGGAATTATTTGCGTATTTAACTCATAATTATCGTCCTATTCTTAAAGATTTATGAGGAATCAATTTTTCTCATTTCTGGATAAATGACAATGAAAAAAAAAAGCACTATTTGTAACCGCAAAATAAACAAAAAGTAGGGAAATTTCCTACGATCATCTGAAAAAAGAATACTTTCGCCAAAATTTTACGCATGCGTGGATAAGGCGATTAGCGAATAAAAAGGAAAATTCTTTTCATTTCACTGCACATAGTAAAAGGTATTCTCTAGAAACTGTAGTAAACTGTTAGAAACAGCATAAAAACTTACTTAGTTTCATTCAAAACATATGAATGAATTGGAATTGCTTTTCCGAAGGCAACATTTGAAATCGCGGCTTACTTCGGTTCATATAATTTGGCGGGAATTCCCAGCATTCAAAATTAGTGACTGGATTTTTAAAAGGAGGCAGATGGGATAGAGGGTGCATTGGGTTTATAGAGAAAAATATTTTAGACCCAACATTTAACACTTTCTGAAGGAAAAAAAAATTCTGAAAAGAATTTGATATTTTTTTATACTTATTGTTTATGTGATTTAATTACTTTAGTTAGTTATTTTATTTTCATCTTTTTATTCTCTGTCTACTTATTCATATGTATAAATGAATGCTGAATATAGATGGCGCAGTATGCCCCAACCCAGAAGTATTTTTATATTTCAATATATATACACTAATGGAAAAAAAATCCCAACACTAGGAAGGAGCTGTGCTAGATAAACGAAATTTGGTAGGCGTGTTTATACATCTGAAAGATGACGTCGATTCAAATTTCGAGCTACGCGCGTAAGTGTGGCGCTAGTAGTGACACTATGAACATGCAAATGAGGTTTGCTTTAAATAACCGCTGTAAGGTTCGTGATCGTTATTTACAGTTGAGATTTGACGTAGTGGGTTAATGTTAGTCAAGGATGCCTCTGAGAAGACGAAGAAGCCCTTATCAACAGCTCACTGAGTTTGAAAGAGGTCGTGTTGTAGGGCTACGAGAAGGTGGATTTTCTTTCCGCGATATTGCTGAAAGACTTGGCAGGAATGTATCCACTGTGCATGAGTATTGGCGGCAGTGGTCAAGGGAAGGTACTTCCTCAAGAAGACCAGGTTCCTGGCGGCCACGTGGTACTACTGACACGTGGTACGTCTGCAGCTGAATTTCGAGGTGCAGTTGGTCTCACAGTGACACAACGAACTGTTACAAATCGGTTACTTCAAGGACAGCTCCGTGCCAGACGCCCTGTGCAGTGCATTCCACTGACTCTAAACCACTGCCGTTTGCGACGTGAGTGGTGTCAAGCTAGAGCTCATTGGAGGACTGAGTGGAGATCTGTGGTGTTTTCTGATGAAAGCCGGTTCTGCCTTGGTCGCAGTGATAGCCGTTTGTTGGTTAGAAGGAGGCCAGGTGAACGCCTGCTAGTGACCTGTCTGCGGCCTAGACACACAGGGCCTACTCCTGGAGTTATGGTTTGGGGAGCAATTTCGTATGACAGCAGGAGCACTCTCGTGGTTATCCCACGCACCCCGACTGCAAATTTGTACGTCAGTCTAGTGATACAACCTGTTGTGCTGCCATTCATGAACAGCATTCAAGGGGGTGTTTTGAAACTGGATAACGCTCGCCCTCATACCGCTGTTGTAACCCAACATGCTCTACTCTACAGAGTGTCGACATGCTGCCTTGGCCTGCTAAATCAACAGATCTTTCTCCAATCGAGCACGTATGGGACATCATTGGACGACAACTCCAGTGGCATCCACAACCAGCATTAACCGTCCCTTGCATTGACCGCCCAAGTGCAATAGGCATGGAACTCCACCCCACAAACTGGTATCCGACACCTGTACGACACAATGCATGCACGTTTGCATGCTTGCATTCAAAATTCTGGTGGTTACACCGGTTACTAATGTACCAACATTTCACATTTGAAATGGCTCTTCTCGCCAATGGCTCTACCTGTGATCTTGAAACTTTAATCAATTTAATATGTTACCTAGACAAATGTATTCCTAAACTTTCATTACTGTACAATAATTTTTTCTTGGTGTTGGGATTTTTTTTCCATCAGTGTATTATGTGTTTCCTTGTGTACCTGTGATCGTCGTCCATGTTTTGTATATATATATATATATTCATGTGTGCATGTGAAAACAAACAAGAAAAAGTAAAGAAGAATTTTTCCTTGGATTAAATACAAACACACCCAGCTCTACACTTAAACACATATTAGTAAAAAGATCTGATGCAAGATTGAAATGTGACACTTTTCGGAATCGAATACGATTCATAATTTTCTTTTACTCGAAATGCAGAGACATTTGTTTGAGAAAAAAAGGTCTAAATATTATCGATTTAATTCAACTTGTGAAGAGCGCCATTTTGAAATTATTTTGTAACTATTTTAGAACAGATATCGAAATCGGTTTGATAACGAGTATGACGACTGAGTTATGGTCACATTTTTGGAATGGTTATGTCAGATCAAACCTGTGGCAGCTTGTCCATTCTCATAGGTTTAGTATAGTTAAAGCTCCATTTTAAAGTAAGATTAGGGCTGTTTTGGAAAAGACCTCGTAATTTTAAACTGCTGTCAAATGGCGAGGACGAGTTCTAGGCTGGCATCCCTCTCTCCACACCAAAGACGTTTGGGCCGGATAGATTTAGCGTTTACCAGGCCAGCTTATACCACTGTTCTTCGGTGGAAGCGGGTCACGAACCTGAAACCCTTCCGTTCCGAAGCCATGATCTTACCACCAGGCCCGCGTTCTTAGGCTGTAGAGTTATAACACCCCTCGAAATTATTTTTTGAGTGTTAGTTTTTTATAGTATTTTCATTTTCTTTTTTCCCCCTTGAATACAAAAACCAGTGTTTTCTACCTATGAATTAAGAAGTACCACTACTGCAATTCTATCATATCTGCTTTGATGAATGAGAAACTGTTCTTTGCTACTCTCACAATGTTTGCCAATGTTTATTTCGCTTTTTTCCCCCACTATTTTTTCATTGATTATTTACGCATTGGTGAATTTAGGCATCTTATAGCTCTAGACAATATACATTATGAAGCTCTTCTTTTAATAAACTAATGTAGTTTCACATTTCAATTATATTTGTAACAAAATCAACGTAATAATTATTTGTTTGATTAATTATTTTATTTTAGAAACTCATTGAAAATATTTATTTATTTACTAGTACTCATTAACTATGCGTTTGTACGGATTTTTTTCCCGCCTTGTTTACTTAGTCTAGGGAAAGTATAAAAATCTTCAAAAAACAATACGACTTAAATATATCGAAACAACATTAACTATATGTAATGACAAATATATCAAATTAGATATGGGATTTTTGACTACAAAGACAACTTTAAGACAAATTTTATTTTCAATCGATTGAAAAAAATGCATCTAATGTGTAATTTCAATTATCTGATGCTATTAACTGCATGCCAATAATTAATCATCCAAAAATAGCCAAAGATGGCCCTATAGATTCAGAAAAATGCATAATTCTCGCCAAAACTTAATATTTCGTAACTATTGTATGTCAATATCAAGGCGTACTCTGAAATGACGTTTATTAAAGAATATGTTAGAAAGTTTTGGAGGGACCACCCCTGCTTGTTTATAAGTATGTTCTCATTGTTTATAAATGCTTTAAAGTTAATATAATCAAATTAGTAGGATTCTTACCAATTACGTTTGACAAAGTATTATTATCTTGATATTTTATCATTCGTAAAATCAATTATTTTAATATCTAATAATAATTTTTAGAGGAATTGCTTGCGATGCCTTCTTAATCCAGCGTCTTCAGACCTAGTCTGCCTAGTCACAAATGTCCAGCTGTGTTTATACATTTCGAGTTCGCTTCTGAATACCTTGTCAAATACGTATTTGGTTTATTGAATGTCAATTTTGGCTACTTGGAAAAAAAACAAGGTACATTGATAATTTTCTAAAACTTTATTGATATTCATATGCAAAATTTTATGCAAAGGAATCAATTGCTGTTACTTATTATACAGGGTATTTCAAAACTCATCGGCAAAAATTTAAGGGGTGATAGGAAAGATCTAAACAATCAATTTTCACCATATAATGCATGGACAGAGAGCAAGCAATGAACCGCAGGATGTATTCGTTACTGTCACAAAACACCAAAAAGGTGGAGGAAGTGCTGAATAATTTTATTGATAAAGTGTATGACAAAATTACAGAAACCGACTGTTGTACTAACAAATTCTTCTAAACATTCTCATTATTTTCTGACTATAAATTACAAGCAATTTCCTTTAAATATCGGTTGTTTAAGATTTTTGAAATGCAAAAAACTTCATATCTGGCTTTGAAATGAAAATCCTTTGTCAATTATAGGTAAAGTAGTTTCTACCAAACATTATTTTCTGTTCACAAACTACAAGTAATTTCCTTTTTATATCGGTTGTTTCAGATTTTTGAAATGCAAAAACTTTATATCTTGTTTAGAAATCAAAAACACTTGGCCACTTAAGGGTAAATAGCTTTTTCTAAAATTGCAATCTCTTTAAAGATGTTTCTTGCAGCGCTGTTAATTTTTGAACTGACTGACAACCACAGGACCAAAGTAAGAATCAACAGCTGGTGATAATAGTTTATGAAAAGCGAGTTGAATAGAACTACAATCCTCATTTTGTTGAATATAATTGAGAGATTAATGTGTCAAAAAACACACTTTGACATCACAATTAAAACGTAATGGTAGTGGTCATCTATAAGTAGCAAACTGTTTTTAATTTCTAAGTCAGATCTAAAATTTGTTGTATTTTGAAGACACTAAATAACCAATGTAAAACGTTAATGTTTCATAAATTGACTGAAACTGAAAGCTTGTCTTAGTTAAAAATATTTTTAAAAATTTCTCCCCTTTACCTTTAATATTCCAAAAAATAAAGAATTTATATTGTTGTAGTAATAGGGTAAAATAAAAAATAAAACGACAGCTAATATTTAAAACGATCCAAGTCCACAGACGTGGCCTGTTTTTGATAGAATCCAAATTTTAAGCTCAAAGTGTTCCACATTTATTAGTATGACGAGTAATTAAATTCGGACCTTATGTTATACAATACAAAGAATTGTAGAGTTTCATCACTTTTTTTTCAAACTTTAGATTAGTTAACTTAGTTATATTTAAAATAATTGAAACTATTTTCATAATTAATTTCTTTGGAATGATCCAGAAAGCAAATGCACATCATTTTCGTTAGTTAATTGCATCAAAATTCGTTAAATTTCAAAAATTGATTGAAATTGACATTACGTTTGTTATCTGAGTTACCGTTAAGCGATAACTGAGACAACAAACGAAAACTCCTTTTATCTAAGTTCAACAACAACGCTCGCTCCTTTTATCTAAATACATAATATCATTCATTCCTATCACTTGAAAAAATTGTTTTATTTGCCAACAAAACTTTGAAAAAAATATTTTTGTTTAAATTAGTTCCATTTACAGGGTGATCATCGAATAAGCCCTGATTTCAAAATTAAATATCTCTACAAAAAAGATCGATAGAATTATGCAGTAAATTGTACATTATAGATAGTTATGATAGAATTATTCGCTGATCACCCTGTACATAAAATTAAAGAAATGATTATGATTACCATAAAATATTTGTAATGATAATCCATGCTATTTTATTTTTGAATTTATCAAGTGCTCCTATATTTGATGAATAATAATAAAGTTTGCAAGCGATTCTGCGAAAGTTAATAGTGTGGAACCTATAATTCTCTAGAGTTTGGCCCAGAAATGGCTTTTATTTTTAACAATTCGTAGAAATAGTTTCTTTTATTCCAGAATTTTTAACTCGTCATTTCTCCTTTTTTTGACCAACTAAAAATGTTTGAAGAAATATAACGTATGAATGATTTTCATGAAAAATTGGCGAAAATATAATTCCTTTCATCAAAATCATTTATTGCAATTTCAACCTTCAAACAGGCGGGCACAGTTTCATTCTCATGCTATGGAGGAAATTGATATTTTCCGGCCCTGTGCAGAGCACGTATTGAATGTGATCTCATAACAAACTCGGCAGTATAGTTTCCCATTTTATAGACTTTTAATTGAACGCATTTTTTTATAATTTATTTCATGAGTTTTTTGTAAATCCATGTATTGGTTGCTTATTTGAATATTAGTTTATATTTTATATTGGTGCTTATTTGAATACAAGTTTATTTTTTATATTGTTGCTTATTTGAA
>JAPMOQ010020268.1:1960206-2040674 GCA_026543055.1 Argiope trifasciata | reverse complement strand
TATTGTAATTTGTATTGTAATTTAAGGAATTTCCATATTTTAGAGCTCACTGAGCTCGGAAAATACTATTTATGGAATTATGCATGAATATCAATCTAAGAACACGATGACAAAAAAAACTTTAAATTAGATGGACGAAGTTTTGTGTATAGAATAACGACAAAATTAGTACATTCCTGTCATATTTTGATAGATATCGATCACAGGAAGTTTGTCTGTCTTACTGTTCGATTACAAATGAGCACGATGTTTTCAAAACGTAACAAACTAACAAGATAAACTTTGGTACATGGATTTAGTATCAAAAATATAAATTTTTTAAATCAAATTTTGTACGAAATCTGTCAAAGAATCAATCTATCTGTCGGCCAGTATTTTCTCTTGAATGTTAAAGCAATAGTTCATAACTATACTTTGGTCTCCGTCCCCCCACTGAAAGTATACGTAAAATGATCTGATCGTCTCAACAAGATTGGTGGCTACCGTGTGTGAAACCTAAGGGCCATCACCGACCACGGCTCAGCTCTTCCCGTGAGTCGCATTTCCAGTCATAGGGTTGAAGTCCCCCATTTCTGTACCTAACAAGGAAGTGAGATCATTCTCTGTAGCGGAAACTTCCATCCTCATATCTGAAGTTCAGCCCAAAGGGAAACAATAATTCGTAAACAGAATGACTTCAATCAGAGGTTCCCAACCTTTTTTGAATTCTTGCCCCCTTTTCTAGTGAATATTTCAATACCTCCCCCCTCCAGAGTAATAAGAGTGTACATAATGCAGGGTGAAAACAAAAATTAAATATTAAAAAAATGTTGCTATTAGATAGAATGTTGTTGGAATTGAAACGCTACTGAATTTCTTCTTTATTTAAAAAAGAGGAATTAAAGTTTTACCTTACCTGTTATAAGAACAGGCAAGAGTTTTGATTATACGAAGCAACCCATAATTAACTATTGCTTTCTAAATAAATAAATTGGCAGTTTCAGAGAACAATCAAACCGCGTACTTAATTATATTAAAAAATATATTTATTAAAGTTTAAAGACATCGAATTCTAATTTTGGCGCATGCAGTCACTGAGCCGTATTTACTAGAGAGGTATCTCTTTCTCTCAACAGTGAAGTCTCATATTGAAATATGTGAATTTTCGCACACGTGATAGAAATGTATTATCAGTGAGATTTTTAAGTCTTTTTAGACTATATTTGGTTAAACTTCCCACTCCCCTCAGTGCCATATCAACGCCCCCTAATTTTCTCTGGGTTTTTTTACCTCCCCCCGTGAAAGCCTCAAATGCCCACAAGGGGGCGTTATCGCCCACGTTGGGAACCTATTAAGTAACAAAATTCGGTAAGTTACTTGGTGACTACAACTAGTTCCTTGCTAAATTTTGATTTCATTCGGTTTTCAAAAAAAAGGTGTTTACTTTTTTACTTAAGCTATTATATTTTCACGTCTATGTGATCTAACCTATAGCACTTAACTAAATTTCATTAATACCATGTGAGGCATTTCCGATGCTGGAAGGTTTCGTGCATATTATGGCTACATGTTGTTTATAATTATTATGATAACAAAGTAAACGTAATGATACAGATGTGAACTTGATCAGTTATACTTGGTTAAGTACTAATATTATCTTATTATTTTAAAATTCATAGATTTTTTAAATTTTTTTTTTATTTGGTAACTAGACAAATGGCTGTTTTTTTAACCAACCTGTCTTCTAAACCTAGTGGTGCTAATCAGCCTAGCCTAATCTGCCTAATGAAAATTTGAGAACTGTTCATAAAATCAATTTACTTGTGTTGTTTATCTGAGAAACGTTTTGCAATAATATTTAATAAATAAATAACATTTTATGAACAAACCGAAATTTCAAAAAGAAAAAAATATATATTGCTGTTAGTCATCGGAAACTTTTGGAAAGGAAAGATTTTATTAAATAAATGTCAAAAAAGATTCGAAAGTGCAAAAATAAATTTAAAACGATAATTTCTCTGTACAGTTTTTAACTTAGGGCATTTTCTAACAGGATGCTAAGACATTTTGTTAAATTACTTTACCCTTTCCTTCTAAAAAACAAAAACAGTAAACAATTCAAAGTGGTATCGCGTGCAAATATTTCAAAGAATACTTCCTTTTGTTGTTTTGTAGTTTACTCAGACATTCTTATAGAGAACTCTCATAATTCTAACATTCTGTTTTCACATCTTAGCTCTCTGTTAGTACATTCTGCTGCGTTCTTCAGAATTTCTCGCGAACAAGTTTCTGTGGACGGAGTCACGGTTAATTTGTATTTAACGTTGCCAGAATTGAAATCGTCTGCTTAAATAATGTGTTTTTTTTATCTTGCAACTTCGCGTATTCTGTTTTCGTGTAATGGCCTTCTAATTTATGACTAGACTAAAAAAAGTTTTTACATAAAAAAATGTTACTAAAAAAACGGAAAGAAAAAGAAGTTTTTTAAAAACTTTTTATATATTTAGATGCTTATTTTTTCCTTTCCCTTACGTGGTAATTTTGTTAATATTTTATCTTTTTCGTAAAGAAAGTCAACAATATAACTATATCTATTTTTTATTTATTTTGATGATAACTATCAACTGGACTGCACTTTGCAGAAAAATGCTTAAAAATGTTCTGAATTGAAATGGTATAAACTAGAATAAACAAAAGTTAATATATATATTCTTGTATCCAGTATAAAAATATTCCTCCATAATTGCAGAAAAAAATTCAGTATATTTTTTAAAGACCAGTTATTATGAAAGAATGTACAAATGGCAGTAATCACTTAAGTAATAATATGTATTAAGTTGTTCGGAAAGTAATTTCGTATTTTTTTGTCAAAATGAAAAGAAATTTTCGTTTAATGAATAAATTATTTATTAAATTATAAAATTGCCATTCTGGTCTAATACCTTTTGCCAT
Source organism: Argiope trifasciata (assembly GCA_026543055.1). Classification (NCBI taxonomy): domain Eukaryota; kingdom Metazoa; phylum Arthropoda; class Arachnida; order Araneae; family Araneidae; genus Argiope; species Argiope trifasciata. The sequence goes on along the minus strand of JAPMOQ010020268.1, from coordinate 2,037,743 downwards.
ATTTTTGGTAGTAACATGATTACACGCTCATAAAAGTTTTGGTCTTTGCTGTAAAAAAAACTGATCGAGGTGGTTTTTGGCCTCCTCATTTGAAGGAAAAATTTTGCAAATCAGTTCTGGTACTGATGTACTGTTAACACATCTTCTCCACACATATTGGCTAATTTATTTCTGGCTTGAACAGCATTTTTACCTTTTATATAGCAAAAAAGAAAAAAATGACGAAAATGCTGTTTATTGCTCTCCATATTTAAAAGGGCACCATCCAAAAATTACTGCGAAGAATCAGCTGCACTTTTTCACACTCAAGCCTTGCTATATCAGCTCTTAAAACATAAAATGATTTTGTGGTTTAAGTATGAAATTGGGTGCGAAAAATGCAATTAAATCCTTTGTCAGGAAAAAACGAAATTACTTTCCGAACGACCCAATAGCAAGTAGTGGCAAACAAATAATTTCGAATTAGGATGTAATTTCTCCTGCACTTTTTTTAGATCTTTATAAATGTTAGTAACTAATAGGAAAAAAGTTTTTAATAAATATTTGAAGAAAATTACTAAAATTAAAATTAAAATTAATTAATTTAGTGTCTCTAATTGCTTGGTTATAATAAATTTTTACCAGTCGTCTTTAAGTTTAAAATGGAATAAATAAGCGTGTAGCATTTCAGATTATCCAGATAGCTAAAAAGTTTATAATTTAAGATATTCAAATATGTAATAAAGCTCAAGTGGCGTTAAATTTTGGCAATATCATAACTAAAAAGTAAACAAAAGGAGTAGTTAAAAAAAGTTCGAAAACAGTATCAAATTCGTTATAAGACTATTTATAAAGTTCAGAATCACAGCATGTTATAGGTGTATCAAATTCCAAGCAAATTTAATCCACAAATAACCAGTGACAGTGGTCTCCCCAAAATATTTTCGGTTATTATGTAATATGGATGTTATACCTAACACTTTGCATGACTCTGACGTTCGGTTGTTACAAAATATTATTGAATTTAGCATTTTTTCCGAATCCATCGTGTGATTCTTGGCGAGTTTTTTGCAAATAATCCATGGCATGCGGTTTACAGTATTCGAAAATAGAATTTATGTCTCAGACGCATTCTTTCCAATCGATCGGAACAAAAACTAAAACTACACTTGTCGTCACAATGTGCCATATCAAATTTGATATATTTAAGCCATTGTGTTTTTGAATTATCGCATTTACATGTTTCTGAAAATGCAGACTGTTCATTCAGAGACATGTAAACGCGATTTCACTTATTGAATATGACTCAAAATTTGTTAGATGTCTACACTATAGATATAAAATCAGTGTAATTGAATTTATGCACAGAGTTCTTTTCGTTTTTTTTAGCAATCGTGCTGGACAGAGGAAGTCCGCTTGTTCGCACAGCTGGACAGACGAAACCTCTGAATGGATTTTGCTCAAAACTTGATATAAATCTTCAAACTTTATAAAAAGTGTACTAAATTTCACCCGTTTAGCTCCAAGCATTTTTGAGTTATCTTTGTAGCAGACAAATGGATATTTCCTAAGAATTTTTGAAGATTCATTAAAATTCAGAGTTCGAATTTTTCGACGGATCTTTCTCTGTATTTCGTTTAAGAGAAAATAAAAAATATGTATATTAGGAAATAAACATGCTGTGATACATAGAAAACAACAGATCAAGCTTTTCTTCCATCGACAATACGACATTATTGTTATAAAGTGCCAACATGACGCTGCTTTTCAAAGAAAATGAATGGTGATATAAACAAGAAATAGTCTGTTCTGATTTGAATTGTTCCATCAAGAACGATTCCCATCTCAAAAGTTGAAAAACAAGGTTTTACAAAATTCTTTTTCGAGGGTAAAATGAATTAAAATAAGATTTGTAAGAATACGCTATTCGGAATTCATAGAATGTTGCTTTTTGTTTACACATAAAAGCTTATGCATAAAAGCTTTGCAGATTATTTTTTTCACATTAGTTTCGTCTTCCTCTCTTTATATAATACATTATTTGTAGAAAAGTGCCGTGATTTTGTGAAAAATTCATTATCAAGACCGGATTACAAAATAGAAAATGTCTTAGGGGGGCTCAAGATACCGGTATATACTTTTGCTATATTTTATTATATTACCTTTATACTTTCATGTAATCTACAAGAGCTTTGCAGTTGCTTTGATTAAAATTGAAATCGAGCGTTAAATTAAGGCAAAAAATTGTGCTAATAGTAATGATTACCTACTTTTTACAAGCTTTCTATAAAATTGTTAAAAATCGCTATAATATTGTAATGCTTTATTTTTAATAATTTTCGATTCTATAATGAAATACCATTTAGTTTGTGTTCAAAAGCTGTTTTTTCTATTTTATTTAAAATGTTTTAAAAATGAATTTTTTATTAGAGAAGTTTCGAAATCAGTTCTCTTGAAACGGTCCCATGAATAAAATGTTTTATCGGTTTATCATAATTTCCTGTTTAAAGCTACTTACATCAGTGATTAATATTAATTAAAAATATCTGTCTTAATAAGTCAGAAACATCAAAAATCCCCCCCACCCCTCCTTGAGACTTGAGTTATTTAAAGATTCCCAAACAGTTTTAATCCGGACCTAATTAAAATTAAATTAGTGTAACACAAATTTTTTAAAAATAGAACGTCACTTAAATTTCAACAAAGGAAAATTTTAGTATTCTTTTCATATTTGTGATTTTCCTTCTTTTAGATAGTATGATAACTAAGTTTAACACAGAGTAATAATTAGTAATTCTCTACTGCTATAATAACGCAAAAAAGCCAATTAATATAATAAAGCAACTCATTTTAAAGAATTTAACATCTTTTAAGCATTAAAAAAATTCGAATTTACAACTATCATTTTTGAATACCTAAATTTATAACAATTATAAAGACATTTCCGATCGCTTAAGGAGAGCCTCTAGAAGTATCATTCATTTCCTTGTAAGAGCTCGCAACTGTAACTGAGCGGACGTCTGAGTCCATTAGATTCCTTTCACTTAATTCATTTGAGAGTCATTAACTTTAATTTTCGTCGGAGCTGCTGATGCAACTCAAGGACGTTGCTCCATGGATTTAGCTTCTTTTTCACAACAAAAAAGAAGGCAACATCTTTTCATTCGCAATAACACGGCTTTACATTCATCCCTAGCCGAGAAGACGAATTCGTGTCAATGCGGATGTTGCCAGTTTAAATTCTAAAATACATGATTTAAAAATAGCAGACGATTTTACTGACAAGCTACAGAAAGGATTTTGAACTAAGTAAAATGGCATTTTATTGTCATCAAATTTAATTCATTGATGGACTGAATCATCAATAAATACGTTCAATAACATAAAACTAATTTTATGAATAATTAGCTTTAGTTTATTGTTCGAGAACATAGAAATATTCACAGAATCGAACAGAACACCTTTGTTAAAACGTTTAATGATATTGATGAATCAAAGAGCATTCGGTGTCTAAATTTATCCTCGATCAGTATGATTAATTAAACTAAAATGAACCTAGTTGTGATTCAATATAAAAACTTATTATGTGATTTTTTTTAACGGTCATGTTTCACATAATCTTTTTAAGTATTAACAATTTAAAGAACAATCTTTTAAAGAATTGACAATTTGAAAAATATCTGAGTGATTTTGATTAGAAATTATTATTCGAAAATAAAACCAAATTCGATTGCATTAACTAAATGTTGTATGCAATTTAGCATATGCTTATACTTTCTCCTGAAAGTATTCTTTTATTAGAAAAAAATAGGTTTTGGGATTTAAAAAAGAATGTATTGTATTAAAATTCTTTTAAATTGAACGTTTTCGTTGTTTAACTCCTACTATTATTTCACACTTTCCCTATATTTATTTATATATCTGGTTATCCTAAAATTTTTAATTGTTAATAAAACACTTTTTATTCATCTATTCCAATTCAAATACATTTTTTCAAACTTGTAGTGGATGACACTTAATGTTAATACAGTTTTTTCAACTATTAATTAATTCATTAATTTTCAATACTTTAAACAGAGTTTTAGCAGTTTGTAATGAAAATTGAAATCAACAAGCAGTAGCTCAATCGATAAAATGCCAGATTTGAGTATTTTTCGTGTGAAGGTGAAGAATGCGAGTTCAATTCTTGAGAAAATCAATATTTGTTTGACACTTATTTTTTGATAATTATTTAGTAAAAAGTTACCAAAATAAAATATTTCTTTATTTACCTAAATAGGAATTAAATGAAATTTTCTTTTCATATTAATTGCTTTAAATTTAAAGCGTATTTATTATTTTTCACACAATAAATGTTTTATAAAATTTAAGGGAAAATAACAGCATTTTCATGTTTCCGTACAATTTTTTTTAAAAATCTAATTCTTCTTGAATTCTTCTAATTATTTTATATCTTATTAAGAAAAAAAAAATAATAAAGCGAAAAGAAATTTCGTATGAACCCGCAGACTTAATGTACGGAAACTACCGACAAAAATATCTTACACCTACGAAATGATTTATTTAATAAATAGAAAAGATAAAATACATGGCGTTAAAAACTGTTCGGCGTCAAATATAAATGTGGAACTATTGTGAAGACAAAGCAAAAAAGGATGGAATCTTGGAACAGAAATACATAAATTAAGTACAGTAAAAAATATTTGCTGCAGAAAAGATTATTATTACGCGAATTTATCTCATTCTAAAAATGAGCATTGATTTATGTAATTTTTACTGAATGCCTGCATGGAACATGTTGTAACATAACAGCGTGAAATAAAACAGTTATTCTTTTTTTCAGACAAGACGCATAAAATTCTGCGCACATACCAGAGATGATAAAATGACTGATGTTTATAGTCTCATACAGCTACAAGCATTGTATTTGTTTTATTCTTCAATAAATATTTCGGCTCTTTTCACGACGAAAAAAAAAATGTGTGAGAGAGAAACAGAAATAAGTCTATAAGCTTAAAAATTCTGCGGAATCTCACGATAAAAAAAAAGTGTTGCAAATTCCAAAATATAACATGCCATTGATTAGTCTGTGCTCTAATGCTATTATTTCATGTTATTTATAATTTTTAAAATCGTTTTTAAATTATTGAGCAAATAGCGTTGAATCCATCCATCCTAATCCATCAAGATTTTCTTTGTTTTTTATAGAACTCTTTATGAAGCGCTTAATTTTAAGATAAATTATTATATTATTAGATACTAAAACATCACAACATAGCTTTTACATTAGAGTTTATGATTATTACCTTTAAAAAGAAAAAATAATAATAAACGAATTAGAGAAACATTTTGTCCTGGTCTTAATATAAAAAGTCACATTTTATGTCGATTTATAAATAAAGAAAATAAAAAAAATCATAAAAAATTATTCTTCCTTTATTCATTCCTTCTTTTCAGTTACTTCATTTTTGAATTAAAAAAATAAATCAAAGTTATTTTTAAAAACATATTTGGGAATACATTTGAATATTGGAATTTTTATGTGTATAAAACCATCTGTGCGTGAAAAATAGCGCATTGTTGTTAATACATTTTTGCTCGTTGTGTCTAAGCAGTGTCACTTTATTATTATAGTAACTATATATGTAAATATAAAAGATTGTAATTAAGAAACTGAAACCGATTTCTTGGCTATTATTTTTTCTCATGTTAAAAAGAGATGTATAATTAAAAGATTCCATCGCCATTAATGTAAAACTCATAGTTAAATTTATGATTGCAAGGAGGAGCTTATTTGTAAATTATTTCCATTTCTAATGACAATAGGGTCGAATTAAACTTTTTAAGGGTCTAGGTATTGCAGATAGAGTCATCTTTTTCCGTAATCCAGTTTCATTTCATTCTTTTTATTGATTTTAATTTAATCATTAATTATAGTAATAATCCTTTTTAAAGCAACATGACAGTTATTTTGGAACGGATTTCGTAATTTTTAATCGCTGTCAGATGATGAGAACGATACCTGAAATGGCAGCTGATTTCTAATCTTTCACAACACAGTAGAGGGAAGACATTTAGCCCCGACAGATTTAACGTGCACCAGTCCGTCCCCCTCCTTCTTACATGACGGTTTATAGGCAGAATCGGGTCTTGAACCCTCAGATCCTGAAGACGAGACCGTACTACCAAGCTAACGCGGTCCGTTAATCTTCAGTAAGATCTTAAAGAACACATTTCAACAAATTAAAGTAGTATTGTGACATTTAATTGTGAATACTTTCAAGAGTTGGTTTCGGTGACTCATAAAAATGTACATTTTTCTTAGTTTCTTCTTTTTCTAAATAAATAAAAAAGATTCTTCAGCCAAAGATTTTTTTACATAAACTTCCAAAAAAGGAAGTTTATGTAAAACGAAACCGTATTCTTTCCTAACACGCTTTAAAATGATTTCACCATCTATATTTGTTTATAAGATCTGAAATAAGAATGCGGCTTAGAATTTTTCAAAATATTGCTAGTTATTCCATCTGTGTTGATATGCACTTCAATAAATTATAACATATAACCTAGTAATATTAAATATTTGTTGCAAATACAATAACTATGATAACTACTTCATAAATAATAATTTTATAGTATATTGTCTACTTAGTGAGTAAATTTCCCGAAATAAGGAAAATCAAGAATTTGTTTGAATAATGAAAATATAAATGACAAGCATTCGTCTATAACATATTATGGAAAATATTCTTGTTAACATATTTTCCCCAAGTATTTATATGTTTGTTTTTTAAAAGTTTTAAAAATGAAAAATAAAGTTAAATGTCACATATTTTTTATAAATTTTCATGAATGAAATAACTGTCGATTTAATAGAAATTTTGTACAAAAATGAGAGTTTTCAAAATCAACCTTGGTCTCTTTTAAAAAGAGAAAGAACATTGCGTGTGCCGGTTGCATTTCGTCAAAGCAGACGATAATAAAGCTGAAAGTGGAAAAAAAGTAGAGCTTGGTTACGGTTAATAGGACAGGGTCAAACAAACATTCCGAAAAACTGTGTTTATGTAGGAAATAAAATTTTTCATGAATTAATGGAACAAAATATAAATACTGTGTATAAACATGAAATACGATGCTATGAAAATTATTCTTAAATTTTATAGGAGCATGCTTCCAAATACACAAAATCATTCTTAAAATTTTTTTAAATACTCATTCTGAAATCTTTATTCTTAAAACTTTTTGAAATTTAAAGATAAATTGTTCCGATAAATGTATCAACATTTTTAAGAATAGAATGCATTTATTTTGGCTTTCTATAAAAATGTATATAGTTACCTCTTTCCCTATATTATTTAATACTTTGTTCCAAAAACAAAAATAAATTCTTACGATAAATTCACAGTGCTAGAATTAGCAAATTACTAATGAAGGTAAATTTAGAATTATCTTCAGAATTAAATCTGAAAATGTCTAAACACTTTACAATAATTATCAGAGCATGTTTTTATACTACTCCTTTTTTATACGCATTGATGATTTAACTGCTGTTTGATTTTATTTACTTTTTTCAAAAATTAGGCAAAAAAAAAAAAAAAAAAAAAAACTATTTTAAACACAATAAGAAAATCTGTTTTTATTTCAGTTTCCTTCTAAATAATTTACACTCCAAATAAGCTGCTTTTAAGAATCAACTGTTCTTCGCCATATTTATATTTATAATAGTTGACAAAATCATAGAAGCTTCTTCAACGATCTAATTTTCATTTCATATGAAAATACTAAATACATTAACAATAGTTTCATACTAAAATACATTATCACAAATTTCTTGCATTATCAATGGTTTTCCTACATCGACAGTGGTTTTCTGTTCTCCATCGCCATCAATTTTTGAGAGAATAATACTAGTTCTTAAGCATTCTTTATGATGAAAAACCTTTCTTAAGAATTCTCTAGCCATAACCATTGAATAAAACATCTAATGCATTGATTTCTCTAATTTCCATATCATAAGAAAACACACGATCACTTATAAAATTTAGACTGAGCTCATAGTCACAACTACCGGATGGATTTCTCCAATTTTCGTAAGCAATTACTTCTATAAGTATGGTCGACGAAGATGGCTTTGGTACTTTTCTATTATACGGGAGCAACGAAAAAATCGCCAAATAATGTAGTCGGGAAAATTGAAAAATCGCCAAAAAGTCGTCAAAAATGCAAAATTATGTCTCTTGTTTTGTCATTTTCTTCATTTGGTGAGTTTGTTCCACGTTTTGTTCACATAGGCGACTTTTGTTTGGTTATTCGCTTGGCGACTTGACTCGCGTTTAGCTAACATTGGTGACTTCTTGTGCCCGTATAACGGAAAAGTACAGTGGCTTATGTAAATGATTAATACTGCCATATCAATCAACTTTAAGGAACTAAATTTTACCATAGCAGGAGAAAATATTATTTAAACTATACTTCTCTCGAAATCGGAGAAGATTTTGATTGGTCAATTAAATTTTGAAAATAGAAATCACTTGAGTTGCAAAAAGATTATGTGCTACATGAAAGTTTTATTTTGCAGTATTTCTAAAACAAAAGGAATATAGCAGGCGACCACTGATGGTTTATCATGGGCATTCATATGAAACAAAATTTTTCGAATTCTCTACAGTGGTTGTAATTGAGGAACTCTGTCGATGTTTTTCTCTTTTAGAAAATGTACATTTAAGTAGAGCTTTTTCGATTTCTCTCGAAATAAGAGAATGGTGATGGGCAAAACACGGTTGATGAAGTATCTAGAGGTCGTGAAACTTCATATGAAATTTAAAAAAAATCGAAATCGATTAATTGTTGTATCCTCGATTTTCTGTTGTGGGTTTTAATTGCAGAAAATGTGTAGTGTTGTAGTAATTTAAAAATCTCTAAAAATTAGGTGAAGTAAATAAGGTGACAATTGAAAACATAAATAGAGGATATAAATTTTTATATGAAAAAACTGATGAAATCGAATCAATGATTGGTGATAGGAGACTGATCCTATGTTTTTTCGGATTATTTTAAATATAAAATTAATTAAGAAAGAATAAAAAAAAGCATTTATATCTTCTATAGTAATAAAATTAAGGTAGGTGACTACGTTAAAAAGTTGATTTATTAGTTGGACCATTCGAACATTGTTTCTAAGTCGTCTTTTTTTAAAAGTTACATTGATTTTTATAATTGCCTCTACATAAGTTTTAATGCTATTTCATATCTTTAGATGTTATTTTTTCAAATATATGATAGAATTTTTCTTGCAAAAACTAATGTTCTAATGTTGTTGTTTTTTTTAGTTCAAATTTTGTATTTTTTTAATATTTTCTGAATAGAGTAGTTCTTGAACTAGAGAATACATAATCCATTAATTTATATGTTTTTATAGTTGTTTTAGTACTTCACAATTTGAAATTTCATGTTATTTATCGTGTAGTCGAACCCCAATATTTAAAGAATTGATAGCAATACAGCTTATTTTTTAATTCAGGATTTGGACAATATAGTTCATAAGCTATCTGCAAAATTTTAAATATTTTTTTCTTCTTAAATCACTAAACTAGAATATTTTATCTTTATTCCTTTATAAGCGAAAAATTGCAGTTTTTTCTAATTCTTAAAGAATTTAACGTAAGTACATATAGTATATTTTTGTTTTCTAGAATTTCCCATCTTTTTTATTCAAACATTCAAAAATAAAACTATTATTGAACATTTTTCAAAAACTTCACCTCAGAGATAGTCCCATGCCTTAAACACAGCACATAATTTATTTATTTTTAGAAAATGATAAATTCATAAAGGACAATAAGTATAATCAAAGTGTCAGATGCATTCTGAAAATATTTATACAGTTATTAGTTTGTATTCGAAAATTATATCTCTATTGTTAAGTTTTTAAAAAAAAATCGTCTCTTTTTTTGCCATTTTCTAGATGCCATTTCCTTCTCACTACATTCTCTGAATTTAACTATTATCTGAAAATCGGCTTATTTCATACAAACCAACTTCATGCTGTCAGGCTAATAATGATCCTCAAAACGAAAAAGAAAAATATTCCAGGAACCTACTTTTAAGCTGACATAATCTGCCTTTTCATCGTTCGTGCTTTCAGTTTCTATCTGGAAAGCCGTTAATCTTAAATAAATAAGTAAATAATGAAACAGAGTCGGAAACCGAAAATCTGAGACAGATGAGTAACGGAACATGTCTGCTATGTTTATTTACTTAAGAGCTGAAGCTGACGAAATGCTAATCGTTTTTAACTTCGCTTCTCGTTTACTTTCTCGTATAGGAAGTAAGGGGGAAATAATATTGTGCAATAATTCGAATTCTCGATTCCGACGATTCTCCTTATTTCACCCCTCTCTGAGAGCGAAAAATACGTTTTTGGTGTTTTGCCTACCTGTCTGTGAGCACTGTAACTCAAAAATGCTTTGAGCTAGATGGGTGAAATTTGGTTTATTATCATGAGACCTTATTTCTACATTTCTGTCAAATTTAAACAGAATCCATTCAGAAAAGTCTGTCTGCCTGACTGTTCAATCACGAGTGAACATAGTGACTACGAAAGGTTAAGAGCTATTCATATAAAAATTTACAGACAAGTTACCATCTAAATTGTAAATTCTTACCAAGTTTTGAACCAAATCTGCCAGAGTTGACAGTATGTCGGTCTTGCATGCATGTAAGCATAATAATTCATACATAAATGCAATTATTTAGATCTATGAAATTTGACATTTTGTGATGACATCTATTGCAACTGTGTTTTGTTACAATGGGTCTGAGATATGGCATCTAAAATTCATATTTTCATGATATATTTGAGTAAAAATGTTAGATTTTCACTAATGATGATGACGTATCCGTGTTTCTACGGAAAGGGGGTGCAGTAGCTTATAAGGGTAAAGACCCTTGAGCACCTAGAGAGCGGAAGTCTGACTTCTAGTTCGTATGAAGATGACATACACATTCACTTGCACAGCACCTTTTTACAGGAAGGCACATTCATAAGCATAACAGATAGAACACAGAAGTACCACAACGCCCAAACTGGGTCTCGAACTCGGGACGCTCAGATCACGGGGAAGACACGCTACCCCTATGTTAGGAGACCGGTCCCTAATGATCTATATGTCATAATTATTGTTTGATAATGCCATGCAAGGTATTTGTGGCCTTACTCAAGATCCACGGTTTCATGCTTGAGGAGGGGGATAAGATCTCTATTGGAGAGTATACAAGACAGGTTCGTAGAGGCCACTCCTCTTGGTTATTTTTCCATTTAGGATTGGATGGATTTATGCTTGTGGATCTGTCTGTACAATGATTTATATATATCGATATCAGAAATGCCGCAAACTTGACGAACAAAATTGTATTTAGTGTTCATACACAGTTAGGGATTTCTGAATAGGCAGCTGCCTAGGACGGTTGATGGGTTTAAATGGTTGTAAGAAAATAGATTAAAAATACTTCTAACCTGTAGGACAAATAAAAAAAACATGTTTTAAAAATATTTGGTAACATTAAAACTCTCACTAGAATAAATGGTCAGAATCCTATTAGTTTTATAGCTTTTACTACAGTATTTATAAATATCAGACGTTTGCTGCAATATATGTATGCACAAGCGTGGGTATTGTGTTTAATCTCTAGAAGAAATAAACATGGAAATAATAAACAAAAATAAAATCTCAAGGATATAAATTCCATTGATATAATTAGACGCATGCTTTTTTTCTCTCCCCCCTTTTTTTAATTTATAAATTTCCATATAAAGGAAATAAAGGCAAAAAAAATCTGTTACAAGAAGAACAATTGTTCTGAATTCAGTCTATAGTCATAAATTAATCTAAAATGTAGCAATATATTAAAAAATAAGAATTACGTTTTGATATATGATCCATAAAAGTCCAATGAAAGAACTATGTTTATAATATTAGGAACCGTCCGAACAATTGCAATTAAATTACAGTAATTAACATTATTTATTGTTGTACTCTTATAAATTGCAATTTTCAGCATTTAAAAATAATTCAGCATTTATTAACATTTTCTGATATTATAAGCATATATTATTATAAATTACTATAAGCATAAATATATATGAAATGTTATGTTATTATATTATTTGATTAAAGTAAATAATTCATCGTATTTTAAATAATAATTTGATTAATAATCATTTTTATATACATCGCTGTTTTGAAGTCAAATCAATCAACTTTAATTTTACATTAAAATTTAAAAACAAATTTTCTTTTATTTTAAAAGCATGGCTATGTCCTAAAAATTGCCAAGTCGTTGTTCATAGGAAGAATGAGCACGTATAGCTTCATCTAAACTGTAGAACAAGCAAAAATTAAATAAGATAATGGTAATTCTTAATCATTAATTAATGTATCAATTTAAAACAGAAGAACAAATTAATCGAAAATATAAAGAAGGAAGCAATGCAGGTTTGAAAACGTAAATTGCTACTTTACAATGCACTTTTGGAGCTAATCATCTTTCCAATTACAAAATCCTTTTTCCTGCATGAAAATGAGTCACATTCAGGTTTATCATTCTTCAAGTACTTTATTTCATTGAATAATTTTTGAAAAAACATCCTTAAGTTTTGCCTGTGTGCTAGATTTTGTAGTTCACTTGAAAAAGAAATATCTTTCTTCCTGGGAAAATATTATGTGTTCTTATTTTTTCATAAAAATTTTAAAGTAATTATTATTATTCTAAAAATAATTCTTTATTATGATTATGAAAATATGTCATATATAATATTTATACAATAATCCAGTATTAGCTTAAAATTCAATTTTTTTAAAATTAGGCAAAGTGAAAAAAAAAGAAAGAAAAAAAATACAATTTTATTATGGGAACTGAGTTTTTTTAATTGTCACATTAACATGTAACACTTGTTTTATATTGTTTAAATTATTTGTTGTTAAAATTTACTTAGTATTACCATATGAATGGATTCATTGAATATTTAATGCATCAATGAAGATAAATAAATATATAAAATCAAATGATCTTTCTGTATTTCATTTTTATCTTGATAAATATCTTTTTTCATTTTAACCAAATGGGAAAGAAAAAGAAAGTAACGAACAGAAAATTCTCCTTCCTTACGTAAGTTTTGTTTTCGTTTTTGATCAAGCAGAGAATGACATAAAAAAAGATTTGGTAAGAAAAAAAAACTGAGGGAAAAAATGAAAAAATCACATGCCATAGTATTTACATTTTTTTCTTCTTTTTTATCAATAGCAAAATCTAGAGCACAGCTTCAAATCTCATGATATACACGCGACCTTGGAATAGAAAACTACAAATCTGTTAACATGAGATTTAGAGAAAGTAAATATTGAGTAACAGCGCATGCGCTTATGGAAAACCGAATGTTTGAAATTTTCATTGCAAGAAAAGCTGCAAAACTATAAATGCTTTCCTTAAATTTTAAAAATTAAGTTCCTTTAGCTAGCTATATTTTTATTTCAACTTCTGAGCGAAAAAAAGAATTATTTTTGCTTTCTTTATGTAGAATGTAGTTTTTCACATGATTAATTAAATTAAATATTTTGCGTCATGTGTTCTCATAAGACTTTTCAATTTGCAAATAGAAAGCGATTATATAGATAAAAGTAATGATTCTTGTTCTTCTTGTGTTAAATTCTTTATTTTTATAATTTTATTGGCTTTATTATAAAACCTTTTTTCTCTTTCTCTCGCGCATTCTCTCAATCCAGGAAGCACGCATGCGCAGTATTACAAGAATTACTGACATTCGCATGTCGCAACAGCTACATTTGTTTTATTTCGCAGTGTTGTATGGCTGCAATAGATGGCGTTAGCGAAAGTGATGATTTCTGTCAGTGTGTTTTGGCCCTCTACACACAGATTCTATGCATTTCAGAAATAGCTGCAGGTGTAATCGTGATTCTTCTGCCTAAGGTGTACGTACGTCACGGAGTTTTTACATTCTTTAGCCTTGACACGTCACTCCAGTGCTTCTTTCCGCCCGCGGCAAAGAAAATTTTTTCTCGGTCGAGTACATCCAGAATCAAGAGTAAATGGTTTTCTAGCTAACATTCGCACACAATTTCTTTTGCTTTTTTTCTGGCAGGAAAACTAGAGATGGGTGATTGGACTACCTAAATCTTGACCAGTATTAATATTAAGGTGAGTTTGTGCTTCTGTACTCAATATATAAATAAATTAACTTATATCTACGCACTCGATCACATTCTATTGCTCGTAAACAAGTATTAGAAAAGTTAGTGACGTAATAATTTCAACGCCATTTTGAGTTAATTTATTACACCTACACATATATAAGGTTGAGCTTAGTTCGTTTTATTATTTAAATAAGATATTGAAATTATAAATTATAAAACGTGGAATTCCTGATTCCACTCTAGCAATATTTGATGACCAGTGTCCATTTCTGTATATGCTCGATAATGTACGATTTCTAATATTTTATAAATTTTCCTTCTTGTAATTTAATTACATATGATTGATCTAGATCTGTTGTTTGTTTAAATGTTAAATGATATCAATGCAGATAAAATTTCCGAAACTCCAAAATTAATTCTGATATACCAGAGAATATTGAGATATTCTTTCTGGAAATATTGTGAAGGAAGTTAATTGAATTATATTTCATCTGTATTATTCTTTTCAAATTCTTATCCTCATTTGAATATCATTCTTCCTAATTTCAGGTAAAAGTATTTATACATTTATTTTTACTTATGATATCGATGTTTACGAATAATATTTTATTTTTTGACCATCATCAAATATAATACACAGAGGTCACTTCTGTTTTCTACCTGAATATTTCTTCGATTTTATTACCTGAGAAAGTGGAAAATATTCCAAGAAACGTGGCTACGAATGAAAGAAATATTAGTTAACAGAATATAAGAATTAACAAGTTCGAAATATGAAAATTGATTCATTCACTAAGCATATATTTTTATTTGTATTTTACACATGTTAATTACAAGAAAAAAACAAGAGTTCTAAAAATTTATTTCGTGAAATCATTATTTATAAATTAATTTATTTTGATAGAATTGCCTTTTTACCACCAAAAAGTGATGACACACTTAATGATTACTTATATTTTGTGATTTATTCTTATTTCTATTTTAAAACTTAAATAAATATTAATAGATGAACCAATTAATGTTTATGAATTAAATCTTGGTTAATTTACAAGATATTAAAGTTTATTTTGGAATGGTGTAATTCAGTCTTTCCTTGTATCAATTTATTTTTTTATCATTGATTTAAAATGTATTTTTGTTTTGTAAATCATCTATTTTGAATAGTTCTCAGTTTTAAGAAATGATTAAAATAGTGTGTACTCTCCATGATTAACTCTCAAAAGAAGTATGATATAAATGATTTGTTAATATAAAAATCATAGAAAATTTTATTTATAATTAAATTATAACTGATTGAAATATATAATATTATTATAAATATATATTTTAAATTTGATTGGCTGAATTTTTTTGGTGCAATGTTCATTAATTTTTCTCAGTTTCATAGTGTTAGAGACAAATCTGAAAAGTAATCTAACAATATGATAGAATTTTTAGAATGTTAAAAATTAAAACAAAATGAAAAATAGTTTTTGTAAATGGCATTTATCAAAGATCAGTGGAAATTGTCTTATCAATCTGGCTATTTTAATAGGAATGCTGCCAAATAAACGGATTTTAAATTGACATGGTTCAAGTGTCCTCGTAAATTTATACTTCATATTGAAGGTTATCAAATACAGCTTTATGTAAACAAATACATTGGATTTCAGTTTGCCTGCTGCAAATATATAAAATTGATTGTAAGATTTACTTTATTGGAAGAGGGCTCAAATAATTTTAGATTGCTATTTCTTTCTTCCTTCCTGTCATTTTTTAAAGCTTTTAAATTTTATTTTTGCCTTCATTTAAAAAGTTTAGTACTGAATAATTTTACTAAAATAAAGTTTTTTTTTGTGTGTGCATGATTTCAAATCCTTTGAATTTAGTGAAAATGTTTGTTAATAAATGGCTTAAATTTTTTTTGTGAATAATTTGAGAAATCTGCTATCTGAAGTTAAAAAAAAAAGTAATTGGAATTTTTTGTAAAGGTTAAAGCTTTTTTGTTTGTTTATTTGAGAACCAAATTTTTATCGTAAAAGAAACTTGAAGTAAATAATCAAATGGTCATAATTATTTTTGCCAAATACATTTGAATTATTTGAAATGATTTTTTTTATTAGTAGCTAAATTAATCTTTTGGATAAATATTCTAAAACTTTAAAATTTGGAAAGTATTTTAAGCTTGAAACTGTAAGTAAATAAATTAAAAAATTGAGTTGAATATGAAAAAATGCAGGCCAAGTCTGTCAGATGGCAAATTAGAAAAAAAACAATCTAAAACAACAAATCTTTTATTGCGAAGGAAAATTTTCAGCTCATTCTATATTTATATAGTTCTTGTATATATTTATATAGTTCTGTACTGTGTCAGAATTCAGTTAATTGAATTTAGTTATCAGAAAATTTAAAGTATCAAAAAGCTGATAAAACAAATTTTTATGTATATTGGGATTTTTAGTGAAGAGTAATATCAATAAAAAGTAATAATTTAAAATAATTTTTAGATTAATTTTCACTGGCTTTTTTGGCTAACAGAAATGGTTTTGAGTTAATATATTTCAAAGATAGGTATGTTAATGGATCTCTGTAATTCAACTTCCATTATCTAATAATTGAGGAAATTGGTATATACTATCTGATAACCGAATAGAATTACATCTGTTAGATAGTAATCTAGATATAGTTCGACAGTTATCTAGATGTTAAGTAAACTGTTATTTACTGTCTGATAACAAATGAAAAGAATATTGAATTTTTTGTTTATGATGTAAAAAATGATTTTAATAGAAAGAATTGCTTGATTTAAAGTAACTGACTAATTCCTTATATATATTGGAGAATTATTTGTAATTCAGTGAACTCAAAATTATAATATGTGTAAAATTCAAATAATTTAATTATAAATGGAATAATTATTATTGCATTGAATTTTTTTAAAGTGTCTTTTTATGTAATTACTGCATTTCTGTAGAGAAACGAAATTTATAATTTGATCTATTCTTTGCTTGCATTTTAGAAATGAGTTATAATACAATATGAATAACATAAACAAATAAAATTTATTTTGAAAGTAAACTGTGTTGAATCAAACTGTTTATATTCAGTTAATATAGTTTCAATAGTTTCATTTTGATAACTTATTCTTTCAACAAAATTAAAATCTGTCTTCATTTTTCAAAACCCAAAACTCTTTATTTAGGTTACTTTTTATATAATTTTTAAATTTTGACTTGCTTATTATAAGTCATTAAAAAAACATGTAAAATATATTTAGAATTTTACTATGTTTTATTTCTCTCAAATATTACAAATATATCTACTTTGATAATTAAAATTTTTTCTTGATTATAGATCTGCAGTTTTTAAACTTAGTTAAAATTATGAGCATGCCTTAAATTGAATTTTGAAATTGTGATATTTTTAGATTAATTGTTTATAATTCACTCACATTTTTTTAAGCATAAAAGGGGAATTTTTTAAAATCAAAATAATTAAATGAAATAAATATAATAAATTCAAAACATTGTCAATAATTATAACTAATTCAACAAATATTTCTCTAAACTGTTAATTGGAAATATATTTGTTTAAAGCAATGAATAAATATATCACTTTTTTTGTGTGTGTATGTGTGTGAGTGTATATGTCTATTCAGAAACAAAGAGGATATATTATTAAAATGTTATTGGAAATTATTTTATTATTATAGTTCATTACTTAATTTAACTATTAATAATAATAGTTCATAAGTAATGAACTATTATTATTAATAGTTCATTACTTACTTAAAAGTTCATTACTCTATCAACAACTGAAGAATTATTGGGTATTAAATGGTTATTTAAAATTAAGGTTATTTCTCCTTCAGAAAGTCCTGATTACTGTCAATCGCTGCTACAGTAGTCACAGTAAGAGGAAAATTACAATCAATTTAACATTTTTGTTTAAAATTATCAGTACATTGATGACTTTGTTTATATATAAATTATATCATTTTCTGCCATAAATTAAACTTTTTCTCTCTTGCTTCATTTACTTAGACACTTACTTTTTAAATCATTATAATCTTAGATCCTTGACCAAAAATTTGTTACATTATACAATATTTAATTACATTAAACCAAAGCTATTAATTTGAAGCTATTTGTTTCTATTTTTAGTCATTTAATCCAAGAGCATTCAATTGTCTTGAGAAATATTTTTGCATTGCATTACAAATATTCAACATATTATAGCTTATATTATAGGTTAGTTAAAAATTAAAACTAATTATATTTTTCTTCTTTAGTGAATCAAATTGAGGGTTAAGGCAATTTACTGAAAAGTATAGTGTTAATCATTAATAACATAAATCATCTTTTAGCTCTGTTAATATGAATTATAAAGTATATATGCTGCTTTGGGATTTGCATATAAATTATATCAATATAATGAAGTGAAACTTATCTAGGTAGTGATGTTAAATTTTCTATAAAAGATTTTTGTATATTTTGCCAGTAGTATTCCACTTTTTCTTTGTCTACAATTTTTAAGCAATATTCCACAGTTGAAAATTTTTTCTATTGATGCCCACAAAAATCAATTGCACCTGTTGAGTAGTATCAATAATGAAATATATAATAATGGAATAGAAAAAAAAATCATTTAACAAATGAAAATTAAACTAATTTTCTTCACAGTATTAGCAGTTGCTTCATTTTACTCATTAATCTCTTGATATTGCATCAATGTTGAAATAATATCAAGAAGTTTATCAAGAGGATGTAATACCAAGGTGCAAGACAGTTCTTGTAATATGATATAACAAGCTCCTAATTTCTATTGGTATTGATTGTTGCATCTTTCGACACTATTCTAGGATTGTCCAATGATGAAATTTTACCTGTTACTATTCTTTATCAATATGATCTCACTAATCTGATATTTACATATGTCTTGTAGTATGTTGCTTAGGAAATAGGTTTGGAAAGTGTGTATACTTTCTGCATATCTGTCTCCATAAAATAGATATTCAGCTGCTAGTAATAGCTTTTCTAAACTGAATTCCATGCTTAATGTATAAAGAGTTACTGCCTTGGATATTTTTTGAAGGTGAACAAATAAGAATGGAATATAATTTAAAATCTCGGCTCTGGTTTAATAGGAGCAAAATTGTGTTCAGCATGAACTTTTGAGGGAAAACAATTTAAAATGTTCTTCTTCAGGTAATAGGTCTTATTTATATGAATAGTGCCAATTTTAAAGCTTTGTATTTTAATATTAAAGTCAAGATTGATTTCATATTATGTGTTCAATTTTTTAAATCTGTTTTTTGTATTGGTAGATTTCTACATCTCTTGGAATTCTGGTCAATTTTCAGATTACACTAAGATGATCAAGCTTCATTATATTTAATGCAATCATCTTAACTGATAAAAACTCTGGATTATAAATATTCACAAATGCTGAATTTTCTAAGATCATTACAGTTACAGTAAAGGATATTTTAAAAAAAGTTTTTTCCCCCCTCTCTGTAGCTAAGCATGTCTCATCATAGTGATGATGGAATGCTTATTGCTGGAAGCGATAGCTTCTGGGAACCTGGTAACTACAAAAGAACTACGAAAAGAATTGAAGATGGATTTCGCCTTTCTAATGATATGATCACATTGATTCAGGAGAGATGTGAAATTGAAAAAGTATTTGCTAAGAGCTTAAGAAATTGGTCCAAAAAGTGGAATGAATTAATTGAAAAAGGTATGTTTATTTTTTTATTTTTTTTGTCCATTTCTTGTTGGTTGGCCAATAATAATTTCAAGCAAAGAGTTTGTGTTTTGGTTTTTAGAATTAGTCTTTTATATATATATATATATATATATATATATATATATATATATATATATATATAATATACATACACACTGAGGTGCCATTGAATTAGAGATAGCAAGATATATGCAAATTGTATAGCACTGCGCATCATTTATGCACAAGGGACGGGGCTGTGGTAACTGCATATATAGGGCGGACTGTGGTTGTTCTGGATTAGTTTTTGGAATCGCCATTATGGGTAAACCACCTGATTTAGATGCCTTTGATCGCGGGCAAATCGTAGGGGTTAGATGCATGGGACATTTAATTTCCGAAATCGTGAGATAGCTGGGATTTTCAAGATCGACAGTGTCAAGAATATACCAAGAATACGTGAATGGTGGGAAAAAAACTAGCAATCGATCTAACTGCAAAAAACAATTAGCCATGACAGTGCGTGGTGAGAGACGGCTTAGTCGTATTGTACGCAGCCAGCGAAGCCAAACATTAACTCAAATTACCACCCAGTTGAATGAAGATGCCAGTCGAAGAGTCAGTAAACGGGCTGTGCAACACTCGTTTCATCGTATGGGCTTCAGGAGTCGTCGACCTACCAGAGTACCATTGTTCAATGCTCGCCATCGATCTGCACGTCTTGCCTGGGCAAATGAACACAGAGATTAGAATGTAGAAGACTGGAAACAAGTGGCATGGAGTGACGAGTCTCGATTCCGACTACTTAACGCTGACGGGAGGTTGAGAATATGGCGTCAGCCTCATGAAGCCATGGATCCTGCATGCCAGGTTGGAATTGTTCAAGAGCATGGTGGCTCAATCATGGTGTGGGGTGTTTTTTCGTGGCACTATTTGGGATCATTGGTGTCTGTACCAACCACTCTCAATGCAATTCGGTATGTAGAGTTGCTGGGGAATCACCTCCATCCATTTATGCAGTTCTGTTATCCGCAAAGTAAGGGAGTGTTTCAGTAAGACAACTGTACCTCTTACAAGTCCCGATTGGCTTCTGGTTGGTTGGATGAGCATTCCTTTGAGTTTTCTGTCATAAATTGGCCACCTAGAAGCTCAGACTTAAACCGTATCGAGCATATTTGGGATTTTTTGGAACAATACGTAAAAGGCCACCACACTGCACTAACGAACCTTACTAAACTATGGATAGCTTTAGCCAATAGTTGGCAAGCCATTCCCGTAGAACGTTTCCAGAAACTTGTCGAATTTATGCCTCGTTGAGTGGCAGCCGTTATCAAGGCCAGAGGAGGCCCAACTCGTTACTAGACAGGTATCCCTAATTCAGTGGCACTTTAGTGTGTATATATATATATATATATATGTATATAATATAATCTTGATTACATTTTTATTGTTTTGGATTTGAAGCATGTAAAAATATAAAATGAAAGGTATGCAAATTATGATAAAGCATAAATTTATCTTTAAAAAATGTATACTATTTCTTGTGATTGTCTTAATGAGTTATTTAACTGTTTGTTATGACTCCCAAAATTGCTTTACGCTAATTCAATGTTTACTTCTGTAACACCTAGTTTATCTTTATAATTATTTTGTTAAAGCTTTGTGCAAGATATTTAATTATAAGTGTGGATCATTTGAGAAAAAATTAGTTTAAGTGTATGTTACAAGGAAGAAAGTTTTTAATGCAAATATTGATCTAAATGTTTGATTTTTTTTTAAATTGAAGGTTGTAAAAATTCATTTAATAATGTCATTATGTACACATTTACATATTTTAATTAAATTTAGTGAAGAAAATATTTATATTGTTCTCAATGAGCAAATTAAATAGTAGTGTTTGTAAGCATAGTGATAATTGGAGTAAAAATTTCTACTTAATAATATAATAAAATGTTCACTTGAAATTTTTTTTTCTATGCTTATTTGAACGGCATATATTATATGACCTGAATTAAGTCAGTGATGTTACTGTTATGTATTTTTAGAAATAAAAGTACACTGAATTATATATTCTATTAGAAAAGAATCAATTTAACTGAAATTGAATGTAAAAGTAATGCACTTTTTTGATAAGCTGGCAATTTAGAGACTATTCTCTACTTACAATATCGAATGAGTGAGAAAATTGCAAGATTTAAAGTTACTGAAATTACCATAAGAACAAAAGACATTTGTTTAATTTGCATGATTATTGTGTCTTAGATTTGCTTAATTCTATCCTTAATCTTTTTTTTAAAGGAAAGTACTATAAATTTGATGCTAATAAAGTTGTAGTGTGTGTGTGTTTTTAAGTGCGGCTGATTGTTATTCTATTAATAAAATAATTTTAAATAACTGGTGGCTTATTTAAGATAAATTGGTTTGCTTATTATGTGTATTCATGGTTTAAAATCAAATACATTTTACAAATGTGTACGTATTAATCTTGTAAGTATTTATTGGAACCATGTTAAAAGGCTTTTGAAATTTCACCTAATAATGTATAAATAATTTTTCTTTTTTTAATATTCACAAAAAAATTTTAATGCCCACCAGCCACTTTAAGAAACCAGCCGTTCATTTATCATATAAATAATATTTATTTTTATCAGCCATTTTGAATATCATTTTATCAAATTTAATGAAAGAATTATTTTATGTTTCTGCAATAAACAGAGTATTCTAATAGGTTAACCATGCATACAAAATGGTAAAAGTAATTGATAAAATCAGCTCTTTGCTAAGGATTTATAACTGTTTCTTATGAATTTTTTTTGAAATTGTGGGATGGAAAGTAGCATGCAGTTATTGATGATGTATGTATTTATATCACAGGCTTTCATATGAAATAAAAATTTGTCTAGTGATCAGAACTGAAGGAAGTGAAAAATTTAACTTTGCTAATGATGTTTTTATTTCATTTTTTTTATTGAATTATCTAATTAAGTATAAAGTTTGTTCATAATTAAATATGAAATGAAACCAAAAAACTAATTTGAACAAAATCTTTTTATCTTTCTGAGTTGAATAGTTGAAGGCAGAAACTTTTCTAAACTGAAGTGTAAACATATGTGTGAAAAATTTAGTAGTCAACATTTAATCTTAATTATTTTGCATAAGTTTCTAATTACATTCTGTGTGATGTCAAATATCTTAAGATATATTCATTTTGACTTAACATGAGCACATGAGAATCAAAAATCATTTATTAAAAGCACAAATTTTATTAAAAAAATCTTTTAGTCTATTAATTTTAAACTGTTGTGAAGATGATCAATCGTAATTAGGACAAAGTAGTTAAGCTTGAGAAAAATTATAAAAAAGAGACTGTTACTTATTATTGGCTTATAACCTTAAATTTCTAGGTATGACATCATTTCACACTCACGCATACACACTCTTTTGTTCTTTAATAACTTTGTGCCTCTAATAATCTTATAATTTGATATTTTCAAGTGACTGAATTTATGATTTTAAATTTAATTTTGTCAAAAAAAAGCATCTTATCTCACATATTTGATTAATTTAGTAACTCATTTCTCTTTTGCTTTCCATTTTTTTTTTTTTGCGTCTGTTAATTTTGTTAGTTTTATTTTAAGTATTGATATTTTTGTTTCATTCTGTAAATATACTTGAAACCACACACCTTCTTATTAAATTGAAATTAATTCTATGTAATTTTCAAGGGATGTAATGTTTGAATAATTTAGTAGGAGGAGAAGAAAAAATATTTATCTACATGGTCTTTAATATTTTGGTATTTAAAAGAATTTGTTGTTAAAAATGGGGAAAGAGAAAGGTATAGGTGAATGCCTATTTGAAATTTTATTTTTTTAAAATGATTAAAATATAAATATATATTTATCAAATAAAAGCTTTTGCTTCTGGTGTCTTGGGAAAAATCTTCTAA
This sequence comes from Argiope trifasciata, assembly GCA_026543055.1. NCBI lineage: Eukaryota > Metazoa > Arthropoda > Arachnida > Araneae > Araneidae > Argiope > Argiope trifasciata. The sequence goes on along the minus strand of JAPMOQ010020268.1, from coordinate 2,013,899 downwards.
TTTAATAAAATTTTATTTATTTGATCATAGGATTATTTAATTTATTAGTTGACTTGCATAATTGTCTTTGTGTTATGGGTATCAATTCTTATCTTTCACTTACTTAATGTATTTTGACTATAATTGATTCTTTTAAATAACTTTCTAGATTCTTATCTCATTAAAGTTTGCAATACTTGAAAATTAATTTTGTTTGTAGGTCCTGAGTATGGCACTACAGAGGCAGCTTGGAAATCTGCTTTAGTTGAAGCAGATCGTAGGTGCGATATGCATCTGAGAGTTAGAGACCGTTTGGTAAATGATGTAATCAGCCAGATAAAACAATGGCAAAAAGATAATTATCATAAATCTATGATGACTCTTAAAGAGAGGAAAGAAATGGACGATGCTTTCAAAAAGGTATATATTAATCTTCCTTATGCAATTTTATGGGATATAAGTATGTTTTTTATTATATTCGGCTTTTATTTACTGCACTTTTTATATGAATGTTGTATTGTGGGGAGGGGACGTAAAATAAATTTTTACTGATATTCTTTTTGTAGTGTAATGTTTTTTGTAATGTTGTAATGTATCTTTAATTATGGGATTTATCTTTTTTATTTGTTTTATATTGTATTGACTTCGTTGAATTTTTAGCAAGAAAACTGTAATTATCTTAAATATTTAGTAACACTTTTTCCTTCTATTTAGTCATTCAATTTGATAATTTGTCCTCATTTGTATAAAACCTTTGGTACCTTAATTTAAATGTTGATTAGAAATAAGAAATGATTAGGAATTTTATCTTTTTGAAATGTCTTTCAAATATAACATATTTCTGCAGATCTCAACATTTTTGGAATTTCATTTTATCATTCTCAAGATCATGAGTTTTTTTAAGTAATTATTCTTCTTTCTCTAATATTTCAAACATTTTTTTTTGTTTCAATATATTATATTCAGTTAATTATGCTCATTTTATTTCTCAGTATTTATATTTGATACAGTTCATAATTTTATAAACCTCTTTAATGGTTCAAAGTGTATATCTTGTCAGAATTTATTTATAATAGAAGATTTTAAACTTTGACTTTTTCTTTTCTTAGGCTCAAAAACCTTGGGCAAAGCTACTGCAAAAAGTTAATAAATGTAAATCTGAGTATCATGCAGCTTGTAAGAATGAGAGATCTGCTATAAATCAAGAAAGAAATGCTTCTAGTGATACGTCTCTTTCACCTGATCAGGTTTGTGGGATTCTAAGTATTGCATTTTCTAAAAATTACTATGGTAACAAAATCAAAAAACTTTTTTGTTTGCTTATTCATTTGTTGTGTATTTTGTCAATTCTCATTGCTTATAATCCCCCCCCCCCCCTCATAAATACTTGATTCACAGCAGTTTCTAAAAAAAAGTTTCTTAAGGTTCCTCCACCCCCCCCACCCCCCCAAATATGAAATTTAATCTAGAACTTTTTTTAATGAAAAACTAAAGCTGAATATTTTTTTAAATTTAAGATTAAAATTTTTTTTTGAATTCTTTACTTTTTTATTTACATTTTTAAAGGGCAAAAGAAAAAAAAAATTAAAAAATATCCATTTGGTTATATAATAAAAACTCCTGAAATAAAATTCAAGCTCTTTAAGGTTTTTTTTATTTTTTATTATCTATTTTGTTTTATTTACTGTGTTCTTTTTCCTAGGTGAAAAAACTACAAGATCGAGTTTCAAAATGTAAAGATGAAGTTCAGAAGACTAAAGAGCGTTATGAACAAGCTCTGAGAGAAATCAATGATTATAATGCCAAATATATGGAGGATATGACAGTTGTGTTTGATAAATGCCAAGAATTTGAAGAAAAAAGATTGGGCTTCTTCAAAGAAATGCTTTTTGGCATAAATGGCTGCCTTAATATTTCTACAGATACAGAGTATGTTATTTTCTGCTTAACAATTTATTATATTTCCTGAGACAATGCATGCTATTTTTTCTGAAGCATTAAATATTATGTCATGATATCTGAGCAAAGAAATTAGAACTTTTTATTAATTTGTGTTAAAATCTTTAGTCCCAGGCATTTTTAGTACTAAATAAGTTTTTATCACTGTTTAATATAAAATTGTAAATTGTAAATAAGGAGGATGCATATTTTCAAAAAGGATTTTTAAAAAAAAAGAACTGCTGTAAGTTTTATAAGTTTTCTCTGCTATTTTGAAGTGATACAAATTGAATTATGATATGGCATTGTGTATTCTTGCTTCTCGCTCCTGTGAAAATGATGGCGTGAAATTTCTACCTTTATTTCCTGTGCCCGTGATATTTTCGGGCTGGCATATTCAAAAGTAATGCACCAAAAATATTAAAACTATCTATTTCTTATGCTCATAATCATGTTTATTACTCAATATATACCCCAGATGGCTGCCCTAGACTATTTGCAACATTTTTGGAGATAGCTAATTTATTTAAAACTATACACTCAGTTTTATATAATTTTCTTGAATAATAAAAAAAAAAAATAGGCACACTTATGACCATTTTCTTCAAAATTATTTGACCATTAAGGGGTTAATACTTTATGCACATTTATATCTTTAACTTGCATTCTTGTATTTCTAGGCTTCCTCAAATATATGAAGAATTTAGGCACTCTATTCAAAATGCAGATGCAAGTAAAGATCTGAAATGGTGGTCTACAAATCATGGTGTTGGAATGGCCATGAATTGGCCTGTCTTTGAGGTAATTTCCATTAGTTTCATCCCCCACTCCCTCTGCACAAATCTTTTTACTTTTATGAGTTAAAAATTAAACTGTGTATTTAAAAGTTATTTTAAATAAAACTTATTTCATCTGTTTCTTTAAATTTTTTAACAATATATTTTTATTATTCTAAGGAATGTCATGTTTTGATGCTGGATCTTCTGATGTTAACAAAGTTGTTGGAAAACATAATCAGTGTATTAAATCAAATGAGTAACATCTATTTACAGCACAAATTCAGCTTATGAAAGATTAACCTACTCAATTTCAAAAGATGAGAAGATTGTGTATTTCCTTCTGTCCCTTTATTTGAAAGTAGAATTTGAAGTGGCATAATCATCGAAGCCAGGTCTTGAGGCTGAAATACATAGATAATAGGTGTTTGATAAAGGAGTAAACCAAGATGGATAAAAACACCAATAATTAATGTCCATCAAAATTCAAAAGTAATACTATAATTTTCCTTTTTTCCCCACATATGTCTCGTATAAGTTTTAGCATGATTTATCTGGTTTTTAGATAAGGCTTCATGAGCCTGCAAAATACAAAAATTTAAGAGTAAAATCTTATTCAATTTTTGAAACAGCTTTCAATTTGCTTTCATGCAGATTTCAATGAACTAATCTCTTAATTATTGCTTTAAGATATTCTTAATTTTAAGAAGATGCAAAATTGTGTGGTTATGGAATTTTTAAATAAATATCGATAATTTAATAAAATCACTAATACAAGTTTAAATAATAAGTTTTTTTTTAAATGTTTAAAATTGTAACATTATAAAAGTTGGATCTTTTTTTATAACAAATTCTGATTTTAGCAATTTTTTTAAATACTTAATATAAAAGAGTATTAAACTTTTAATACATTTATTTATGGGAAATTTAACTATTATTTTGCTTTTAGTTTGTAGGAATAACTGAGTTTTATTTTAACTAAGCTATCTAAGCAATGTATTTATCACTACTTTAATATGGGACCTTTCAAAATTTTTAAGGTTGATCGATTATTGTATTGAATTCTAAATAGTATAATTTTAAATCATGCTTGACAAATATTCTTAAAAAGCTGTCTTTTTAAATCAAAGTTGAGTAAGGGTGTTGATGATTAAAGTTAAAAAACAAGAACTATCAAAGTGATACCTATATTTTCAAAGCATAATAGAAAGCTATCTCTAAGAATTATCAAGATAATGCTTACGTTTTCTATAGAAGTGCAAGAAATTAATTTGCTTTGAAAATCTCAACTGATATAACTATCAGATTAATCTTTTTTTATAATTTATGTTCAATCACTCACAAAAAGCATTGAAACGAAACCCTGAGAATTTAAAATTATTCAAAATAAATAAAGCACAATTCATTATATTGTCGTTTTACTTGGTTATCTAATCTTAATCTTTTTTTTCTTAATATATGTAATATTTTCTCTAAATTTTGTACTACATGATATGGAAATACAAATGCTAAAAAACAACAACTAATGTTAATGTTTTCTTTCTTGTGTGCTCGCTTTGTGCTGTGGTGCATTTTTACAGGATTATTCTGAAGAGTTCAGAGATATTGTAGGAAAAAGCAAGAAAGCTCCATTTCCAGAAAGTGGCATTATGCTTGTCAATCAGCACAGGATTAACGAAGATCTTCCTGTAAATCTTAGTTTTCTTTTTAAATTTCATAGAAGCTGGGGAAAATCTTTCTACTTTTGCTTCTGCTTCTGCAGCTTTTTATGTCTATGAATTTGTATTGAAAATGTGTTGTCTGCTGCTATAACATTTATCTTAGCTTCCTTTTTACTAGGTGGTAGTCTCATACTTGCAATCAACAAACCCATTTTACATCTTAATGTTTTGTAGAAAAACTCCATATTCCTACCTTATCTAGATTAACCTTATATAATCTTTTAACATTGAAATATTCTGTTACCATGCAGAATACTAATATGCATTATTTATTGTCTAAAATAATTTATTGTATAATTGTTATACGTGCATTTCATTTGCTCACAAATTCCATTCCATTGTATTTTTTAAAATGGATTTTATGTACAGAAATGTTTTTTCCCCCATTCTGATTAATTTTAATAAGGTTTTAAGTTTTTTTTTTATCATCAGTTATTTTAATTAAATTTTATACATGTTCAAAAAGATAAAGAATTCCTGTTAATAATATAATACATATTACACTTTTAATAAATGGGTTATTAATAGCTGTAAAAATGGATATCTGGTACACCATATTGATGGTCTTACTTTGCCTTGATTTCCTACAAATTCTTCAGACCTTATTCTGGAATTTAATTAAACATATTAAACATTCATTATTAAAGCATTCTTGATATTTTTATTGGTTGGATTGTTTCCAATAAAGGCCAAAAAGTTGCTGTCAAGGTACAATTTTTGCCTTTTATTATATTTGTCCTTAAAAACAATGTTTTACTATGAAACAGTGAATGGCTAAATTTCTACAAAATTATAGCTGAAGAATTTTTAGTTTTCAAAGATTTTTTTCATTTAGTGTATTTTTATTTTTCACTTAAAAGGCATTTTTTATTTTTTACATTCTTCTTTTTTTATGTATAAAATAGATCAAATTTGAATTGTAAATTTTTAAGATGAAACCAGTTAAAAGAATAATATTGTTTTAAGTTAATTCTTTTCTTGTTGTAAATTAAAACTAATAATATAAATGTTTTTTAACCAAAATAATATTTTTGCTGTATTTAGTATCAGATATATTTATAATTTTTAGATTTTAAAATCAAGTTAAACTTGTTTTTACTGCTACTATTTATACATTTTTAAAAGAATTATTCAAGTTTATTCTTGTTAGTGTCTGTATTCATATACTGATAAGGTTTAATTATAATTGAACTCTTTCAGGAATACAATCCAGAATTCCATAATGTTTCAAAGAAAGAAAAGAAGAATAATGATGGTGTTACTCTTACTAATATTCAAAACAATCAAAACAAAAATGGAAAGGAAAAAAGTTTATCTAATAGGAATTCTGGTATTAGTACGTAAGTAATAAATATTGTCTTTTTAAAACAACTTACTGCATGTCAATTTTTAATATTGTAAATTTGTTCTCTGAAAGCTTTTCATTAAGCAGAAAAGGCTGGGGGAAAATCAGCTAAAAATTGCTTTTATCTGATTCACAAGACTTTGAGAAGTAATTTCAATTTTCAAGTAAGAAAAGTGTGACAAAATTACAATGTAAAAAACACTATTTTAGAAATTTCTTATTTATTGTTACAACAATATTATTTATATATCTGCCTTTAATTTAGATTCTGTAAAGAAAAATTAATTTAAGATATGGACTCATTAATTGGATATCCTTGAAATTAATTTTGGTTGCTATTTTAAACATGAAATGAAAACTCATTTTAATTTGTCATTTACTACTTTCTAATGATCTAGAAAAAACTCTCAAATATATTTTAAGAATGGTCATATGGGCTTCATAAGAGACTAATAAATGGGGAAAAACAATGAATTAAAAATAAGTTTTCCAAAACAAAGTTATTCGATTATGCAATCAGAATAATAAATTTCTATTTGTATCTCATATATAAAAAGGCTGTTCACTGAATTAAAAGCCTTTATATTATTCTTTATAAATACTTTGAATAATAAACTAATATAAAATCATTTTTTAAATTTCGCTGAACATTTAATTATTATTCTAAATAAGAAGGAATAAATAATTTTTAAGCATTCTATATCTTCCAAATCAATAAAGTCATATTATTTATGAAATAACACAAAATTGGGTGTATGTTTTCCACTTTATTTAAGTACTATTTAATTTCTGTAGTTGTTTATAAATTTGAAGATAAGATAACAACTGTGCAATTCAGTTCCATTTTAAGAAGAAATTCCATGTTAGATATTGCTTTGGATTTTTAATATATTATCTTTCAAAGAATTCTTTTTTGGTTTGAAAATCCTAAGAAGCTATATAAAAATCGCAAAGCAGTCTTCAGTTTTCTTTGTAATATTCTAAGCATACTGTCAAAGTAGAAATAATTTTGAAATTCAGTCTTTATCTTGGTTCCATTTTAGCCTTTATTAATGATGTTCTCTTACCGTGAAGAATAAGTTTCCATCCACCTTTTATATAAATAGCATTATATTTTATTATTTTGTATTTCTCAGAAATGGTGGGCAAGATAATAATCCATTTGATGATGATCAAGAAGATTGGGATGAAGGTTCAAATGATGCTCTAGTTGATAATGGTGAACCTGGTGTCCCTGTAAAAGCTCTATATGATTATGAAGGTGCTGAGGAAGATGAATTAACTTTCAAATGTGGTGAGATATTTTTCTTTTGAAAATTTTATCTAAAGGGTTACCATATGTTTTTTGAACATTTTATCACTTTAAGGAAATATTATATCCATCAGTTCTTTCCATTTGTCAATGTTTTAGAGTAGTGAGGTCCACAGTAATGCACAATTAGTGATGATTTTCTTGTAATTTGTTGGGCTTTTGTAGATAAAATTTTATTTTTTGAGGATTGGAGTTTTTCTATAATACTGAAGTAGGCTTTACTATAGATATTAATTTACCTTGCTAACTGGGAAAAAAAAGTCACATTTTAAAAAGTAAAAAAGAGAAAACAAAATGTGAATAATGTTGCACTCTGCAAGAAGGAAAAAAAGGGAATATAATCTGACAGATGTTGCATTCTGTAAGGAGAAAAAGGGGGGGAAATATTGATAAACAAAAACTATTCTTTAGTTATATGGAAAATTATACATTATTTACCTTTCATTACCTTTTTAAGCTAAACGTTTTCAAAATATGAACATAAAGTATTAAATAGAAATATGGTTATGAAATAAATTCACTTAGACTTTTAACTTGTAAAATTCAGTGGTAAGACTGTTTTCTTTCTTTCCCTAAATACTGTGTCATATGGAACCTGAAGTTTTGCAGGTACGAAATGAGTTGATATATTGGCCATATGAATAATTTTTTAAAATTACTCATATTTATTGTAATTTTATTCAAAAACTGAGTGTATTAAAGAAATATATCTAGTATTCTATGGACTCTTGGTTTAATTATTACAAAAACATATTTTTTGAAACTGGAGTTGCTATTTCAGTAGATACTGAATAAACTTAAACATTTAAAGAATATTCTTTCATTCATGCTCTTAAATCCTGTAGCCTTTGGAGAAAATAAAATGTTGGAAGTAAATTGAACTGTAATAAAGTTTATGATAATTTCTTACTCGGATAAGTCAGGGAAAATCTTTTTTTCTTATATTATTTGATAAAGAATATGGAATTTCAAGAAGCTTTGTCACTGTATTCTATTTCATACTAAAATATTTCTTATTGTTGTGCTGAATTCATCATGGCATAACTAAGTCAGTACTACTGTATTATACTGCCAGTCAATACTATATTATTTTCTAATGATGAAACCTTCAATAATATTTGAAAAATGGTGTTAAGTGCCAAGTATTTAATTTTAAGTTTTGTCAAACATTAAATAGATTTTGACTATGAAAAACAATAAAAATTTAAAAAGCATTTTTTTTTAAAGAAAAAAGTGGCTTGACTTTTTATTTGGATTATTCTTTCTTCCTCTTTGATCAACATTATTATTTGGTTCAGCTTTTGGCTTATTTCTATTTTATAGACAAGTTTTATTAACAGCAGATTAATTATTACAATATTGTACCAAAGGTGAAGATCACAGGGAAATATCTAGAAATTTCTTTGAAAAAAAGAATTTAGGCTTGCATGCATTTTGTCATTTTTTCGGTGATGATTGCTAAACCTGGAGATTGCTTTTTTTCCCCCCTTCTATAACCTTTTGCTGTGGAAAGATATGCCATGCACTCATCAAGATGTTTTTTTAAAAATTATTTATTTATTTTTATCTAGAATTGTTAATGATATGCTACATATCATCAAGCAGTTATCACAGAAGTAAAAGTATTCACTGGATAATTTTTTGGAACATAATTGACAGGAGCACAATTTAAGGTTGAAATTAATTCATTTTTATTTTTATTTGATGACCTTGCTACGAGTTACAGTGGATTGTTTTGACGTGTGCACATGTGAATTTCTTGCCACTGCAAATGGTTAATTGTGGCATTATATGCTGTTTTTTTCTAAATATTGAAATATTCTTTTATCCACAGGTGATGTTTTTGAAAAACTTGAAGATGAAGATGAGCAAGGCTGGTGTAAAGGTCGTAAAGATGGTCGAGTTGGACTGTACCCTGCTAACTATGTTGAGCTTGTTAATAATTGAGAAGAAACCTTTGACTTTTAATTGCTGTTTCTCACACATCTATCACATAAATAATTTCTGAAAGTGCCATCTTGTCCATTTTGTGCAATTTTAAAATTCTCATTTTAAAAGTCATTCACTGTTAGACTGATATCAGCACTTTTGTCTCGTACTAATTGCAGCTAGGAAAGGTATTAATTTATTATAACATTTTAGCTTTAGAATTATTATAAAAATAAAATTTAGGGAAAACAAAATTATAAATAGATGCATTTCAAATTAGCTGTTAATATATTGTTTTTGCATGGTTATCGGGAGTTTTTTTTGTGATAAAATGCATTTATTTTGAGTGATTTACTGTTCAATTAATAATTTTATTTGAATCTCAATATAATTTTGATTTTGTACTTCCTCTAATTTATCTTTTTGTGGAATTTAAAAGTAATATGTAGAACGCTGTGAAGAAATTCGTAAACAGTTCTGTTGAGTGCAATGCATTTCTTATGCTATTTCTTTTTTGAAGTCTAATTTCAACTGTTATATGTTATTTATGTGAGGACTAGATGAGTTGTATTTTTTTTTTTATTGTGTGTGAGTGGACCTGGTGGATTTTTTTCTTCTTAAGTGTAAGGTTGTAAAATAAGATTTAAATTATCTGTGTCCTACACATTCGTTTTAAGCATTATTCTTTTTGTTATGAACTTTTTTTTTGTATTGAATACTACTATAAAATACAAAATATTTTATTAAAAACTAGCAGTTCTTTTGCTCTATTTTAATTAATAACACAATCTCTATCCACTCCATTAGTATTCAAGATAACATTTGTATGTTTTTAGTTTTGTGTACCACTTTCTAAATTAGTATGTGTTTGTGCTAGTATGATTGAAATAAATATGAAAACCCTAGTGCTTCCAATATTTTAAATTTCTATACAGTTGATTTTGTACTTTGATTGGCCTTTGAAATTTGAAAGAGATGTTTGGTTTTTCTATGAGTGTGATTAAGCAGTATTATGCAGTGATAGCTTGTGAATTTTATTTTTATAGATTCTTAGATATTCTTTCCTTTTGTGGTGTCTAAGATGGAAAAATGGAAGTCTTGAATTTTGAAAATCTATTATCTGTTTACTATTATTTATATGTATATTGCCATCATTCCAAGGCTGCTTGCATAAATTTAAGACAAATTGTGTCTTATTTCTCATTTGAATATTTAGTAAGTGTTTTAATGCTCATGTCCATTTTAATATGGTAGTGTTTTTGCTCACAAATTATTTTGCATTATAAACACTATCATTTTAACAGAATGTTAACATACATCTAAAATATTTCATGTATTCAACAATTCTTTATCTTGTGCTTGCCATTTACATTTTCTTCCATTTAAAAATAAGACAACTAGTATTAAATGGAAATTGTTTTTTTTTTTTTTTTCCTCCCTCTCATTTTACAGAATTAAGCTACATTTCAATTATATTAATTTGCAAAATTGCCTAAAACAAATTTAAAAACTTTAGTGTTGACATGTACTAAAAGGAATCCCTTTCAAGTCATAATGCTATATAAAAATATATATGATGCAATTTGAGTATTTTATCTTCGTATGATTTTTGTAGTGCATTTTCACTATTTTGTGAAGAGATACCTTCTTTAGCTTTGAAAATTAAGTATGCAGTTTTATGTAGACTCTTTTATAAATGCTCTATACTTGTGTATTTAACAGAGATGCCCGCAAATATTAATTTTATTTTATGCTAAATTAGTATTATTCTCAAAACTATTGGTATTTTCTCTAATTTATAACCACTTACTGACTTTTTGAACCTTTATTTGAAGATTGTGTAATCTTGAAATATAGTAAAGGCACAATCAGTTCTTTACACTTTGAATGAAATATAGGATTCAAACCAGTCCCCCCCCCTTTAATAATTTTGTCCCTTTCTAATTCAAATAAAATTCAAGAAGTTAAAGTAAGATTAATTCACTATTAACAGTTGATAAGTAATTTGTCACCTCGAATTGTGTAATTTTGCAGTTAAAAAGTAGTTTGTGCTAGTCATTTATTGGAAATTTTGATTAATTAAATTGAAGAATATACCAATACTAAAAAGTTCTTTTTAACATCATTAGTAAATTTTCTTCATATATATATATATATATATATATATATATATATATATATATTTCCACCTATTTATCACTCCTAATAAAAGGAGCTTTTGTATATAAAATGGGAATAGGACAGTGGAGCTTATACTGGTTAGGTAGATCTTCCAATATATTTTCTTGTAAAAAAAAAAAGACTTGCAAATATTAATTGCAAGTAAGTTTGGGGGAAAACCTCAGGAAATGTTTATGCTGTTTATTTTGTTATTTGTTTTTATTAATTTGTTTCAAATATATATAGTTTTCATTGTTTCATTAGCTGATATTTTATTTCTGGAAGCTATTCTCACATTATAAACTGTTTCCAAGTGTTGTGAATCTCTTTACTTCTGTTTTCTTCTTAATATTTTTTATATTTGTAAATAACATAGCATGTAAATAGTTTTAAGATGCTGAAACTTTTTTACTTTGTTGAATGCTGCATTTCCATTTGAATTGCTTGTATTTTATTTTTCTGTTTGTATTTGTTTCAACTGGATCTTAAATAAGTAAACATATTTTTTTTCTGATATAATGTTTTATACTTTTAATACTGTGCCCTAAGTTATTTTACATAAAGGTTTAATGCAATTCACTTGATTAAAAAAATATTGAAATATTGCAGAAAACAGTTTCTTTTTAGTGTTCACTTAACTTTGGCTCTCTTCCGATTTTGTAGAATATGGTGTACCTCTTTTTCCATCTATATCACCAGAGCTTTTTTTTTTTTTAATTGCAAAATGACATCCATTTAATCAGCATATTTGTCAGATCTCAAAAAAGGGCTTCCAAATTTTTGAATTCATTATCAGCATTATTTATTCAAGAGAGTAGAATTATTATTAGCTTGAATTAAAAACTTAACTTATAAAGGGAACATACACATCTGTTTTTTGAAGTTCTCATATAATGATTTTTGAAATATTCATTCCTCTTAAATTAAAAACAATTTTTAAAAATAGTGAAATCTATGCCAAAATTTGTGTCAGTATCTTCCAAGTTCAAATTTTCTCAATGTATTACATTTAATACTCTTTTTGCAAGTCCAATATTATACAGTTTGTTATAACTTTTATCATTCCACCACTGATATTAAATGTTGAAATCACTTGCATAGTACCAATAGATCGTATATTTTTGCACATAATGTAAATAGATGTTATATAATTATATATCAAATCTTTATTTTCACTGACATTCTATTTTGAGAAAGTTTAAGCTGTGCATTCTTCTGTCAATTAATGCACTTACACTAACATTTTAAAGTTCACTTCATGTGCATGTGTCATTAAGCAGTTGCTGTTGGTAGCCTATTAATGCAGCTGTGGCAAAATTAAACGTGGGTATGTTTTATTATTTATTGAAGTTGATAACTTATAGCTCATTTTTTCTTAAATGATTTTAAAAAATGTATTTCATATTGTTATATTGATACATTTTGTCTAATTGTATTTTAAAATTCTTAAGAAACTTATATATATTCTTTATTTAAATAAGATTTTTTGATTGTTTTTTATATTTATTTGACACATCAAAATTTTGATTATTATGTTTGAATATTGATTTTTACCCTTTGAAAATGTTTAAAATTATCCTAACATTCCTTTCAAAATAAATCACCTGTCTCAAGTCATTTATCAAATATTTTTTTAAGTTTGGAACGATGCCATAACAATTCAATTAGATAAATGAACATTCCAAGTCGGTTGTTTTAACTTGTTGTTGATAAATAACTGTCTAATTAGTTAGAATTCTGCATTTTTTATTGATCCTTTTTTATATTATCTGTCTTTACTCGGTTATTGTTTGTTGAAATATTATGAATAATTTTGTATTTTTCATCAATCAAGACCTAGTTGGGAAAGTTTTTGTTTAAAAGAAATTTTGAGTTTTAATGGAATTTGTCTCCTGGATCTTTTAATATTTCTATTTAACTGAATAATACTTATTTATAGATTAATATAAAATTTTAAATGGTAAATATAATAATTAGAATCTATTCTATTTAAATAAATTTCATTTGGTTGCTTGAAAATGTTGGAAATCTTTTGTTAAATGGAAAGTTCAAGTTAGATGCTATTTTAATAACATTCTTTACAATTTTTATCATTCTGCCTTTAAGTATTGTTTCAGATTGTATTTTTTTAAACCCTGTATTTTGACCTTTTTCTAAAAAAATAGCCATTTTTTATTAGTTAAAAAATAACAATGCCTGTTATATCTTGAAATTGCTTATTTAAGCTAGATGTTTTCTTGTATGATATGTATTTAGTTTCATATACCAGATCATATGCCAGTAACATGAACCTGGATTGTGTAGTGAAACGTCCATATAGAATAAACATATTTTGTAATTGCTTTATTAAGAATGAAATGTATACATTTCATCATAATATAATATTCTGCCAACTGACAAGGTAATATTTACAAAATTTGCTTTGTACAAACTTTTATGGCAGCTGCACTCTACCTAGTTGAAACAATAAAGTTGTGATGTCTTGAATTGTAGTTTTCTATGAAGTTGTATACATTTGAAAAATTTTTTACTATAACACATGTACAAGAATTTGTATGACATAAATATATACATGTAAGCATTTAAAATTTGAGAATAGCAGCAGGTTCAAATATAGAGAAGATAATTTGAATTTTTAAATGACTTTTTATTCTTTGTCCCAGGAGCAGCGCGAACACGCATTTCCACCACAAGGCAAGATGATAGCTGAGGTGGCAAGAGACAAATTATCCCTAGTCTTATATACCACATTTTGATAGGGAAAACATTCTTTCACAGATAAAGATAATTTGCTATTTCTGAAATTACTTGTTCTTCCTCACTGTGTTGACAACAATAATTTTAAATTCAGAATCTCATTCTATCGAAGTTTTTGTTGAACATTTTGTATGGTTCATCCCTTGTAAATCTGATCTGGCTTATAGTTCACTATTTCACAGCTTTTCCCATTGGTATTTTTCTTTCTTTATAAAACCACTTTCTCCTGAGGTTGGGTTGGAAATAAATTTCCATGTTTTATTTCATGTACTAAAAATTTATTACAATTTTGACAACTTCATATTATTTTATAGTTATCTTGGGGAATATGCAAGGAACTGGTTTCCAGATTAACTCGATAGTTCCACTCCAAAATCACAATCATTCCATTGAAATGAATGTTCTGACAGTAAATTTTTTTTATCAATGATATTTATTTCATTGTTGTTGGACAGAATAATCAGCAATGGAAGTAAACATATTGTTATAGAAACATTAGATTAAGATAACCTTTTTATTATTTAGGAAATGTTGTACAACCACCGATTTTCAATAACAAAAATGGATAAATAGAAACGCTCTAGACTTCAGATATGTCAAACGGCCGCATTTGCTTCACCACATAGCAACCGTAGCTTAATTTTGCTGCAATTTATTCGGTGAAATATTTTCAATCTAAGATGGAGCACCACTTTCAGAATAAACATTTTTAATACTGTTAAGAGCTAAAACTTCCATCTCTTAAATACTAGAATCTAAAAACTTTTTTTAAATCTATAAATAGATCATAAGTTTTATCTATAATTACTATTATCCCCATTTTAATTTTTTTTTCAAAAAGGATTTGTCCCACTTTTAAAATAAACAGCTCATACGCATCAATCTGTATTTGAATTTCATGCAAGTATTTAGAAATACAAAGATTCCACTTGAAATTGCATGAATTAATAAGTAGTATTAAATATGGAATTCACGAAGTAGATAATTTTTCTTTCTATAATGCTTCTTAAAGTGTGTTAAATAGTTGGGCTGAATTATTTAAATCCAATTCAACAACAATTATTATTCAATTAAATAACAAAAACTGAATATGTATTATGAATATTTTTCCCTCCTTACAGTGGGAAGCAATTTGAGTAGTGAATGTCTTGTAAATGATAGATTGAATACATTGAAATGTGGAAGTTGTCTTTTTATCTTTGAATTACTTATTTTGAATGAGAAGATTATATTTTAGAATATTGTTTATCAAACTGTTACATGATTAAAAATAAAACTAGATAAACTAACCATCTTGTTTAACTTTAATAAACTCTTTTTGAAATATAAATATATATGAAATTTTTTATCAACATATTTTTATTCAATTAAATTCATAACTGATTTATTAAGTCTGAAATTTTAATACCACTTTATATTTTAAATCTGTTTTGAGATTGAAACTTTTATATATTATATATGATTGTTTTGCAATGTTAAAAGAATTCAATTTTAGCATACAGACACAAAGATTGCATTTATAAAGATTCGTTTGCTAACAATATTTGATTTGTGCATCAAATTCCCATATTTTTAAATTTGTAAACTAATAGAACACAAGATTCATGAGTATCGTGATTTATGAATTGACAAAATATAATGGTGTATCAAAATTTAAAGTATGACTGAACTTTCAAAATTAAATGAAATAAGGTTCTATTGCTAGCACTAATTACAATACTAGTTCTAATGATATTTGTATGTTGAGAGTAATTAAAGATTTATGATAAAAATATATTTGAGTTTATATAAAGAGTCAATCAAGTTTTCATGCAAGTATTTGACTGCAAGAATATTATATATATATAATTAACTATAGATTTTCTAAATTTTTAGAAATATTACATAATCCTATTAATGGGAAATTTTTTTAAAAAATTTTTTCGGATAAGAATAATTTATTTAAATAAGCATTAAAAATATTTGAAAGCGATATATTTTTAATTGCTGAGGATTCTTATAGAGATGGCAGTTAATGTTATTACTCATATCATACTGCCATAACCTTTTGTCCTGAACGGATGAATTCAAATGTAGTAATCAAAATTAATGATAAAAATACGCTATTTGATTCAATTCAATTATTTAAAGTTGGTAAATGTTTTCTAAATCTCAAAGCAATTTTATTAAGAGGCATTTAGTAAAAAGCCAAGCTCCAAATAATATTGTTTATTAATTCAGCTAAATATGAGATTAAAATTTTCTAAACATAATTTCCCAAATAAGTTTAAACAAATTGAATGCCATTAAGTACTTAATTAACTTGCATTCAATTTGTTTTACATTAAAATATTTTGCCATATTTGGTTAATAGATTGAGTATCAGGACAAAAAAAAGTGTCCTATGGTTTGGTTTTTAGGTATTAAAACATTTTCTAGGAAGGGAAGAAGATTCTTAAAAAGCTAGACTGCTTAAATTAAGATAGTATTTGATATACAAGATCTTCTAAGAATTATAAAGTAGAGTAATTAAATGTAGTGTAAAGTATAGTCTTTTTGTGCTTGTTACAATGCCATAGATTTATCATTTTGTAAAAAATCCTCATATTACAATGGCTAAGAAATTAAAGTTTAGTTGGGAAATTCTGATTTCAGCTGTTAGTCTGTGAATGGTAATTGAAAGATTAACCAAAAAGGTAATTGAAATTTTCTTTCGGAGCTTACTATGATACAGAAGTTTATAGTTAAATATATACATCTATGGATTATTTTCAAATTATACCACACAGGAGGATTAATCCATTCTTAAGTTGTAACTGTTTTCATCTTGACTAATAGTTTTAATTTAAGCATAAAAAAACATACCTAAAAATTTCTTTATAAAATAATTTTATTCACAATTTCTCTTTTAATACAATAAAGAAAAAAACAATTTAAAATTTACATTTTTTGAAAGACCTGAGACTTAGACTAACATAATAAAAAGTAGTAGTTTAAAACCAATAAAAATATCTTAAACTCACAAATAAATTCAATGGTATTTATCATTTAATGCCTCAACAATCAAAATGTTTATGATTATATTTGAAAACTTGGTTACCAAGAATAATAAAAAAATCAAAACAAGATCACATCATGGTTAAAATGTTTTTTTTCTAAAATTCAGGTATGTAAAAAAAAACACACACACGCTATTTTTATTCAAGTCATTTGGGGAAATATGAATGATAGTTCTTAGTTGCATTTTAAAATAAGAGGTAATAGCAAAAGATGCAAATATGAGAATGAAAAATTGTGACAGAGCTCCGCATCCTTATAAAAATTAATTTCAACCATAGCCAAGATTATCTGTTTAAGTAGTACAACAACTATCAGTATCTATGACTGATCATAGCACATTCCACACTCTATTTGATTGATGTAAGTGAGGTAGAACAGTTTCTGGGTGGTAAAAATTTAATTCCTATCTTTTTTAAGGATAACTTAATTGTAACCATCCAATGTCCCTTTTTATTTCCACTGAATGATTTCAGTTAACACAAACATCAGAATCTCTACAAAATGGAATGTGTAGCTGTGTTTAGAGGCATGTTGAATGATCAATTTCTACACATCATATTTCAGCTTGATTCTTTCTCTTATAAGTAATCCTCTTATTAGTTTCTTCCAATTTCCATAGATTCGTTTCTCTCTTTTCTAAAACAACAAAAATTCTAGTAAGAATACAAATATATATTAATAGATGGATGTTACAGCACAATATAATTGACTTCTCTAGCATTCAAACACAACAATTGAACAGTTTCTTATTAAAAGTGAAAATACTCAATTTATATAATTATATATGTATACTTAGTTGTAAAGAAGTCAGAAATTGAGATAGTTTTATGAGGAAGGAAATAAGTTGTAAGCCAAAAATGAAACAATGTCCTTGTATAGCTGAATACTAATATTAACAAATTTGATGCAGAAGGGTGGGGCAAACTTTTTAAGTTAATAAAGTCTGACAACTAACACAAAACTTGATAAAACTAATTCCTTTGTAAATTTCCTTTAAAATATAAGATGGCGGAAAAGCTTGCTTTAAGCTTTTGTTTAAGAAAAAGAAAAAAAATCCTGGTCCAATGAAATTTATTTTTAAAAATAATTCTTTCGAATCTAGACACATAGTTCTGCTCAAATTACAAAATATTATTGGAAAAAAAAAAAAAAAAACTCATTAAAATTTAGCATACAGTTATTTCGATATATTCGAAAAATGTTTATTGAGTTTTTGATAAAAATAATTATGTTCAATTTCAATGTGAACATCCTAAATAGCTCAAGAATTTTTCAAACCCTTATTCCAATCCTCATCAAGTATTACTTGGCATGCTAAACACAGTATCAACAATCTTAACATTAAATACATCAATATATTTAACTAAGATTTGTCCTTCAAATAACCCCAAAAATGAAGTTGATGACTGATTTAAATACATGGAAGAAAGAACACATTGAACTTCTTTCTTTGATGCTATTTTTCTAGTAACCTACTGTAAAATAACTATTTACCTATTATTGGCAGTATCTATAGCATTAAAAAAAATGAGAGTGCTAGATTATTTCATAGTTCAATTAATATTTCATAGTATTATATTATTTTACAATATTATATTGAATCATTTTTTAAAAACAATTTTTTGTAGTCAGGAAAAGATTTAAAAATAATTGTACATCTTGAATTATTACACTAAATTTATACAAATTTATAAACCTATGCTTGGTGAGTACAATTCGCTGTAGATTACAAAGATTTTTTTTAATATCATTTACATTATAAGTATTAGAATTTCTTATAGAGATTAAATTTTTTTTGTCCAAAATTGTTAGAATTCATTTTTATTTAATTTCTAAAAGATGAAAAAGAATTATTTTGCTTATAATCTTTATAAAGTTTAAAAATATTACACCGCTTAGTTCTAGCTTGCACTTATAATAAGAATAAATTAAAAAGAATATGAAATAAGAATCTTATATACCTCTTCCTCTCTTTTACGGATATTTTCTTGTTCTTCTTCCCATGCAGCTATAATTGTATCTTTGAATTCTTCACAGACTACAAAGCCTTCAAATCTAAAATAACAGAACTAAAAGTTAGCAAATTTATTAAAAATTGATTTTAAATAACAATGCATTATAGCTTTTTACACAACCAATTATACCATCTGTGTGAATATATATAAGAATAACTTAAGAATCTATTTCTGTAAAATAATAAGATAATTTAAAAGAAGTTTATAACAATTGGCCTAAGTAGCTACTTTGTGGAAGACAAAAGTTTAATAAGAAAGATGAATTCAATGAAAAATATCCTCTTTTTTAAAAATATATGCATGAAAGAGTTACATTTGGCAACAGGTATTCTTATTCTAATGGTAAAGTAAATACATTCTTCTTACCAATCTCCTATACTTTTCTAACTGTTTCTCTTCTCTTTTCTAACAGAATGCAAAATTTTACATCTAATTTTTGAGCACCCCCAAAAAAGCAGCTGCACTAACTGAAGACTAATGTGAATATTTTTCACTTTCTAGTATCAATAAATATACTAGCAGTATTGAAGGCTTTTGAACAAGTGTTTCAAATTTTCAGAGATTTTTATTCATGTATCAACATATCAACATTGTTTTGAATGAATCTGTGAATAATTTTACACTAACAGGTTATGCTATAGAGTAATAACAATTATTTATGAGATTACTCTGCTTTCTCCAAATCACAATCATAGCCATAACTATTTTCTTTTAAATATTATTAGTCTCGGTCTCTCTTAACTTTCTTAGGATTTTAATAACAAAGTGTAGGATCTAAGAATGATCTTAATTATTATTTTTTATTTTGATTACGTATACCCTAAAACAGTTACAGAATTTCCACAGTTATAATGGAGGTTAGATGAAAATTAAAGGATTAAGGCTATATATATGAGTGTGTTGAAAAGACTAAGACTTTTTACCAAAATCTTTCCCCATAACAATGTGAAGTGTTAGTACTTTCAGCATTGGGAGAGGCAGAAGCAATGAGTTATGATGATTTAAAAATTCAAGAGATTGCTAATCAATGAAACAAAATTGTAAATATCTAACAAACAATGTTAATTTATTTGATCAACAAAATCATGTTTCATAATTCTTTAAAAAAATTATTTCACTTATATACTTAATAATAAATATAATATAATATATATTAAATAATTTAAAATAATACTTGAAAATAATTGTTATGTATGTATTATAAATTGTTTTAAAATTAAATTAAATACTCAATTTAAAATTAACTAAAATTAAAATTCTTTAGAAATATCTATTCTTCCATAATTTTGTGATACTATATATATCAGGAAAGCAGTGCTGCTGATGACCGAGTAATCAATATTGGAGGGTATGAATACCACAGAGTAGATATCACAATTTTTGTCTAACTGATAAAGGATGTTTTTATTTCACATCTCGTAATGGCTTACAAAAAAAAAAAAAAAAAAAAAAAAAAAAAAAAACCTTTTTAAAAAAAATTTTAAATTGTTTCATTTTAATTTTATAATTAATATTTTAAAATTAACTATTTCCATATTCAAGAAAACTTGTATCCACATTATTACTAGGTATCTAAAATTACCTAGCCATTAAATACTGAATAGTTTCTTCTTATAGTAGAAATTATTATTTTTTACATACACAGGATGAACACTGCCTTTATGACCATCAAATCCAACCACAGCAGGTGAACAATCGATACCTAGTTTTTTAGCAACTCTGTTGATACCAGGCACTGGAAAAAAAAAAAACAAATGCAAATCGATGAGAAAATATTTAGGATAAAAAATTTACGTCAAGTTAGCACAAAGAAAATGTAAACTATAAGGGAAATTTTAAAATATATAATTTTCTCACCAACTTAGATATGACTGTATGGTAGATCACTTAGAAATGGATATTAAAAAAAATACTAATCTTAATATATATCTTATGTAATAATTCATTATACATGAAAAGGGTTATAACAGGGAAAAAAAAAAAGGATATTCATATGGTAAGGACATTCATTCTATATTATTCAGTGATGGAAGAATTAAAAATAATAAATAATGTTTTCAATATTTTTTGGCAACAAATTAGGTTATGGAAAGTTTTTTCAGTGGAGCAAATTAAAAATAAATTTTATTAGAGATTGAAAAATTCTTCATAGTTTAAAAAATGTTTTATTTCTTTTTTAGCTTTAAATTTTTTTATTTCTTTTTTTATCTGTTATCCTCTCCAAGCATAACATACTATTTTCAAGAAGAATATTTTTCCATGTTACAATATTTCACATCTAAATTAATATATAACTTAATCAGAATTAATATATAACTTAAATTGTGAAAGTTCACCCTTCATTTGGATAAGTATATATTTAAAAAGATTTTTACTTTTGCTAAAACAATTTCACTAAACCAAGAATATAAAACTGTTTACAGTTGAGAAGTACATTTTGCACTTTACAAGACAACGATAAATAAAGAGTATAATTTGGGATATCATTCTTTTTATTGATTTGTTTCAAAAATAATTTTAAAAATTTGATATTGATCTACAACACTGGAACCAAGAATTCAAACCAAATTTCATTTATCTGACTGCATTTATTAATTATGATAATTACACATTCTTAAATTAACAAAGTGGCAATAGTCAACATTTGACAGATTGGGTCCAGGATTAAAACAGAACTTACAATCCTGATGATTAATCTACCTGCTTAATTCCATACATTCAGCTGTTTGTGCTTTTGAGTTATTGTGTTCACTTGGGTGTGGATGAATGAGCAAATTTTTTTAAGTTGAAAACCATCCCGAACATAATAAGAAAATGCAAATTTGTCCTTGATTTTTATTTGCGGAAATATCTAAAATATGATATTTATAGATAATCTGCTATCAATGTTTTTAGAGCAATTACTGAAAGACCATACAGACAAATACCAGTTGACATACTTAGCAGTATTAACAATTTCATTAACAAGTGTAACAAATAAGAAGCAGAGGGCATTCAATAGCTGATAAAACTCTATATTCACATAAATTTACTTGAATAATAAAACTTTTATATAAACTTCTATTCTGAAATAAAAATTCTACAGAGCATCTTTTAAGTTTTAAGGAATACCCAATAATGTTAAGTTCTTATAAAATATCAAATTCAAAGAAAAATATTTAGAAATATCATGTAAATTTTGATAAATGCAAAATTGTAAAATGTATGAATAATACAATAACTTAGAAGTAATAAAGCAAAAGAATTATTTACATTGTATATGAACAGTTCCCCTAGGTAACATGCATGGTTTGAATAATTCAACATTTCCATATTCATTCCTGGGAACTTTTCCATCAACTGCAATTGGTGGTTCATAAGGCTCTGTCTGCCAAAATCCAAAAACTTCTAAAGGCAAATCTGTTCTAAGAACACCAGCAATCTAATAGTTTCCGAAAAAAAGGAAAGCTTAAATAATAACAATATATTGTTTATGACATGTAAAATATCTTTTTATTGGATATAAAGCATAAAAAAGTTACATGAGTTACATATTACATTACATTTTACTTTTCATCTCATAAGCGTTATCATAACTAAAAATTAACTAAACTTTAACATATTAATCTCATTAACAAATAAATCCATTACTTCTAACTCAATATATATAATTATCTAATTAATACGTGGATAATGTAATGGAAATAACCCTTCATATAAATTATGAAGATTTAAAAAAAATGAATAATAAGTAAATACTAGGTTTACTATTTTTCAGCCAATAAAACTTAATAAATATTATTAATTATTAAAAAATGTGCCAAAACAACAACAAATAATAATAATAACTTATGAAAGATGAAATAATTATAAAAATTACAAATTCATTTTCACATGAAATTTATAATTTCCTGAGAAAAATATCATGACAAACTATAAAATAAAAAACTATTTGAAGTATCAGGAACTTTAAATACATATGAGCAAAACAATCATAAAAAGGCAATATGAGAATTACCCTATCCCATTTAGGCCTAGCTTTCACAATTTTGTAAGGTTCTTCCCCAATACGAACAACACGTGCTTCTTTTAGCCAAGTTTCTCTAGAGTGCAACTGGGCAACATTTTCTCGCAAATAAACAGGTTCTTTTCTTATGAAGCCTACAGGTGCAGCATCAGGTGGATAAATAGCTTCAAATTTTAAAAGGTGTCTCTGGAGTGCATATAGTGGATGATTTTTAAACCTGAAACAGATAATTTTATAGCCATAAACATATCCAGTATTAATAGAAAGAACGTGTCCACTCTAAACAATTATATTATTGGCAGCATAATTAAGAATAATTGTGCACATATATGCTTAATTCCCTAAAAGATCACTAAGTAAAAGGAAATCAGTTTCAGGTAGGAAAATTTAAACAAACAGTTAAATGTTAATTAAAAATAATTATAGGAATTTAATAAATTAATAATAGGATTTTAATTTATTTTCTTTTTTTAAATTATTTTAATAGATTATCCTTAATAATAGAAGATAATGCTAAGAAACCTAGCTATTTTAATACATGAGCCAATAAAGAAATAATGAATCAAAAGTTTACTATCAGATGCAGCAAATTGTTAATGAAATTAATTTCTGGAAATGAACAAATAACTTCTGAAAAATTGCACAAGAATTTAACATCAAATGGCATGCAAAGAGAAGATAAAGAACTGCTTAACTACAAATATTTTCCAAAACTGTCTTCATATCAAGAAATAGAATTATTATGAGTCAGTATGGAAGGGCAAGAAAGACAAACTCACAACCATGGAAAATCAAGTAGAAATAACAAGGAAAATCTACTAATATTATTCTCAAATATAGCAAACATTTGCTAAATTAAAATGGTATCTCCTCTATTTCATAATCTGTACCTTTAATATTGCGATTTTGTAGTTTTTATTCACCTAAATAAAGATTTCACGGGATAATAATTATTAGATATAGATATGAAGAAAATGGTTCTTTAAATAGTTTCAGGAATTTTAATCCATATAATTGCCATCTTGATATATTTTGTTTAAGGTATCATTTATGAGAAAATTTTTGTTATGAATCCTTTCTTTTTAGATCTATTTGTGCATTTATTGAATAGTCCTCGTTATATAATGAGAAAACTTTCATCTCAAGCGAGGTTCCTTTTTAGGCTATTTTGTTGCAACAAAAGAAATAAGTTAAATAATCATGACTTACCCTGAAACAGTATGAGGCAAGGGTTGATTTATTAACACATTTTCTATATTTTTTTCTTCTTCTTTGTCTAACTTAGAATTTGGAGGAGCAAATGGAGCCAAGGTTTCATCCCACCAGTCAGGGACTACTCTTTGTTTAATGTTAAAGGTCATATAATTTTTGCAATAACGTTTAGTCACATCTTTAATGTGAGAACTATTATCAAAAGTGACAACATAGCTAATAGGTTGAGGTACAACAGCTTCAATTTCATAAGGATCATTCACAATATTACGTACACATTCTACAGAGATCCACTTCTTTTCAGGTTTTGAAAAAACTTCAGCCCAGTATAGAACTTTATCAGGATGATAACAAGCATACAATGGTAGAGAAAGGCTATCAGAATCTGAGTCAGAAAGAATTCTTCTATTATCAGACTTTTGTTTAGGTATTTTTATGGAACTCTTTCTGAAAGCTTTCGGCTTCACAAAATCTTTTTCCTCTTCCACTTCAAAATCATCATCATCTGGTTCTTCACCACTTTCATCACTGCTCATTTTATAGTTTTTTCCAGCAGAACGACATGGACGAGAAGTTTTAGTTTCATTATTTGTTGTCGATTTTTGAATTTTTTTAACTGAATCATTTTTTTTAGCTTTGGATTTCTGTTTAGAAGCATTTTCTTTCTTTGGCTTAATATTTGAAGAGAATTTATTTTTACTTCCATTTTCTTGTTTATTTTCATCCAAATCTGATGCTGTACTTAACTCTTTATGACTTTTTTTGTTTTTGGATTCTTGTTGAGGTAAATTTTCCTTCTTTGGTTTAACATCAGAAGACTTATTTTCACCTTCAGACATTTGCTTTTCCTTATTAGAACTTGATGGCTCTGATTCTTCTTCACTTTTCTTTTTGCGTTTCTTAATCAAATTGCTTGCTTTATGAGACAAAGGATACAAAGACATACAAAATCTAACTTTAAAACCTAAGACACGTGTAATAATTATGAACATGACATTATATTCAGATGCATTTAAAACAGTTTTTGTTTCAAAGGCTTTAATCAAGTTTATTTGTAGATCATTGCACATTCTTTCTTCAGGCTCAAAACTGAAAAAAGTACGAAACCATTTGATAATTTGCTCAATCCCATTAACATCAATTTTGTCCACTTTTTTACCTTTAGTCCAATCTAAAATGCCTGTTGGTATAAGTGATAGAGCAATGGCTTGTAAAAAAGATGAATTAATGATATCATTTATAAAAAGTCCATGACCAAGAAGAAACAATAAATGACATTTATGCACATTCAATTGAGCCTCTTTACGCATTCTATTTATATATAATCTAGTCCATTCCATTTCATCAAATTCTTTCTTCTTGCGTCGCTTGAATTTCAAATCAGGGCAATCAATAGTTATTTCAACCCCTTCTTCTGGAATAACAGGATTGTAATTTTCAAGCGTTTGTTCTTCATTTTCTTCAACTTCTTCCCATTCAGACTCACTGCTTGAAAAATCATCACCTATTCCTGAGCTATTTAAATTGGAACAACTAGGTCTTTCTACTTTGACTGATTTTACATTAGCTATATTTTTATTAACTTTTGATACTGGATCTAATAAACAACCACTATCAGCAGAGCTGCCAGAACTATTTTCATTCTCAGAATGATCAATTTCTTGTTTGATATCCAAATTTTGAAGAATCACTTTACATTTCTTTAATTTAGGCTCGTTTTCATTAGGCAATGATTTCTTTGCAACTGTTCGTTTAGGTCTTTTATTTGTTGATAGCTGAACCTTAGATTCAGGCTCACTATCAACATCATTGCTAATTTTTTTTCTTTGCCTTGTTTTTTTAGATGCTGAAGATTCATCCTTTTTTTCATCAGCATTTACCTTCTTACTCTTGTTAGAGTTTGGTTTTGTTTTCGATTCTGATGAATTTTCAGTATCATCATTTCCCTGAATCTTTCTTCTTTTGGTTTCATTAGGAGCTTTAGGCAAAGGTTTAATATTCCTCTTTCCTCCCTTTGTTCCTTCTACCAGCAAAGTTTCATCCTCTTTCTTCTTTTTACGTACCATTTTTAGATCCCAGAAATATTTCTAATTGTAGACTTCCTATAAAATTTAATTTTTAAAAATTTCAATCAATTATCAACATTTTTAAATATATTTTCACGAATCTTAACTAATATATAAAGAGATATATCATAATGAACTATTATTAACAATAATGAGATTTGTTTATCTTATTTGAATTAGGCACAATTCCATTGGTGAAGTATTAGAAAAAAAAATATCTTAAATTGTAGAGTTATTTACAATTGTCAAATTTTTGGTGACGAATTTCAAAAGAATGAAATAGCATTAGCCATTTAGTTGAATGACAAATGGAAATCACTAATAGGATAGTAACCAACTACATAATATTAAGCAATCTCTAAAGTCCCACTACTAGTACAAAATCTCATTTTTATTAAACATATCTTGGAAGTACACCAAAGTTTACATCAGAATATGTTGCTGTAAAAACCATCAAAACTTCTACACAGAATAGCAAAAGAATCACTGTTATGCAATTTTTAAAATGTATAAGCATATTGAGCATATTTCTACTGCTCAAACTGCATCACATTCAGTTTTTTTAATATTTTTTAAATATTCTAAATATTATAACTGCTGGAATTCAGGTTTAGTATGAACTGTACTATACACATTATCACAATTAAAAGTTTTACTATTATAATACTTTTTATACAAAGGTAACCTATTAATTCTATTTTATAGTTTTTTCAATGACTTCTCAATTCCAGGAGGGGGGGGGAAATACCGCTGCAAGTAGGCAGCTTCTTTAAAGTGGCTATGGAAACTAAAAAATATTGCCCCGACTAAAATTGCACCTTTTCTCGGACTTATGGCTGCTAATTATATTAGCTTCCTGTTATTTTTCTTATTTATAGTCACTGTATGTGTACTGTATTTATTATTATTAAAAACCATTTTGCAAGTTAATAAATATTTAAAAATATACTTTCACGTAATTTAATTTTTTAAGTATGGAATGAATAATATAAAAAAGTATATTGCATTTTTTAAAAAAAATGGAATTTTAACAGATTTTGTTTTTAAAACTCCATAAGAACTGTGCAAAGCATTAAAAACACAATTTGTAAAAAAAAAAAAAACAGTAAAAGTATGTTTGTTGCATAAGTTCTAGAATTGCATGTTGCTTCACAAATATGAAAATAACGTGATTATAGATATCTAATAAAGTATATTCAAGCAATGATTCAAATAAAAGAAACTGCCAGATATATCTATCAATCTTTCTTTAACAAATCATAAAAAATTACGTTTTTATAAAGAAATAAAAAAAAATTAATTTTATTTCATTACAAATAATACTAATTGTAAACTACTAATTTAAAGATAATATCTCAATTAATAAATAACAAATACTTACCGAATAGAGTTCCAATTAAATAAAATAATAATCTACAAATAAATTCAAAATTTTAGCACATTATTACTACTAATAAAAAAGTATGAGAAAATATATAAATTTTAATAAAGGCATGACACCATTGCTAGATTTAAGTTGAGAATAGACAAAATCAAAGATTATTTGTACTCTACTTTTCTGAATATTTAATAATGATTGTTATTAACAACATTCATAGGTTTATAGCTCTTCTTATCATAATGAAAATTCACAAAATTATCATATGCTGAAAGAAAGTTGTCCTGGGGTGCTATGATTATTTTGGCAATATGAGGATAAGCGTTAATGTGAAATCATCATTGTGCATATACTAGGTACAAAATGCTTTCACAAGCAATTTTTTTCCAATTTTTATGAATTTTTCCAGATTGTCAAATTTTTTTGACTTTTCCCAGAAATTCTTGATTTTGCCATCAAGCCAAAATAATAAATATCAATTAATACTTTCTTCTCTCTGGATGCAAGTTTGGAAAATACAATGCCAGCATTACTCCTTGTATTTTAGTTTAATTAATTGGGTCAAAACACATGGCACAAATGTTTGATATGCCCCAGTTTTCAATAGCTCTTAAAACTGCTAAAGCATGTGTCTCTCCTGTTCCAGATGGACACTTGGCAACAGAGAAATTCCTTTTTCAAAAGTTGGTACAGACAAATGATTTTCTTAATTCTTTCTAAGAAGATTAGGAAATCATCCCTGATTCAGTGGATAACAAAAGGGATATTAGGTTGAAACTTAAGTCTTTAAGATGATACATTTCTGAGCTCTTTGCTCAATTCTCAGATGATTCAATTTATTGTAAATTTATCGCAAATTCAAGTTTGGCATTTCCAAGTTTTCAAAGATTTTCACTATAATATAAGCAGCTTTTTAGTCTGGCACTTTTATTTGACCAAAGCTGCAGTAGGTTGTAATATAACTATAGCAGGGTCCACTCTTATTGAAGAACAAAATTCAAGGATCAGTTCAAGGGCCATAAAATTATATACTTTAGATACAGAAATGCAAATGATAAATTTAAATAAAATATTTTCACCAAGAATTCGGAAATGCATGAATATTTTTTTGCTAACTACTTCCAAATGTATAAAGAAAGAGCAAAAAGGAGATAAGGTCATCATAAATTAATAAGCCAAAAGTTATAACTCAAAGAGAGTTTCAAGATCACAATAGAAGTGCTTTAATAGATTCTCATGACAGCTACTACAAGCCAATCTCTCACACAAACAACTAAAGGATGATGACCAAACAAACAAGCTCACAAATTAATTAAAACAAAATTTATTAAAAGAAGTTAATTTTATAATAATCTCTTAACTTACTCTTATTTTTGAGCAAATGCTTGGTAAAATTGAGAAAATACAAGAGACTGATATGAATTAAGAAAGCTGTACCCTTTCCAACCTTCTTTTAAACTAGACAGAGAAATGATAGGCACTTTAACAACTTCTCTACATCACTCTTTTTATGTAAGTGGAATTCTTAAGGCTAAACTAATGATCCATTTGAATTATTATGAAATGTATCAAAATGTAGAAAAAATACATAACAGCCATTTTATTGGTTTCAGTAGCAGAACTGGTTCTTGAAAACATATTTCTATGTTGGTATCTGAATATGTTATGGAATTAAGGGTGGAGAGAAAGAGTCAAATTTTTTTAAAGCTCTAAAAGGTTTTTAATTTAAGAGAGAAAATTTAAATAAAAAAGCTGTGGATATTAGAAATGCCTCTAAAATGAGCTGTTGAATGTCATGATAGTTTAATTATATCAGTAATAATACATTAAAAAATAAATATGTAAAAATATTAAATTCCTTTTTAAAATTGGGAGAATTTTTGTATCTATGTGTAAAGAAATGTTAAACAGAAAATGATGCCTAGTAACACTTGTAGATTTATATCTGCATTACTTAAAAAAAAACAAAAAACTGACTTCTGTTAATAACAACAGAGTTGTTCAACAATGACCATTAAATTTATTTCTTTTTTTGCCCCATCTGAGTTTACACAAAAAAATGCTAATTGCTGTTCTACAATTTCAGATGCACAATAATTGTTACAGAAAAGTGGTGAAAAAAACTGTAAAAAGAAAAAAACAAACTTTGTGTCAACCAGTTTTTGAAAACATTAAATAATATATTTCTGAGAACAGTGGTCATAGAAAAATATCTTCAAAATTAAAATTTGACACAAAACATTAATTTCAAATTTAATTCTCCCATATAAATTCTTGAAAATTGATTGTCATATGCCTTTATAAATTGCAAAGCAACTTTTCTAGAATAAATTTTTTTTTCTTACTTGCAAAAAAAAAAAAAAAAAACTTTAATGCTAACTGCTTATTTTTTTTTTAAGAACCTATTGAAAAATCATGCACTTTCCCAGGTTTCTGGATAAAATTTAGAGTTTTCAAGGATTTTCAATGCCTTTCAAAACCTTGGTCTTTGAAAAAGCATATGTGTGAGATCAAAACGTAATCTTCATATCGAAGAATTATGCCTTACATATTTTAATGGTTAAAGTGAAATTCTTAAAAATGAAAACTTATAGATTATATTTGTTAAATTAACTGCTGAAAACCATTTAAAGTATATCAAAAATGCATATAAAATTAATTAATAGAAATATTTTGTTAAATGCTACTCCAGAGTGCATGTCTTAAATCCTCAATAAAGATAGCGGATGTCTTAAATCCTTACTAAAAGATTAACAAAAAATTTTTAATTCTCAGAATATAGCTTTTTTTAATTTTTTTTGTCACAATAATTCTTAAATGCATGAAGAATCTTGACACAGTTACTCTGAATAACATAGATAAGTCATTAAATAAATATATGCAATTATGTAACACAAAAGAATTATTTTTGAATGTTAGAAAAATTCAAAAAGAAAATTTTCAGTACAGCATTTGAAAAGAATTTTTGATTACCTTTTTCTCTCCTCAGTAAACGAATCTAAAAAGAATACATCCGTTTTTCAAATATTAACTATTTTTTGGTTTTTTAACCAAAACCATAATAAACAAACCCGCGCTTTTGTTTATTACGTAATACTTAGTGCTCATGGTCGCAGTTAAAAAAAATGGCATATTTAATTCTGTCTACTATATTTGGTCGCACCATTTCAAAATAAGGTTAGATGGGCTTGGTTAAGTTTCTTCGTTTCCAGAAAATATAGAAAAAGATGCATATGATAATTAATATTCTTCACATTACAAAGGTAGTTATAATAAGAGGAATATTATAACTACCTCCTTATTTAGTGTCTAATCTAGCGTGAGCGAAGCTCTGCATTCATGCACAATAATTTGAGTTTATTCATTTCGATATACAAATATATATATTCTAATATATATTCGGAATATATAGCGGAATATATATTCGATATATTCCGCTTTATACAAAATCTAACTTGTAGACTCTAATTATTTTATTAATCGAACCATTATTCTCGAAATATCATAAAAAAATATGAAATAAATGTTCAATTCTTTTTAAGGGTGGGATTTTTCAAGAAAATTTAAAATAGTTGAATACTCCTTAAGAGAGGGAAGTTATAACTTTTGGAGAAGAAGATTTAAGAGATAAATATTCTGATTATTAATGAAATTCGATTCGTTATAACCAACTCAAATCCACAGTATTTAAAGCAATTTGAAGAAAAAGTATTGAATTAGGGTTTTTAAAAAATTCGCAAGTTCATTATTTACAACTAAGATTTCTGTTCTGACGTATTCAGAAATAATTGAGTCTACGAGCTATTCATGTAAAATAAGTATTTTGCAATGAAGTGAGAGCATCAAAAATGGAATAACAGGCAGCGAGAAGGATTATCATATACTCAGTACTCAAAAATGTGATCTATTTCAGTCCTAAAATAACTTTAAAGTCCATCTAATTTACTATAAAAACACCAAAAAAATTACTAAACAAATTAATTGTATTAGCGCTAATCACAGGGTAGTGATCCTTCTCTTTCGTAAAAAGCGCACGTATGCTTGACAGATGATCCATCGTAAATCATATAAAATGGCCTTGAACGCCACATAACTTAGGATTCCCAACTAACAGAGAGGGCGGAGAATTAATGCAGAGCTCCCCAGTGACAAGTGTGCGATGTTGTTCGTAGAAAATAAAATGAATATTTTTGATATAAAGAGAGAGTGATTGCTTCAAAAACATCAACATGGAGCCACATAAAGAAATTTAAATCATGGATTAATCAATCCTCTTCAACAGCCAAAAATCATAATATTTAATAATTTTTAAAGTTAATATAAAAACCAATTTAAAAGTAATAACTAACCTAAAAACAATTTATTTACAGTGTACACCCGAAATAAAACAAAACAGCAAATGAAGTCTGTTTTCTTAAAAATCAAGACAAATCCATTTTATTTATTGATCGAGATTGAGATTTCTACAACAGTATAATACACATAATTTTTAAACTTTTAATTTAAATAAAAACTCAGTTGTCAACAGTCACGCGTGAACTTCCAACGCCAGTTTGCGTCACGTTGCTCAAATACCTGACTTTTTTGCGCCAGTTGGGGTAACGCAATGCAGATTAGAATTTTTTTTCCTTTATTCTGTTTTATTTTAATTTAAAAGTACTTCAGAATAAATCCTAAAGATTGATTAATTAACCACATTTGATTTTAATTACATCAAACACTAAAAAAATAAACAGAATCGTTTGAAATAATCGTTCGAAAATCTTCTAAGCCTAACCTGATTACAGTTGGCACAGAAAAAAAAAAAGGAGTCTTACACATCTTTGGTAGGATTTGGCCTCAGCTTTTGGTGCGAAAATTGGTTTCTTATTAATGAAAAAAATCACTCTATTAGCCGGATTAAAAAGTAGCTACGTTCTATTCCTGACTATAATGTATCTTTGTGATAAATTTCATCCAATTCTGTACAGCCATTTTGGCGTGATTGAGTAACAAACATTCATCTATCCATTCATGCATCCAAACTTTCACATTTATAATATTCTTATAGATTGTGCATTTGCAAATCTCTTTTGATTTATTTTTACTGTGCCTTACTTATATTGCAATACTTTTTCATATAAATGTAATTTGGTCAAAGTAATTCATTTCCATTATTATCTGCTTTTCCTTACAATTTGTGCTATTTGAAAAAAAAATGTTATAATTGTCTGTAACAAGGAATTTAACAAATTATTGTTGTAGGATAACCACATTAACAATACAATATAAAAGTGTATTTTATTTGATTCCGTATAGGTCATAGAAGCATAGATAGAATAATAAAAATATATATTTGGTTTTCCTGCTTCCATATAAAGTGATTAGTAACTTCAAGACATATCCCAAAAACTGATCTCTCTCTATCAGCGCAAGATATAATCCGATTTCTGAATGATGTTATTGGACATTCTGAATGTCGGCCAACATCGTGAATATATCTTAGCAAAGTTGTTCTGCATCCTGTGTTAATAAGGCTCTGTCGAGTTTTTCCCCCACGGCTTTTACGTTGTAGTCACCAACTATTGATTGGATTAAAACAGATAGAAGTAACACTCGTTAACAGAGCACCTAAAAATAAGTGGAAAGTGCGGAACATTACAATATATACATTGCAGTTATGATACAATGCAGAAATTATACATAAAAAACAACTGATGATGCTGAATTGCCAAATTATTATAACACCCACTCAATACAACGTTGGAAAATATTTGTCCTGCTCGAATTCTTCTTGAAATGAACATTATGAGATATTGGTTGATGGTATACGGAATTTTTAACCATATCGGATGTACTGCATTTCCCCATTAATTAATATTTGATCATATTGGATTCAGAGGCCAGATGCCTCGTTTAATCTTATTCCTCAGATTCTCAGATTGACATCTAACAATTGTATTAGCCAGCTGAGCCAGGTAAAGCCTCTGTCGTATGCTCTTCGAACCATCCACGACAATATCAGAGTTATGAAAGAGAAAATTGTTCTGGTAGAAATATCATCGCCAGAAAAATACGCCATTAACATAACAAGGTTTTCTTGATCTGTGATAACACTTAAATACTCTTGAAATTCAGATGCTATTCCACAGTAATCAAAGGACTTATACAATAATAAGGAAATATTTCCCAAATCATTATATTATCAACACTGACCTGAAATGTTGGGACAATGCATTTAGAATCTATACTTTCACGCTGTTTTATCTACATTCGCACACTGGTATCTTCGTGGTAAATGAAAACGCCATTCAGTGGACCACACGACCTTTTTCGAATCATCTACTGTCAAATCCTTTTATTCCTTTGCGTACTGGATACATCTGCTTTTGTTCAAGGAAGATGCAAGACATTCGAAAAAGTCATCAACTTCCATAGCTTGTACAGTGCGGTAAACAGTACATTCAGAGACCTTTGAAGTTGTACCTTGATTAAATACAACGAACAACTATACTATTTTGTTGTAAAGATTATCCTCCAAATTTAACTTCTTCACAGAATGCATAACACTACAATGATGTTTTAAAAAAAGCTTGTAAGAGGCTGGGAAATACATCGCTTTGTTTGATGAAATATTCTGCCTGGCAATTTTATATGCTATCTTATAAAACCTTACGATGAGTCTTTTGTATTAATGTTCTTTATATTTAGTTAATCCCATTTTTCCCTTTGCAATTATAATTTAATTTCAAAGTGAAATTATTCTAATTCTGATAAGATTTCTCACACATGGAAAAAATTGTAGTAATTTTTAACTACCAAGATTCTTCAATTAAAGAAAAAAGGTGTTTGAAATTACATACTTCAAAATTTTCTGGAGTTCTTCACTTTTGAACTAGAGTATTCTCATTGAATCAATTCAAAAGATTGAATAATTGAAAGGTTGTGAAATTGATGTTTATAAAAACCTATTTATAACTAATACTTTTTACTGCTTAAAATTTCTTAAAATAATAAAATGATACAAATCATGTAAAAAAAGTTTTTTGAATTTCAGAAATACTCTCAAATGATAAAAACAAAGGTTTTTTTTAAAAAATATTTTCAAAAAAGCTGATAATTTACTTCTGAGTATTTAATTTTGGATACCTAGGAATATAATAACGATATAATTAATTGAATACAATAATTTTTAATGATGATGGCACGTGATTAATTGATTTAATAATTAATGATGTAGCTACTTTTGGTACCATAATCATTAAAAAAAAAACTAAATGAAAATTGATAAAATTGGCACAGAGGATAGAGAAGAAAACCTTGTCAAAATTCCCTACCATCCAAATTAGGAGCTGAATTTAACTTGAAGATATTTAAATTAACTGAAATGCTACAATTCAGTTCATTGTTTCTTATTAAAAATAGCTTAATTCAAGGCTATTAAGAATAATATTCTTCGCTTAGTTTATTGAAGCTTAGTTTTTTTTTTTTCACAATTTCAACTCTAAAATGAATTAAAAAGTTAAAAGAAATTTGAAATCCAATTCGAAGTTTCATATCAGATAATATTTTGAGCTTATTTCCATTTGGCTTGACTGCATCAGCCATTTCACTCTATATGTAATAACTTACAAAAGTAGTTAGCCTATTTAATTATTATATTCAATAAGTTAATGTATTAGTTAAACAAAAAATGGACATTTTATTTTTATACTAGAAAAAATTTAAAAAAATCATAGTTATTATTCATAACTTTGTTATATTGGGGCATAAGATTAAAGAAAGAGAAAATTTTACTACAAAAATGTGTTTAAAATTTATTTTTTAAACTTTATTAAAATAATAAAATAAAAAGTTGTGTGGAAATAAAATTTCGTAAATCGATTCGTAATCGATCAAAAAATTTTTAAGAAGCTCATTTTTAGCGATCATTTTTTAATTAACAAGTAAATATTCAACAAATTTTACCAATTTTAAATCTAATGATTGTTGCTTCCTAAGCATTTCGAAAGATTTTTAAATCTGAAAGAATACAGAGAATCTTTAAAAAAAATAATTTATAGATCTTATCCAAGTTTTTATAAAAACAGAAACTACAGCACCAATTTTTATGTATTTTACAATTGGATGCGGAATATCTCATATCTTGTAATGGTGCCAGAATTTTTATTAAGAAAATAACTGTTGATTTTGATTCAATAAATTTAGGAAAATAATGGCAACTTAAAAAAAATACATGCTTCCTTTATCTCCTTGTGTGTAAAAAGAACATAGTATTTACGAGAACACAATATTTAATGATCTGACCCCTAATTCAAGGGGAATTATGCTACAATATGTGAAAAAAAGAAATTCTTACTATCGCAGTCTTAGTTGGCAGAAGAGAAACTGTCTGTTTACATACATATCAGAAAAAAGAAACAAAAACATCAATGAATAATGCCTCATAATTTAATGAACTCAAATCACAGCAATCTACAGATTGCAGTTGTACTATAATACAATTACGATTTTCGAAAATTGGACTTTTCAGGATGGATCTTTTTGATTTAGATATTCAAGCGCTCATTTTGAGAATTATATCATTCCACTTGTTTGTAAAATGATAATTTAAAAATGCAACAAAAAACCATTGAAATGGGGTAATTGGTTTCTACAATAAATTTATACGATGACCGAAAATAAAGTAATGGCAACATACCTGGAAAACATTTTTTTAAATGTATGCACAAACAAAATTGAATTCATCAGCAAAGTTTTGTACCTTTTACCAGATGTCAGTAAGTCGTAGGATACCGTTATCAAAGTATTTTTTTTTTGTTGATGTCAGCGACGGAGCTCCCCATTGCTGTGCTCACTGATGGTGCATCAAGAAATCGAATGTCTCAAAGGGATTGTTTCAATTTAGGAAAGAGGTAGTAGTTTCAAAGATTCGTATTAGATGAGTATGGTGATTGTTCTAATTAATAACTAATAAGAACAACGTTGCAAAAGATCATCTACGTCCTGTGTAACATGATACGAACATTGTAATGAAATACGCTAGAGAGATTGTCTGTAGGTTAGTGGGTCGATGTGGAACTTAGCAGAAAGCAATTTTTCTCACGTTAAAGCTTTTACCAAACTGTTTGATGACTTACCTTGACTAGTTCCCAGGCTGTGGAAAAGAGGTCCTTCATGATGTCAACGTGATGTTATGGAATGGACGGCAAACTTTTATGGTGCAAATTACAATCTCAATCCAATCTACATTAAAAATTTTAATCCTTCTTACAACCGCCTTATATAGTACACATTCTCGCCACATGCTTCAAGCAACCCTTGGTAACATTGCAATGCATTTTTGCTTCGGGTAGCAGCAATTTTAAAATATGACCGCTGACCACCTTTGTAAACATGATTTATAAAGGTAGAAATGATATTGCTCATTTAAATGCCATGCAACAACTACTACTTCAAAAGCATCCATGATTTTATGTATTCTTCATATTGACAACAGTGCCTCCTAACTGCTCCGA
This sequence comes from Argiope trifasciata, assembly GCA_026543055.1. Classification (NCBI taxonomy): domain Eukaryota; kingdom Metazoa; phylum Arthropoda; class Arachnida; order Araneae; family Araneidae; genus Argiope; species Argiope trifasciata. Next base: position 1,976,769 of record JAPMOQ010020268.1, on the reverse strand, counting down.
TATTCTATGTTCGCAAGCTCGACTTCCTATGACTTTCTAGGTTATGTTACCATTACTTACAAGCCTCGTAAATATCTTTCAAATTGTTGACGCGGTACATTCACGCTGAGATCAGTTGCTCCTGTCTACGATATTATTGAGTCCAATGAGTGTATAGTGAGAAGTATAACATGACGGATAATAATATTTTATTTAACAGGAAAGCATGAATTACAGAAATTAAATTGCAATCAAAGTGCACTCAAAGACAGAACTTGATCAATAACATGCTGACAGACAATAAATTTTTGAGCAATTAGCAGCATTTCACCAAGCGCTCAGTCTAAATTAACTATACAGCGTGAACAAGGCTCTATAGGAGAATTCACTATTGACTGAACTTGACTTTCTCTCTCGGGTGTTTATAGTCTCTTAACAGAGTATAGAAGCTTCTAAAGGGATCTTTGAATTTCAATTTTAGGTAGAAATATTGTACTTGCGATTTCCAGTACTTCTTTTTTGTTGCCAATTTTCTAAATGGTCGAAACTTCGTCACCAACTCTAGTGGTCATTAACCTGGCATACATTCAGCATTCTCTAAAAATATCTATAAAATTCTTTTCTTTTTGTATGTCTCACAGCTGAAGGAAATAACACACACACACACACACACACACACACACACACACACACACACACACACACACACACACACACACACACACACACACACACCCACACACACACACACACACACACACACACACACACACACACACACATATACACACACACACACACACACACACACACACACACACACACACACACACACACACACACACACACACACACACACACACACACACACACACACACACACACACACACACACACACACACACACACACACACACACACACACACACACACATGCGAGGGGGGGATGCAAAAAAAGTTTACAAGTTGCAGCATTTGGAAAGTAGAAATTGTGGATGGGATATTGTTACCCAGAGTGGAGATACATGGCGCAAGTTGTCTTGAACGGGTCGTTCGTTCAGATAGTGCTAGTATTGAGCCCTAAACCAGCGACAGTAATGGTAAGGCATCTGGGGAAGTGGTCTCACGAGAGTTGATGGGATTTTTATGGACCAAGAATGTGCCCCCATCTGACATTCGTAGACAAAACGTTGAAGTGTACGGGGGAAGAAGCAATAAGTAGCCAACAGGTTGCGAAATTGGCATCGTTCTTTTGAAGCGGGAAGAAGGAAATGTTCAGATGGGAGATCTGGAACCATGGCCCATAGAACCCTGATTTGGCTACTACGTGACAATTTCTTTTTTCTGGCATTGTAGAAACATTTATCTGAAACAAGGCTGATATCAGACGGTGTAGTTGAAAAAGGTGCCGAGAACTGGTTCAATAGATAGAGACCTGATTGTTACCAAGACGGGTCAAAAGAAATTGGTTCAGTGGTGGGATAAATGTGTGTAAATTTGATACAGTTATAACAAGTTTGGGATTATGTAGAGAAGGGACAACCACATTATGTCTCTTGCTTATCATTTGTATCTTTTGTCTATTGTTAATAAAGTATTTTTCCTTTGCCTTGTAAGCTTGTTTTTGGATCACCCCTCGTATTCAGAGTTTTAGCGTATTCGTAAAAGGAGATTATTTTATTGACAATTTATATCTGATTGCGACAGTGCAAAAATTTAAGAAAACAGACTACTGGTTTAGGGCATGGTTTAAACAAATAGAAAAATTGTCAAGCTAGAAGAAAGTATAAGATTGAGATTTCATCACCAAAATTGTTGACAACAACGGAGTTTTGGAGCCAGAAAGAATAAGAATAAATTTAAAGAAAGAAAACTTTTGAGTGAATATTACTTCATTGTTATAGAAAAGAACTACTCAAACTCCTTCAATTTACAAGGAAGTTCAACACAAACATGTAATGTTATGCAACTAACTACACGGTAAAAACGAGAGAACGTTCTAAAAGATTTTATTTAATTTTTTAAAAATAAAATTCTTAACAATAAAAAGATAATTAAATACCTTAAGGATTTTAATATTTTTATTAATTCTTATTTTCTCATATATTTAAAAAGTTATAACTGTATCAAATTGTACACAAATTTTGTGGATTTTATAACAAAAAAGAAATATTTTAATTGCAAATGAGCATTCTCAAATTTAGAGCTCTCCAACAGTTGATTTAACTCTACTGAAATGCATTCAATGAAACTTTCACACTTCATTCATGAATTAATCTCGATCTAAGGTGATTTATCTCTTTGTTCTCTTCGTTTCAGTTCCACAAAATAACTTCACTTCTGTATGCCGTCGATTGCAAGTCCTCGTTAGCACGCTATATTCTAGTCTTCGAAACTTTGCGACATTTTGTAAACTACGTTTCTGGGGATAAATGGAGCTTTTCGCGATCATTTAGTGTCAAACGAGCCTTCCAGAAAGATGAGAAAGGCAAATTAATGAAAAGTTTGGCAGTCAGGTTCATTCAATTAAAGGATAGAACAGCGTTCATTCAGTTACTTCGAAGTGCAGTTAGTTATCCGACTTCCTCATATTTTATGCTTTCCTTTCGGTTAATTTTATTAATTTTGTTCAACTTCAGCGGGTTTCCGTTTAACCTAAATTATCGTTTGCTCGGGGACAAGGAAACAAAATATATTTCTACAAGCAAATGTTTAGAATATTAATCGCTCGGATCAACGAATAATATTTCACAGGAAACCAATTATATAAATGTTAGTTAAGTTAATTACTTTATTGAATTGATATAATTAACGAATGAAAATGGAATGTAATAGTTTACCATTTCGAATTCGTCACAATTTTTTAATTTAAAAGTTTTCAAATTTTATTTGAGAGTTAAATTTGTAATGATTATAATTATTTAACTATTCGTTGTTAGGGACTTTAGAACAAGTTTTTATAGTGATATCTATTAAAATTTTGTTATATAAGTATCACAAATTTTCTAATATAAATTTAACAGGAGTTTTGCCAATTGATCTATTTATTGTTGAATTGTTAATATCAATATATTTCACTATACACTAAATTTAAAACAGTACTACCAATTTCATTCCTACATTATTTATATCTTAGATTTCTATTATGATACACCAATAATGAGGATGCCGATATGAAATAAAAAAAGGATAATGTAAGTGAAATGTGTAATCAGTGATATACTATAGAAATGTATTTTTTAGATATATAACCAGATAGCGTTATGTCCGTCATGTACCTTATGCCTTTTATACCATCCATTGTTGGTTAAAGTGTTGCATGGAAGTATGAAGAGTAGGATGCAGGCTTTAACATCGGCATCATTGATCACTATTTTTTTGCTTCAAAATTAATAAATTTACCTCAAAATAAGTATTATTTCACGATATTTATTGCTATTTAACGTTATTTATAGAGAACAGTGATAATCTGGCTAAACCAGTAGTATTGGTCTTACAAAAACTTTCTCGCAAACTCTAATAAACTTTCCATGCCAGAGAATGCTTACATGGTATTGATATACATTAATTATGAAATATTTTCTTGCGAAAATTTAGCATTTTTACAATTTATAGCGTCATTTTTAGCGAGTAATTTGGCGATTAATCCCTGGTATGCTTTTAATAATATACAAAATCGAGTTTATGTCTTAGAAACATTTTATCAACCGATCCAAACAAAATGAACACAAAAATGCACTTGTAGTCATAAAATATCATACCAAATTTGATATGCTGAAATCATTGCGTTCGCATGTTTCTGAAAGTACAGACTGACAAACGGTCAACTCACTGTTAGATTGGGTTCAAAATTTGATAGGTATCTACACTATAGATATAACTGCTGTGTACAGAGTTCTCTCTATCTAGCAGTATCTCTATTTTCAGTTTGTAATTATCGCATTGACATGTATTCAAACAACCGGATTGAAGGACTTTCTTTTAACAGATTTTATTTAATATTTCATTGAAATCTGCAAAGTTTATTCCAAATTTAATGGATTAATTCAAAACCCTTTGATCATATCTAGAGATAACTCAAAAACGTTTTGAGCTAGATCGTTGAAATTTGATACATAGTCTTTACTCCAACTGTCTAGTTCAAAGTTTTTTTTAAATTATCCTTGTTACAGACAGACAGAAATTTTCCCCAAAACTGTTTCCAGAACTCAAAAATGGTCTAACATGTGGAAACTGGTCAAAAGTTTGAGTTCAATATTTTGGGACGATTACTATATTTTCTCTACACAATGCCTGCGATCAAGTAATAAAATAAATCAAGGAATATTTTTTAGAGAAATAGTAAAGCCCAATTAAAAATCTTTTTTAATACTGGAAAAAATGCACACACATTTAATTATTTATTCCGGAATATAAATTTCCAAAAATGGCCTTTAACATTCCTTTACTTTTACTGAAATGTTTTTTCAATTCCTACTATTGGTTCACACTCTCCCTACATGTATTTATATTGTTACGAACCTGTAATTTTACTTGGCAGCATGAAAAGTGTCATCATAAGAAAGACTGATTTATTGGACGCTGCTGGATGCCGTGCTAGTGACCCCAGAGATTGGCGACAAACTTGGCTGTAATATGGCGGCATAATAGATAATACTGGCAACTTCGAGCATTTTATCTATTTGCTCCTTAGGAACCGAAATACGCCAGATTTGTCTTGAAGCTTCTAGCCCACCTCCTGGGAACTATAAAAGATCAGCACTCTCAAGCTGTGAGTAATCGGGAATCGAGTCACGGAAAATAGTAGTCGGAGTCACCTACAAGTAACGAGTCTTGGAGATGATAGTGAAGCAACGGTGGAGTGCCAGCATTGTGTGACCTGTTGTCTGTTTTTAATTGCTGGGTGCCGATTCTTGTGTGTGGAGTAGCCAGTCTTGTGGTAGTGATACAGCAAAAGCTAGACACAGTGATAAATTTCAGCCGTTTGGAGAGTCCGTAGAGCGAAGTTCCAAGGATCCTTTCTCCTACTGGATTTTGTCTGACCGCTTTGTGTGCTGTGGACGTTGTTACTATTGGATTTCTACTTGTGGGCTACTGTGTGGTTGTGTGTTGCTGTGTGTTTGTATCGGCTGCAAATAATTGTCTTCTTGTAAATAAACCATCGCCGTTGTTTTCTTACTGAGGCCTGTTGATTCAGTTCTCACACCCAACCCCCACTATACATAAGCGAACCCGACGGTGAAATCCGTAACAATCTATCTTGTTCAAATTTTCAATCGTTAATAAAATAATTTTTATTCATCCTCTCAAGTTCAAATACATTTTTTTTAAGTTGCAGTCGATGACACTTGATGTTTAAACAGTTTTTTCAAATATTAATTCATTAATTAAATTTAATCAACTTTTAATACTTTAAGCAGAGTTTTTGTTGTATGTAATAAACATTGAAATCAACAGGCAGTAGCTCAATCGATAAAATGCAAGTATTTCAGTATTTTTCACGAGAAGGTTAAGAAATGCGTGTTGAATTCTTACGAAAAATCAATAATTTTTTGATACTTAATAGTTTTTTGATAATTATTTAATAAAAAGTAATTAAGATAAAAATTTTCTTTGATGACCTAAATAGAAATTGATTTATTTTTTAAAAATATTACTTGTTTACCATTAAATTTCGTAAGAGATTATTTCAGAAACAAATGACTAGAACACTCATTTGCTTAATCAAGTATATTTTAGGAAGTTTAATTCGTCAGAGGAGTGTTACTGCTCTGATCGATTCAGAGCTAATTAAGAAGCAACTTTCGAACAAAATGATAAACTGAACGCTAAAGGAGGGTAAGTTTTACAAATGACATATTGACTATCATAATAGAGATACAATCTGCAAAAAAGGAAATATAAGCGTATCTAGGAGATTATGGCAATAAAATACCTTCATTAGAACGAAATCGTGCTGAGTTGTTGTCCTGTCTGACTTACAGGAGCCCAGATTTCTCGCAAATTCTTTTTTATTCCTGTCAAAAATAGAAATATTCACCGCCGCAATCAGACACGAAAGTGGGAAGAACTTCCCTTGTTAGTTCCAATCGAAGCTAGATGTCAAAAAAGCTGAGATGTATGTGTCCTTCTGAAAAGATCTCTGCTTATAACAAGAATGGATAAAAGAAACATAAATCGTTTGCCCTAAATTTTAATGACGCTGAAAGAGATACAGATGAAAGTGCATGTTGTTCTCGATTTTTCTAATAACAAAATTTAGGAAGAAAATGTTAAATAAATGAATTATTCCTTCTTTTGTAATTTTGACAAATTACAAAAGAAAAAAAAATGAGATTTTTTCGACTTTTTCTGCGCAAATTCAGTTTTAGTATTACAAAATATACCCAGGTATTACTAATATTGCTAAAAGTATAAAAGAAGATAAATAAAAATTTCCATAAGGGCTTTTTAACAATTTTTTTCTTACATGTTTTGTTTCTAATAAATTTAGGGCAATCGTTTGGCTTAAAACAATAACTGTTTTCTCATTTCTGTTTATAAAAAAAAATAATAAATGGATAAAAAGTAATATTTTCCTTTTCTTTTTCAAAGAAAAAAATCGTATTACATTTTACAAGCGAGGAAAAAGATCATAGAACCGATATATTTAATAGCACAAATAAGATTTTTTTAATAAATAATTAAATCATTATTTGAATTTTATTTTTACAAATAATTAAAAAGAAATGTAACATAATTGTTATCTTTTGGAAAAGGAATTAATAAAAATTTTGCGAATGATTCTGAGATAAGATATTTTATTAACTTGCTTTCTTGACTGTTTGATATAAATTTTACAATCGATTTTAAACTTATCTAATAATTGGCTTTCCTTATGAGTTAGACTTCAAACTTTAAACGTAATTCAAAACTGGATGACAATGCAATATTGACTCGTTTTCTCATATTTTTATCTTTTAGATATAAATTTCAAATTAATTTTAAACTGACTTTCCGTTGTGCCCAAGATTTCAAATTTTAAAACATAACTCAAAATCGGATGAAACTATTACCACAAATCATTTTTTTTGTCTGTCGCTTCGGTACAAATTTAGTAATCTATATTAAACCTCTAATAATATGGTACATGCTGATGATATAGAAACTTGAAACGCAGTTTAAAACTGAACGGCAATAAGATATCGATTCATTTTCTTTTCTGTTAGGTACAAATTTTGTATTCCTTTGTATAATTTATCGTGAAGTTAATTTAAAATAGATTGCAAAATTCACCCATACAAGATTAAAAAGCAAAAAATAATTATTTAAATTTCTTTTTTAAAGTAGGTTAGGCATTTAAAAATAACAAAAAATATAAAATAATTCCCCCAGACTATTAATTGATTTTAGAACCTTATAGAAAATCCTAAAATTCTGATCACTAACTGGATTTTGATTGCTGGTTTCAAAATCATAAAATTTCAGGACAGTTTGTAACTAAAATTATTTTAGACTCTCCATTCTAGGAGAAATAATTTTATACAGTCTATTTTGGAAAATAAAAGATATTGAAAAGTTTTTCAATTAAATATTCATTTTATAATAAACTCTATCAGATAACAAAACTGCGTTAAAATCATTAAATTGCTAAATTTCAATATAGCAAATAGTGAATAATAAATAGGGACAGTATAATAAATACTGATATAAATCGTAATAAAAAACACTGAGGCCATTCTAATCACGACTAATTTATAAATTATTAGAGTTAGGCAAATAGTTCCAGTAAAGAAACTATGTCAAAACAGCAAAAATGATGAAATTTAATGGCGTTTGAATAGCAAATATAAAATATATAATGTTGAAAAAATTATAAATTTAAGCTTTTATATAGTTCTTTGGTCTTGTTGTCACCGCAATATTAAATTTAAAAAATTTCATTCTTCTGCGGTTAAAATGGGAAAGCAGTAAATTTGGAATACTAGTTTAAATTAATGGAAATAGTAGGAACAAAAGGCTTTATGAAAATTTATAAATCTAAATTTTTTCAAAAGTAAATATAATAATTGAAATAATGATATAAAACATCATTCTTCATTTTGTTTAGAGTATTAAAGATTGGTTTTAAGTATTGGACCCCGATTGGAAAATATATTCTGTATTGAAATAACTTATTTTCTTCTTCACCTGAAAAACACATAATTTTTTTTAATTAGACTGAAAAAGGAGCGATCTACATTCGATAAATTTTCCTGACAAAGGAACGTTGCAACACTTCATTAACTGTTCTGAGAAAGGAATGTAGCTACTTTCGAAAAATTCTGCTGAAAAAGGAATGTTGATGTCCATTCTGTGTATCTACTGATGTAGGAATGGTGCTACATTCGATATATTCTGCTGAAAAAGCAATGATTCTACATTCGATAAATTTTGTTAGCGAAAGAATGGTGCTACATTCGAAAAAACTTGTATATCTGTAAATGACTGCAATAAAAAACAAATATACAATGACTCCTAAAAGTGTTCGTGACATATGGACTTTTGTAAAATACTGCTTAATTCATTACTGAAAATTAATATTTCAGAATGAGAATTTTTGAAAAATAATAAATTATTTCTACTTAAAAATATTCATTACACATTTTAGGTATATATATATATATATATATATATATATATATATATATATATATATATATAGAGAGAGAGAGAGAGAGAGAGAGAGGGCGAGAGAAATCAGTAATTAAAAATAAGGTTGTCTCAAAAAAGTATTTGCGCATTTTAAAGAAAGCTATATATATTAATAAATATTGTGATATTTCCGTTAATTAGTAGAATACAGCTTTTAAATATCTGGTACAGTGCTAGTTGCTTTTTCAAAAAATTATTATTTCCACATCAATGTTCCTGAGCTCTTTCATCATCGTTATTTTTTGTTCTAATGTTGCGTCTTAGTGTTTTAACTTTCAAATCTAATCAAACACTCTATTTTGGTTTTAAATCCGGTGACTGAGGAAGAATTTTCAGATTCGTGAAAAATTCTAGATACACTAGAGAAAAAATGTCAAGAAAAGTGTGATTGGGATCATTATCCTGATAAAAAACAAAGTCGTTTCCATTATCCAATTTATAAGTTGTTTATCCTCCAGCTGCATATCCCGCGATTTCCTCAGTTTGGCAATCAATCTATTTTCTGTTTCATCCCGTGTTTTTCGAAGTTTAGATTGTCTTTTTTATTATATTATATTATGTTCGTTTAACATATAGTACCAATTCACTTTCTTTGAAAAGGTTTTGAACTTATTTGCACACATTGCATCTAAATTGTGATTTTAAAGAATTACTCAGCCAGAGGTTAATGTTAAATTTACTTTTAAAATATTTAAATAAATGTTATGTTTAGTTATCGCATCAGTGAATACCAAATAACCTATCACTGAGGCTGATATATTCTCCATTAGAACATCTCCACCGACATGCTTTATTGTTCTAAATAGTAATTTCAATTAAGTTTCTCATTTTTAGTTTAGTAAAGAGAAGTTTTAGTTTAGTTTAGTCATATGAACGATCCGTTTCGAAGCAACACTAGGTCTATTTTGGGACGGAGCTCATCCTTTTGAACCGCTGTCAGATGATGAGGCCGAGACCTGAGCTGGCACGCCCCTCTCCAAACTTCCACATCACATCAGTGGGAGGACGTTTGTCTCTGACGGATTTAACGTGCACCAGAACCGCTGACATGACGGCTCTTCTGTGGAATCGGGCCTCAAACCTACAGCCCTTTGGTTCTGAAGGCGAGAACTTATCACCAGGCCACCGCAGCCTCTACAAAGTAGAGAAGAAGTGTTGCATTCGTCAACAGATTCTAATTTGAGATTTTGATGAATATCCACGTTTCAGATCTCCTTGAATTTTTTTTTTGTCTTTCTACTTATCAGTGAAACAATTTATCTGTGAACACGGTAATTCAAAACCACTTTGGATTTGAAAATTGATAGTTGGTGCATAAAATTAAGGTCAAATTTTTAATAAAATCCGTCCTGAGAAAGTCTGTTTGTCTCACTGTTTGAGTACAAGCGAACTCAGTAATTACAAAACGTAAACGTGCATATATAAAATTTAGTACACAAATTTATCTAGATGATTATCAAATCAATAGCATAAGCAAAGAGCTAGATAGAGGAAATTTGGTACTCAATTGTATCATCTACAATGAAGATTTTTTAAAAATCCAATTTTGGAACAAAACAGTCAAATGTTTGACTGCATGCATGTAAATACTTTATAAACGTAGGGTCAAATTTTGACTTCAATCTGTCTTGGTAAAGCTTCAAAAACGGATTTTCGAACGAAAACTTTCTAGATTTATAGCAACGGTCTTATGTCGACCTTCATAATTATTGTTCTCTAACGTTATGCAAAATAGTTGAGACTACGCTATGCCCATAATTTTATACTTGGTGAGGAGTATAAGACCTATACTAGGGCAGAGGTAGCCTGGTTGGTAGAGCGTCAGTCTCGTAATCGAAAGGTCGCGGGTTCTGTCCTCGCCTTGTTCAAAGACCGCCATTTTGGCTAATGGCAGTCGGGGCACGTTCAATAGGTCGTGACTGCAAAGTCCTCCAAGTTCCCATAGCAAAACGATACCTCTGAGGGTACTGAATCAGGGATGAGGCGGTCTCTGATTTGGATCTAAATTCTGACTTGCTGATGGATGAATGAGTGTATGAATTAATTCGGTCACTCCCTAAAAAAGGGACGTGTCGTGTGCGTTCGAGCAAAGTCGCCCTTTCACCTGAACGGTGCTCGTTAACAACGAAAGGCGCACACCTCTGCCTTAATTCGAAAGAGCTCTGCTCATTCGGGCTTGGTATGACCAAGTGGCATTAGACAACAACAGACCTATACTGGATAATATGTGAAGATGTTTCAGCGAGACCACTCTCATGGGTTTAGTTATATTAACATGTTTTTTTAATTCTATATTAGGGTTATTTGGAAACTGATCTCACTTTTTGAATCTCGGTAAGATGACGAGAATGACACTTCAGCAAGCATCATCCTCTACATGCTTCCAAACCAAGCCAGTTGGAGGTCAATCGGCTCTTTTCTTCATATTTTTATATGCATTGGATCTTTGATAATTATACTTTGAAAGTTTAAAAACTTGGCGGACAGACAGAAAATGCTTTTAAAAATATTTACACATTTATCGCTTAGATCGAGAAATCTTGTTTTCCAAACGTTAACAGTGGTCTGGAATTTAACTTACTTGTCAGGTTGGATAAGGTGGGCATGTTGATAGATGCCTGTAGGAAATGTTTATTATTTTCTTCTTTTTTAGTGTGAATTTTACTAGAGTGAGCGTAGTTGCTAGTTTCCTCTTATGGGGTTTGCATCGAATTCGCCTTCTATGGCAAATGTGATAGTAGACAATGCTATAAGTATAGATCACATTCAGTCTAATAACTTATAAGTCAAAACTTTTAGGAGAATTAGTATTAAAGCTCTTTGCATAATCCTACTGCGATCTAGTGAAAGACACTCAACGCCAATAGATCTCATACTCCGATCATTATTTTAATTGTTATGTATCATTTAGAGTTGCCGACTGATTTATATAACTATAAGTCATCCATAAACGGTTTGGATCAGATTTAATAATTTAAAATCACAATTGGATGGCGTCTAAACAAGCAATATATTTCAGCACCTAAACAATGGGTTGTCGTATGAATAGAATTTATATTATATGGGTCAAATTTAAATTCATGAATAATAATTGGAGGAATAAAGTTTTTAACTGCATGATCTTTCAAACTTAAAACTGGTTATTAGATAAACTTCTTCCTTTGAAATTACCTACAACCTCTTTGGAAAAGATTTAATAACCTTGAATCACAATCAGATAATGAGGATGCCATTTAAACCAGCTAAAAAGTTTTGCATTTGAGCACTGGATTGTCACATGAGTAGAGTGGGTATCATCCGAGTCAGGTTTCCATACACTGGTGCTGATTAAAAGAATAAAGTTTCCTTCCCGATTTTTGAATCCAAAAATGGAGATTCGGATTTTTGATCACCTCGACCTGCCCACTGTGTTTTATTTAAATATGTTCCTAATACGTGGGCCGATTTTATATAGATTAAAGCTTCAGAGATTTAAATGAAATGACCTGTTTTGGGATAAAAATTTGGGAAAAGTGTTTTTATGGAAGAGTGGTCAACTAAAACAGTTATTTTTATTATTGTTCAAGATTATCAACAATATGGTTAAAATCATCTACATTACTTTCTCGTGTAACTTAGTATAGAATATTAATCTTATAAACCAAATTGTTATAGGCATAGCATTAACATCAACAGACTATGGATTAAATCATTCCCAGTACCTTCTCGATTAAGTATAGGTCTCTGCGTTTATAAATCAAACTATTACTCGCATAACATCAACATCAACAGATTAGGTTCAAATAATATAGAGTATTTTTTTGTGTAACTTAGTATAGAATATTAAGCTTATAAACAAAAACATTTTTTTTTATTCTTTACTTCGGGAAGATACAATGCTATTGGCAATATTTTTTGCGAAACTTGGAAATGACGTTTACTGTATTGTTAAATCTATTTTTAGACAGGCGCAGCTGAAAATTATTCTTTTCAAAAATTTTAATCATACGATTTGGCAGTGTCTAGTTTTCTACTAATTCTCTACTTTGAAAGACAATACTCGGAAGACCGAAAAAGAAATAAACATGTTTCCTGTTCCAAGTTTACTAACGGTTGCCAAATATGGGTTTATTAGTATGGTCGTTACAAGTGCTGGATTTCTTATTGGGAACGTCGTTGTTATGAAACACCATATAGTAAGTTGCAATTTATTAAAAAAAATATTCTGTAAGCGTACAGACAAGGCTCTGATCTGTATTCTCTTTTTTTGAAATATGCATGTTCCTGTAAAATTGTTCTACGCCAGGATCTCTTTTGCTGAATTGATCCATTAACTATCGAATTTTGAAATTTTCAGCCTGATACATTAAATGTATATATAGATATGCCCAAAATGTCGCATATTATATAATTGTATTCAAATTATATTTTGAATTTATTTGATATTTTTGAAAAAGCGTATCATTATAAAATGATCAATAAAATCATTTCAATAAAAAACGAAAAGATCGAGTAAATAATAGATCATCATTATAATCTCTAAATTACATATTTATGCATGGTATTTCAGAGTAACATAAAAACAAAATCAAGAATATAATGCTTCTAATACGACAATTCTATTCCATTCAATTTATGGATGAATTTCAAAAATTTTCGCTTATTGTAAAAAGCATGAAGCCCAAAATATACACTTTTTGCTACTTACAATGTTGATATACAATATGAAATTCCTGATACTTTATAGAAAAACTGATAGAAAATTTGGTATGCAAGATAGTTTACTTAAAATTAGAAAATCCTCAAATGGGAATCGTGGCGGCTAATAGATTAAATAAGGATTTGATACAATATGTCTCTCCCGCTATTAAAAAAAACTGATCACTGATAAAAATTGATTTAATTAGTGGGATTGTTGAAATCCTTTAGAATATTGAGAAGAAATTTGGTCATATTTACCTGTCTACTTAGCATAAAATTGAGTTAAACGGTCATGCATTGGTGAGGAAATCTATATGGTGGTATATTAGAAGAGGGAATTGTCAAATATCGTTTTCGTAATTCAATCCCAATTCAAAACTGAGGTCTTTGCGTGTTTTTAGACATTGATTTAAAAGCCACCTTATTAGCCAAATGATTTTAGATAAGGAGTATTTGATTCTAAAATGAATAATCTGCAAGTTTTGACAGGTCAACCACCTCAGTTCCTCTAAATGTAATACTTGCACTACATGATTATTTTCACAATAGACTAGTTAAAGATTTAAAAATAACGATTTTATTATAATTGGATCGAGTAAAATAATGGAGGATCTTTGAATTAACAAATTAAATATTTATTTTTGGTCTCTTTGCTAAAAGGTAGTTGATCACGTATTTCTGATGTATGAGCATTTTCCTTCATTGACATGGCAGAATGTAATTGCTCCTATTTAAAATTATGATCATTTGGGTTGGTTGGTTGTTTTGAATTTTTTTGGCACAAGAGCCATTCCTTGTCATACTGCGCCATACATGCGATAAAAATATTCTGAAAATTCATTTACTGAACAAGTTATAATATAAAACAGTTGAAATATAAAAGATTTAAAATATAAATTTCCAAAAGTCCATAAAATAGTTAAATGTTCGTTAAAAGGCCAATGTCTTTTAAAAAGTTAAAAATATTTGGATGGTGTTTCTCTCTCAGCAAAGCTGAAAGAGTTACCTGAGATGAATTAAAGTAGCGAGAGCGATATAAATTATAGTTCGTACATTCTATTAAAATATGATAAACAATTCCGTATGGAATGTGGAGCACTTTGGAGCATTCTCTCCAAATAGAAAGTGTTGTAAGTCGTGTGTGCCCTATACGGAGGCGGGTCAGAATGATGATTAATGATGATCATGGGAGCGTAGTATTAGCAAATTGATTCATACGATAACGTAGACACGATTTTTTACCCAATCCAGTAATCTAATTTTTTTTGTTCTTTACTCCCGAAACGAGGATAAAAATTCTGTTTATCTGAGCTAAGTGTTCATTCAACATTTTTTTTTTTTTTTTTTTTTTTTTTTTTTTTTTTTGTATTTAGGAGGTTTGGGTTAATTGATCATTGTGAGGGTATGGGTTCGTCATGACCTAGCGTCGGATTTATTACCAAAGGCAACAAAATTGACTTAGATGATCCGATTCCATCGTAGATCTTTGATAGCATATTGGTTCAGTTGTAGTGCTGACTTTAGTTCAGATCTCAAATCTAATGAAAATTCCGATATACAAAGGTCTAATCTAATAAATTTTAAGTATTTATGAGTAACTGTGCTTATTTTTGTTATTTGAAAAAGGTTGGGGAATGGGGCATCGATTGAATTTTCACTCTTCTGATCACATTGTTCCTCAAAATTACGAAGTCTAAGTACACCAAAATACTTCACTTCAAAACGAAACATTTAATGCTTTGATTTTGATGACTTCAGTTTGAATTAGCTTTGTATTTGTATTTGATTTGTTTTTACTCAGAAGAAAATCTTTTTTTAGCTTATATATGCATTTGAAAAAGGATTGTACTTTTAGAGGTATTTAATATCTTATAAATGATTTAATTATCGCTTCTTTACTTATATAATTAAATCCCTTTTATAAGTAATTTTAATGCGAAATTGAATTTATTTTCAATAATACTTTTATTTCAATGTAGAATATTTTTAACTGAATATAATTACATTAACAACCTATTAACTTAAATTTGAGCTGTCAATCTGAAAAAAAAAATGTTTCGAACAACCGAATACGTTGCATATTGCTATTAAATATGATTCAAATGTCCTTACTATGTTGTGATTGGTGTGATTCAAATATCTTCACATTGGTGATGATTCTTTCAGTGAGGTACCGATTCCGATAATTCTCACAAGATCTGATTGTTTAAATTAATAGGACATATTATCGATTAAGACAATTATTACATTTCAGTTTAGAACGTTGATCTAAATAAACATCATAGTTGGGTTGCATTTTTGGGAGTAAATAATTGAACTTTTTTTTTTCATTTGTTATTCAATATAGCTTACAAAATGTTCTGTGCTTCCATCTATAAATATAAGCTCTTTTTTTTATCTTCAACTACAGATAAAAGTAAGAAATAAAAAAAAATGAAATTAATTCAAGATGAAAAATAAGGAATTCTATTTACTCATTTTGAGTCTTAATGAAATGCTAAGTGGTGAGTTTTTATAAATAATACGGATGATTTTAAAGAAAGCGCCCTAATTCGTTCCACATTTTTCGCTATTCCACATTTCTTTGAACTATATTCTAGGAATATCTGGATTTTTCTTAACTAATGGCAACATAAGGAAAACATTTTATCTTATCTTTAATTCAAAGTTTATTTCATAATTTTTGTATGTTCTAATTTCTTTTTATATTTATTATTTATTGATACTGCATTTTTAAAATTTATTCGTCAGTTTTGAAAATGTAGCATGATTTTTCTCAAAAACTAAAGTTTTTTCAGTCGAAACTGGAGATAAGTTTAAGACGCTTTTCTGTCGGAAAAACCCTAGCTCGTTATCTTAAATAGCTAAAATGTGAAAGTAATGGACCGCGGTCAGTGAAGTTCTGCCATTTACTAGGCTGATTTCCACGCGTTCTTTTCAACAAAGCTTTTAAATCTCCTGGTCGTTTTCTTCTTTTCAATGTCCGTCGGAAAATCTTCTTTTGATAAGTTTTCTTTTATTGAATCGATTTTTAAACCAAGCAATAAAACATCCCCACCTTTTAAAACCGATGTTTTAGTTGTATCCATGTACCATTTTAATGATACCGAATATCGAACAAATGGCAATGCTTCGAGCAAAGCGATTTTTTTGTGTGTTTTCTTTTGAGTGAGTAGTTTATATAAAGTTGCAGTTCTGAGTGTGTTTATATAAAGTTGCAGTTCTGAGTGT
>JAPMOQ010020268.1:1938023-1960196 GCA_026543055.1 Argiope trifasciata | reverse complement strand
AAGTTGCAGTTCTGAGTGTGTTTATATAAAGTTGCAGTTCTGAGTGTCGGAAATGCTGAGTCTGATTTTTGTATCATAAAAACAATAAAGGTGTTTTATATTTTGTAAAGGAATACCTTAAAGATTAAATATTTACTATGTATGATAGTTTCGTTTCGTTTCGTTGATATAATTTGATATATTAGAACTGAAGATTTAACTAAACGATATAATTTTCAAAAATAAATATAATAAAAACAGACGTCTTTATTTTAACTCGTAACTGGAGACAGGAATCAAAATGATTCAGCGTTGTTCATAAGTTCTGATTATCACTTAAAATTTTGTCCTTGATTACAATTATATCCGTTCCTTCAAGTTGTTTTTTCAACAGTATGCTGTCTAAGTCTAAATATAAGCAAATGCATATAATGGAGTATTCCTATTCAAAGTTTTTGTTGTTATTTAAGGAGTTATTGATTCTATGCTTCTGAAACAGATTTTAATTTGATTAATGCAAAAAGGAAAAAAATATTTTGAAAATAATATTTTAAAACATTGTATTCTTTTGTTTGCTTGTTGAATTCTAACGGTTATTAACATCAGTGTAATTCCGTAAAATCTAACCGAAGTAAATACTCATTGTTAGATTTTTCTGATAATATCTTTCCAAACTTTAATATTATAACATTTTAAATATTTTTGGAAACTACATGATTTAAAGAATGTATTGTTTCCAAAATAAATTCCAAAGCCGTTTATGAAAAACAAAATAGAAAAGTAACAATTGAGTCATTTTCACTGCATGTCTCTGGCCTCGTGAGGAAATACATGTCTCGGTTACGGGTTAAAAGGAGAACAAGCAATGCTTTATGAAGTGGTACAGCGGAAAATGGGCCGTGCCTTCTGAACAGTTTAAAAGAGTGTAAAGAATTCTGTTGTGAACGCAATCTTTTTTTTTTCACGATTATCCCGCATTTTTGATTTTGGTGCCTTTTATCACTTCCCAATTAGTTTTATAAATCATTGGAAGATTACGTAAAAATTATTACATTATATAAATAATAAGTGAATAGCAAATTATGTTTTTTTTTCTTTATAAAATTCAGAAGAAAGAAAATTTTAAGATCCCACAATTTATGAAACTTGCATAAATAGGTGGTTGTTAAAATGTCGATTAAATTTTGCATAAGAGTTGTTAAATTATATTTTACTAAATATTAGTTTTGCATTAAATTTTAAGATTTCCAATAATACGTGTTATTTAATCCAATAGTCCAAAGAAACTTAAATACATTAGTTCAGAAAAAGATAATGCATCTATTTTTGCAAAATAATTTAAGTTTACTAAGTTTATCTGATTATCTATCATTATATTTGAATATTTTCTAGTTAAAGCAAGGCATGAGTGATTATTTTTTAAAAAAAATTAATCTTTAACACTTTTTAATTAATCTTTAACTTTTTTTTAATTAATCTAACACACTAAAAATTAATCACTTTTAACACTGTATACAAAATATTGAAAAAATGTTGATTCTCTTGCATTAACAATAATTTTGTTTCGAACTTCTATTTAAAACGGAATTTTTTCTTTAATAGATATATTCACTTAAATTTTGTCCTTATAAAATATACATATCTATTAATAACAAAAAGCAATTTGGAGATTAAATGAAAATATCCGAATGTGTAAAAGAAGCACATGGAGATCGATTTATTCAAATCTCACCTTTTCAATCGCTTCTTATAATTTTTGTATATTGCGAAATTTACTAGTGAATAAGAAGTTTTGAAATTTATTATTCATTTTTTTCCACATTTCTCTTCAACTTTTGAAAAGAGAAATTCACTTGTTTAACATCTTATAATAATTTTTAATTAGAACGATTATTAATAACCGACAACGATTACGATAATTAATAAACTCGGGTCATTGTCACCTTTAAGGTATAAAGTGATTGGATATCCAAGAAAATTTACACTTGGAGTATTAAATACTGTGAGAAGTGGAAGTCTGTGGTTAAATCACTAAAAAATTTATAAAAGCTA
This sequence comes from Argiope trifasciata, assembly GCA_026543055.1. Classification (NCBI taxonomy): domain Eukaryota; kingdom Metazoa; phylum Arthropoda; class Arachnida; order Araneae; family Araneidae; genus Argiope; species Argiope trifasciata. Next base: position 1,958,165 of record JAPMOQ010020268.1, on the reverse strand, counting down.
CTATCTGTCTGGTCCGAACAATTATTTCAAAATCGTGCCAAGAGATGGCAGTACAATATCCTCGTACAGTTTGTTTTATGTAGAGAACTTATTTTACAATAAATAATTGAAGAGTCTTTCTTAAACGAAATTCGTTAACGATTTTTGTCCCCCTGTAAACTGGCAATTAGTTAATTTTTTTAGAATTAGAAACTCAAAAGACGTAACGTATTTTCAATAAGAATCAATTTACTATTTTCTTATACAATTGTTACAAAAGGTCCCAATCAGCCTCACACATTTCTACACGTTTTTTTAGAAATTATTGAACTCTCAGAATTTATTTTTTAAGTTTTAAAATTGCAGCAATTTAGATTTAGTTCTGCCATATAATTATTGTATTTAATCCTCGTTCTCCAAATTTTAAGTTTTGAAAAAAATGTTTGGAAAGAAAAAAAATTATAATTTTGACACTGATGAAGATGTTTCTCTTTATTGTAAAGTACTGTAAAAAAAATAGGGGAGTATTAAAAAAATATTCCTTATTTTACGAGTTCTGACTTGGGACATATTATTTTAAAAAGTGTATAATAAACATTCGTGACAAATTTTCTTGATAACTTCATAGATCAATTCTCATTTAAAGGGTTAATTTTATTTGCAATTTTGAATTGTTTAGGATAGAACGATTTTTTAAAAATTAAACATGGAAAAATTAATTTCCATGGATATTTTCAAAATAAGAAATTTTAGAAGTAACCAAATGCTGCAGTTTGATAATATCTCTTATAGTCATCTAGAACAGTGATCAAATGTTTTAAATCGGATCTTTAGCAGTCATTTGAGAAGGATTAAAAAGGTATTCAAAGATATTTAATGTATAAATTTTGCTATATTTTCACAGCAGATATATGAATTCTTAACTATAAAATTATCATTCCAGATGAGTATAACCGTGTAGATGTTTTCAAAAAAAAAAAAAAAAAAAAAAAAAAGAAACTGACTGTAATAAATTTTTTTTCAATCTCCCTCGCATTTGCATGCCTTCGAAGCTACATCTAGCCGAGTTCTAAAATGTTGAATTTGTAATTTAATTCATCTGTAAATAATTTCGAATTTGTAATTTAAATTCAGCTTGTACTTATTACACTAGCACTTTACTACCATGCCCAAGCGAAATAAAGACCACAGGCGATTTTAGTTATTATTAAATATTTATTTCAGTTATAGCATTCAAATTTTTGAATACTTCATTTTGCTATCTGTGTAAAGGCCTTTTAATTTTAAAATCTAATAATAAGCCTTTTAATTTTAAAATTTATTTTAATAAAAAATAATCTTCTTTAAAAGTCTTGATAGTTTATTTTTAGTATAAAATAAAGTAATATTTCATCTTCAGTTTTATTTAGTTTTAAAAAGAATACAACTTGAAATTACTTCTACCCATCTGTTTTCTTCGTCATTTCCTATACTTTTTGTGCATCTTACATTTTTTTATAAAGCAGAATCTTCAAAGCTATAAATTATATTTTAAAATGCAATGATTTGAAGAATGAAAAACTTTAATGAAGTACATACTTTGGAAGGAAGTTTAATATTTTAGTTCAAATTATAAAAATCTAAGAATACTATTAAATACTGAAAACTGATACAAGCACTTGATTTATTTATAAATCAAGTGCTTGTATCAGTTTTAACTGCGAACGAAATGACAGCATATTTTTTGCGCAATATCGAAAGTAATTACAAACATTTTATTATAGAAATGTTATGTTAATTATGATTCAGTTAATTGCATCTGCCTTATGTATTTATTAATTACGTAATTTCTCTTGCAATAATGTTAGGAAATAACAGTTCAGAATCTTAGATAATTAGTAATTCTAATAATTGATAATGCGCTGTTACTTTTTGTATTTATATATAAGGCAATGTATTCATCAACATATTTTATTAAGGCAATATTGGTACAAGTTAACTGACGGGTTTTTCCCTTCATTCCCTTAGTGAAATCCTCACAAGCATAAGAACATTAAACACGCTTCTTTTAACATAGCATGGAAAATTTTTGGATAATTGTTTGCCAGACAGAGAAATTTCCTTCGTGATGCGTTTTTATTCAAACATGTTAAATGGAAGCATGAAATTGATTAATCAAAAACCAGCATATTCATGATGCTGTACCATTAAAATAATAGTATACGATAAATTTATGGACTGTTTCAGTTTGATTGTGCTGCCTTTATTTTGGTTTTAATAAAGAGATCTTTTACATCCCTAACCCTTTTTATTCAATATTTCATGCATCCTTCCTATATCCACTTGTTTAGAGCTATCTACTCAATCTGCACTAAAGCTATTCATAGATGACGCTACAATGGAATCGTGTTATAGATGATGTAACTTTATTCCCTTTTTTGAAAGTACATAATATTTAAAAACATATTTAGACATAAGATTACCTAAATAAAAAATTACAATTGTACTAATAAATAATTTACAAATACCCTATATAACAAATTCTTAATATAAACACACTACTAAATAAATATAATATGCAATACGCATTAATATGCATCAGTGATTGCATTATTGCTAAAATGCCTTTTTGGAATAGGATGCATACAAATATCCAAGGCAGTATTCAATTATTAATTATTCTGACCTTACCGTCCTTTCCACTGATAACTTTTAAATTTCTTATTGTCAATTGCATGGGACACTATTATTTTAACATTAGAAAATAATCTACCTTAGCTTTTTTATTTTGAAAAAGTCTTTTTGTTGTAAATAAGTCCTTTTTCCAATAGTTTATATATATTTATTTACATATTGCCACCAAAACAACGTATTATCTGAATTATTTAAAATTTACAAATTAACGATCTTAAACGATATAATTCTAAAACTTGGTAGCGTTTTCCGATATTTAGTACTGAAATATGGTATTTGATGGAATATTACCTCTTCAATGCAATACAAGTTCCGTTGTTTGCTGTCAATAAATGAATAGCCTTTAGTTTTTTATTTTTAATCCCTTTCTATTATTCAAAATTATCTTCTTTGTTCAGTACATTTTTTTGTCTAAATTTTTCTGAAATCCTTATCATATAAATGAATAATGAATCCATACCCCCTTTGAAACATCCCCCTCTTTCAGTTATATTCAGAAATTAAAAATCTAAGTGCTCAAGAATTCGGTCAATCTTCACCAGGAATCAATCTATTGCAATACTTAAATCCCATATATTTAATTTCAATTTAGGAATCATGTCGGTAATTTCAGATAGAAATTGTACAATTATGATTTCAAACTTCAATATTAATTTTTATATTAGCCGATAGTGTTAATTTATGTTTATTACAACTTGATTTATAGATATTAATTCACCACCTCCTTACTATATCGGCTTCAATGACACATATACATTAATTGATAGCTAAGTTTTGAGAATATCAAAATATGTTGTCCAAGAAAATAAATCTACAAAGCTTAAAAGTTTTAGAGCATCAGGGAATGAACGAAAAACAGAGAACAAAATACAATCTTTACAAACCTGTTGGTATATTAAATGAAAATATAGAAATATCTAAACGTATATTGAATCCAATTCCAAATAAATTGCCGATTTTGATATAATCCGATTTTGATATAATCCAAAAAACAACACGGATTTTCTTCCCAAATTTATTGCCGAAGCAAAGTTTGTTTCTTAAGCTGGAGCTGTTTTCTTTTTCTACTGGAATAGTAGCCATATTGCGCAAATATGGACGAATTTTCTTATTGAAATTCATGCAATATCTTTTGAATGAAATTGAATGGAGAAAATGATTTTCAAGATTTATTTCTCTATAATAATAATAGTTGTCTTCAGAGCTTGTAAACATCATTTATGTAAGAATAAATGTAAATCAAATTTTTTTTATTAAAAATGATATAGAATTTTTAGTAGCTTTGACTATATACAAATTGAATGCAATAAATTTGTCATTCTAGTTTATGAAAAAATTGAAAATTCTCAAAATAACAAAACAGGATTTTTTCTCAAATGAAAATCTTTAAACAGATAAAAGCTGTTCTTTTTACATATTGAAAATATAAATGGTATTTGAAATGATGTATTAAAATAATTTGTGTGTTTTAAAACTTTTTTGAATAATTTAACTTTTTTTTTGTTACTAAATATTCTCATTAAATATTTCACCAATTTCATAACAATAAGAATTTTATTGTAATTAATATTGATTTTAGGGTTTCCTCTTTTTACTTTCTTGTATATGAATACGTATATATAAAATTATCGAAAGTTTTTGTAATTGTCAAAAAATCAAACTTCACATTTTGAAAATTCTCCAAGTTGCAGATTTCCTTAAATTTGAAATTTTTTTTGGCCTCGCCTGTCTCTGTTTATGAATACGATAACTAAGAATTGTTTTAAGCTACATAAATGAAATTTGAACCGAATTCGTAGATTTATATTAAATTGGAAGGAATTCCATTCAATGGAAATCTGCCTGCCCGGTTGTACGAATCTATCTATCTAATACTATAATACGAAGAATGGTTATCAAGTCGAAAATCACCCCAGAATTAATAAACTCCGGTAAACTTGGGGGTCTGGGGTTTTCGGCCACGAGGAATCGATTGGCGCCGGTTTTGAAGCGCTACGGTCCAGCAGTTCGGAGTTACAGATAGGATATTTTCAAACTTTATTAGTTCACCATAATGGCTACTTAAATTTTCAAGCGGTAACGTGCTGCCATCTATAGCCAATAAGGCGAACTAATAAAGTTTTATGTTTATGCTGTTATAGGTCTATAATATGTTTCTTATGTATGTATATATGTTTGGTTTTTCTAAATAAATTTGTCAAAAATATTGAACTTCAACACACTTCAATCTTTACCTTTACTTTACCTTTGTATAGACTAGTTCCCTTTCCAAACTCTAACTTTGTTTAGAATAGTTAACAATGGTGCACTTTAAGCGGTTATCTTTTCATCAATGGTTTCACAAATTTTCTTATGGCATGTATTGTTTTGATAAATCACAATTGAAAATTTAAATCTTCGAGTTAGCTTCGATACCTGTTTTCTCCGAGCGGAGCTCGGGCACCCGCTGGTATAAATTAAAATAATAGCTATAAAGCGAATTTATATAAAATATGTTCTCAGATTTAGTTTCTAAAGTACTTGTATTTATAAATTCGGCACCAAATCCGGAATTAGGGATTTGTGGTTGATACTTTTGCACGCATGCAAATGTAATAATCAAAAAAGTAATGTTTTAAATTTATAAAATTCATGATATGACTTAGTGTACAATTGTAGTACTTTATATTGTGATTATAATTGTAGTGAAACTTTGATTTTAGTCGATTCAAAAATATATCTGAAGCAAATTTGGTTTTCGAGTAGTGTTAACCTCATACTAGAGATTAATCCTCACATAACTCACCGTGAGTTAAAATATTAAATTCATATCAAAGATATCAGTATTTCTTAAATATTTCTGATCAATGTCACGCAAAGCATTTATGTTTATGAATCTTGTCACGAATTCTTTAATTTTATGTTGTGGTGAGGGGATAAGAACTTTACTGAAGAATACACTAAAATTTCTGAGAAGTCGCTCCAACTCAATTCTTTTACAACTGTTTTTGTCTACCAATTTTTACCCTGTATGTACATCTTTTTTCCTGGTACTGATTATTTTTGAAGTTATATTTCGTTTGGAAATAACCGAAAACTTGGCAGATAAATAGTAATTTTAGACTCGATTATCAGTTTTTAATTTTTTTCCTAAACCATTTTTTAAAATTAATATTTTAGATACAAAAAAAGGTTTTATTACTAAAAATATTTAAACTTCAAGGGTTGATGAATCTTGATACTCTAAACCTTCTCGATTCCTCAAAAGTTATTGCAAAGGAGAATGAATTATAAATGGAAAGATAATCAAAATATTTTTTGCAGGGTGAGCCTTTGGACGATCTGGTGTACAAACCGAGAACTTCCAGACAGCTGGAAGACACAGTGCCTGGTTTGGACAGGGGATACAGTAAATGCTTCACAGAGCCCACGAAAACATTCTGCTTCCAAAGTGTCAATGAACCTTTCAAAATTTCCGAAGTCGACCAAAGAGAAAAGGAGGAGGAAGTTAGTTAATTTTTACAATTTTGTAAATTTATTTTTAGCAATAAGAAAAAAAAGTTCTATTAGAAGTACAACCAGACAAATATTAATAAACTTTTCAATAACCATATTTATTAAGAAAGTTAATTCTTTCAGAAAACCCAAGGCAAAAATTTGGTTTTGCATATTAACATTTATATGGGCCGTTGTGAACTCGACTTTGAAGCCAGATGGCTTCGAATTCGAGACCCAATTCCACTGAAGAACGTCGTGTAAGCGGGTAAGATGCACGTTAAATCTGTAGGGGCCAAACGTGTGTGGAATTTTGGAGAGGGATACCATCTCTGGTATTGTCGTAGTCATATGCCCATGGTTTAAAATTACTAGACCCGTCCCCAAATAGCCCTAATGTTGCTTTAAAACTGGACGTTGATATAATTAAACTAAAACCTTTCTACATTGCTGGTGCTTTCTATTAACGATTCTAATTTTATTTTTGTCACTTTATTGCTATGTCAAATTTCTGAATCTTTAGAAATAGCTGAAAAGTTATTTAAATATAAATTGTAAAAGTGGGGCTTCTTTTACACATTCTAATCAAATAGGGAAATGAAAATCCTTTATGTTTGCTTTATTCTTTTTGATAATGCTGTTCAAGTTTTTCATGTTGGGTAACCATTTGGATATACGAGTTTAATCTACATTCAAATGGGGTAAAAGGAGCCAGGCATGTAAACTTTTGATAATTTAGAGCTGGCACAGAGATCAGTAACCTTTTGGCTTTTTAGTGATTATATTATAAACCATGTAAAAATGACTAGATGTAAGAAATTATTTTGAGGTTGTATGAAAAATGTAAATTTTTCTTCCTTGCATGAGAGTATAAAGTATGCATATTTGCAAATCTTTTTTCCTTGAACGTAAGTATAATTGAACTTGACCTACATATTCGTGTAATTTAAAAATCTTATTAACTTCATGGCAAAATGTTCACAATTTTATTGTTTGATAAAACAGTAATTATTTTTTCCATTTTTGTGTGGTCTCTGGGTGTGAAATCTAACAAAACTGTTTAACAAATTAGATTATCAAATGAAAGCAATATTATTTTAAAATATCCCTGCTTCTGAAATATGGGATCTTAGAAATGAAGAAGTATTTGACAAGATTTTGCTTCTCTTGTTCAGAAAACAAGCAATTAGCGCTTTAGATTGGGGAATGCCAACCCATTCCTTTTCTCTTCCAAAATGATGGAAGTTACATATTAGTAATAAAATTCCAGATTGCCACATAAAGAAAGTAAAATAAATTTTCTGTTCTGAAACCATGCCAAAAGTTTTTCCAAAGTAGTCATAAAAAGTTCAAAACTGACATGAGCTTATAAGACCATTTTTTACTTGTCAAATATAGGGAAAGTTTTCCTAATGAAGCATTATTTCGTTAGGAAACCCTTCTGAACTGTTCGTGAGCACATATCCTGTGCTTCTATTTGAAAAAGATAAAGATTCTAAACTAAAAAAAGAATCAGCAAATAGTTTTCTTTACTAGTCATTCATTAAATCACATCAAGCCACTCCTTATTTTTATGCTCTTTCCGATAAGCAATTCCATATCAAGGTTACAAATAGCTCTTAAAGGATAATATAAATTTTCTTCTTAAACTAGTAATTTAAAAAGAAATAGCTGGGTTTCCGAGTAATCGTTAAAATAAATTTGCTCTTTTTTTCCTCGAGAGCTATTCATCGCTCACACTTCACGTGAACATCTTTTCTTGACTTTCAGGGTAACAAAAAATATTTACTGCATAACCTTTAACACAATTGGAATGCTCTGCCATCTGGGTTTAGGAAGAGGAACCAATCCCGATACTACTCGTAGCCAAACTACATTCGTCTTTATCTTGTGTTTCTTTGTTCTTATTGATGTTCGTAAATTCATGGCACTCAAATATTTTTAATTGAATGTAATTAGAATTGATTGATAAGATCGCAGTCTTCAATTTTGCTCTATAGGAAATAATTTGGTAATAAGCTCATTCTCTATTTGAGATTGATCCAAGTTTGTAAGTAAGCTCTTTAACCTCATGTGATATATATTGGTATGTCTGATACTTCCTCGAATTATTAGATTTTTCAGCATTGAAATCAAAAATTAAGAAATTCCGCCATTTAAAACTCAAATTACCTTATAAAATCTAAATATGTTCTTTATTATTATAGAGATTCGACTGACTATAAAATTTGAAATAGGATTCAGCATTTAAATAAATTTGTTAGGGAAGAGGTTAAAGAGATTTCAATAATTTGAAATTGAATTTCAGTGAAAGAATTTATATAAAAATCGGCCAACATAGAATTAAAAAAAATTTTTTTTGAGAGTTTTAGAGAAATGGCTCTAAGGTTGCTATTTTTTAAGGCTTTCACTTCCTAATATACAGGTGTCTATTTGAAGATAGGTTTTTCAAAATTGAGAAAATCCTTACAATTTAAATACTGAAAATAAATTGCATATTGTAACACTTTTGTTTTTAAATCATGAATTCTCCTTTCTAAATTGCAATTGTGATGTTATCTTGACACTAGAATAACATTCTATAATTCCCCCCCCCCCAATTTCTTTGAATAGATGCATATAGTTTAATAAAATTACTTTAAATTTTTATTACTTTTTCATGAAAGTTTCTAAATTTTTTTTGTGTTATCCTTAAAAGATCTAAAATTGTCAGATTAGCTCCAGTAGGTTGACCACCATCGAATATTCTAATAAGGGATCTATGTTGTCTCCCTTAGAGGGTCCGATACAACAAAGAAATGTGGTCCACGAAGCTGGATGACGACAGAAATTTTTACAAGTGGGATGCATTTTTCTACCACTTTCAAAAGAAAGACGCTCAAGATGGTCACATTTTAGTCTATTCATAGCAATCTGAGTGCCACGGTCACATTTGATTTCCAAAAGAGTGCAAGGGGATGCTCAGGTGTACCATGCATGCGCAGATGGAATAGGCTTTAATAAATTGAGTTTAGATCTCTCTTTTGAGCATACTTCTTTAGAAATAAGCAAATAGTCAGGGGCTGTTTCATTCTCATTACTCTTTTTGGCCAATCTATCAGTGACCTCATAACCACACAAATGAAGTTTAATTATTCTTAAATTAGACTTATCAGCATATCCCCAACCTGGACATGCATAGGTTAAAACGAGGCAAATAACCAATGTATTTTGTTGACAATGGGTATTTCAGAGTTTTGAAAAATTAAGGGACATAATTTGTGCTTTAAGTCTTCTGACTGGTTTTTAATGTAAATGAAGTCGGTTCTCCAGGTGAGTTTATTGTCTAAAATAACGTCTGGATGTTTACATTCCTCAGACGACGCGATAATTTTATTTTTAATTTCAACGGTACGAAAGTTTCTTTTGAGATGATTCTTAGTTAAAATACTAGCTTCAGCTTTAATTACTTTTTTGATTAACTTGATTTCAAGAGTTTTAAGGTGAGATTTTTGTCCAGTTAAATATTTTTGCATTAAAAAAAGCGTTTAGTTGACATGACATTTGGTTTTTAAACCTCCTAGGCATTTGTTAAACGTTTAATTTTTTCATTTGCACGTATTGTTTTTAAAATTTTATATTTTGAACAAAATTTTAATTATGTTTTCAACTATAAGCTTCACTGCAGTTTATCCTTCAAAAGGACCTTGAACGTAGAATAATACCTATATAATCACTGCATTCACACTAAAGATTTTCCATCATTAAAAAGAATATATTTTTATATTTCAGATGCAACCGTCACGTGGTGGCCAACGACGGCATCCTATTCATTCCTTACTACACAAATTCAGCAGATATATGAGTTCCCTGGGTATTCAGGCCGTGATTTTGGAGCCATCAATGCTGTTTTGCGCCATCTCATCATCAAATAAATACAATTTGTTAATCAAGGACTTCAATCCCCATGAAGTTCAAGGTTCTCAGCTGACGATAACGGTGGGAATTTTCGAAGACGACGCCAAGATTTTGGATGCAATAATTTGGGTATTTCCTATTTATGTCATTGTCTAGAGGGTTTTCTAATATTAATTCCTTCCAGCAAAATAATACATGAAATAACTATTTAATTTTCATTTAAGAGAACTTGGTTTATTTTATATTTCTTACAATTGTTGATTCTTGCATATTGTTAAATTATAAATCTTACGTATTTGGAAACTCTTAAAGTACTAAAGACATAAATTTTGGATAAGTTTTTTGAACGAAGGATTTAAAAAAAAAAATACTTGCTTTGATAAATTTATTTCATAGAATTTTCTCATTCTCACAAATATTGGCTTCACAAGCAATTTTATTCTTATTCGTTTTCTGATATTAAAAAAAAAAAAAGAGTATTTTCAGTGTTTTTTTTTGATGCGAGTTCGTCATTTACCACGATCAAACATAATTAACCTGCTCGTTTCACCTCGTAAAAGGAAACTAGACCAATAACTAGGTGATAATAAAGTAATCAGAGACGCGGTGGATAACTTTAACTATTTTCTGCAGAAAAAGGTTAGAAGAATGAGGAATTTACTAACAGAAGTCTGTTCACTTATATAAATTGTTTCTAAAACTTAGTGAAACTTTTGTCTGCCAATTTTTGTGAAACATTTCATCTCTGTTCATCTTTTATCTAATATTAGTTAACTGCAGGATTAACTGTAACATAATAACTGTTGTTAACTGTAACCTAATATAACTAATTTGTTTTGATTTCAGTTTCGGTTTGTGTTCTGAAAAATAAATGCAATGGATGCAAGAAATTATCTGCTTATTTCATCTTCAACTTTCAGCTATATTTTAAAGGTCTTTCGGGTTTTTTTAAAGCTATTTTCTGCTCAGTAAGAACAGTTCATAGTTGCGCTGATAGCGCAATAGAGTATTTCCTTGTGAAAATACAACAGTCTGTCCACGTATATAGATTGCTCCTAAAACTTAGTGAAATTTAAAAAAAAACTTAAATGGATAAACATTTTCGTTTATTGTATGCCTTATTAATATTTCTGGCACTAAAGAAGCTCTTTTTACAACTACTATTAAAATAAAATTTTTAAAAGAAAATTCTATAATTAAAGTATAAAAAATCTAAGTTTCAAAACATTTACGAGCAAATAAATTCACCCCTAACATAGAATTAATATACATATCATACCTACATACTAATAATTGTTTCTTGACATTATTTCCATATAATTTAACAATGAAATATGCTGAAGAGCATTTTAACAACAAATTTTTTTTCTCAAATTTTTTAACTTAGTCATGCCAGTAATTAATTTAGTCAAAAATCTAAAGCGGATATTTTATAAGATGGCAAATGTCCAGAATTTTTTATTTAATTTCTAAATTAAACATGACTAGGAAATGGGCAAGTAAAAATAGAGAAAATCAGCTGCTTAAAAATATTTGTAATAAATAGGGTACTGATAAACATGTTTTTCTAATGCAATTTTTTCTAAATTGCTTAATGTTTCACTTCATATTTATCATATTTAAACTTCATAATCAACAAATGAACAATCCATAAATTTGTTCAGTAAAAACTTTTATACCAGGAAATATCAATTCGTAAAAAAAGCGAGATAAATTTCAAAATTTGTATATATTGCAACTTATCATAATGTAACATTAAGTAACTTGCAATAACATTTTTCATATGAAAATCAGTATGCTACAATTGATGCATATGAAGTTCTCAAACTATTAGTTGCATTTATTATTTTAAAGTATATAACTATTTTCGGGTTAAATTTAGACAAATGCTGTAAAATAGTTATACTTTTTTGAATTTTTGCATAAAAAAATGTTGAAAATCTAAAAATAATATATACCATTTTAAATGTCAAATTTTTTTAATTTTGGAATTTGTTTTGATTAAAAGGTTTAAAGATTGAATTTCAGAGGTGTAAAGTTAGTCTTTTACTTTAGAAATTTATTAAATGAATTTTTCAAAACATTGTAACTAGATTTATAAATATGTAGGTAATCTAGACCTGTTAGCATCAAACACAAAAAAAGGAAGAAAAAAAAAAAAAATGGAACTCTTTGAGTGATTATTTATTAAAATATAATCACAATAAAATCTAAAAACCTCACCAGAATAAAATGTAAAATTAAATAACTGGATACCACAATTGAAATTTTCACTGTAATTAAGCTAATAAGAATATTAAAAAAACTGAAAGGGCATAAAGCAAATTCAAATTTAGAGATAAAAAAATTAAGTGGATTTTGGTAATAATTACTTCCTAATTTTATCTACTTTATTGACTTCCCGTTTCAAAGATATGTGAGCTGTTGTGAAATGGATGCAATTTTTAATCCTGATCAGATTATGTGATAACTTCTAAGCTGCGATTCCATTATTGTGTATGAGGAAGCATAATCTTCAAAGGCAAATTCAGAATACATTTAAACAACAAGCATAATGAGCATTCTATTGAATCAAAATGAAAACTTGCCATCTTCTGATCCTGATAACGAAACTCTTTCTGGATGTCATGACATAAACTTTAGACTTAGTTAATAAGTTGGAAATACGCTGGTGTATCCCAATATGAATTAATGCTCTTTCATTGTAAATACTAATGCGTGTGCATTAATAGTTTCAGAGGTAATCAAGTAAGAGTCTCGGTTGGGGATCGGCTCGTACTGAGTTTCGATATTTGGTTATCGATTCTTGTGGCGCTTTAAGAACTCCTGTTTCCATTTAGAAGCTATTTCCTGTAGTGGCTAAGTTCGATGTAAACCATTGATTATCGTGGGTGTTTTAGATTGTTCTTCCCCAGTGAAAGGTTTTATTCCATTTGGCACTGGCGCAGTATATTCTATATCAGGATCTTGCGCCAGAAATTCAAATCCAAATCCATTGTTCCATGGGAGTTTCGAATGCCCGCTTTATGTTTGTTAGGACCATCTGTCATGAAAAGCTTTACTAGATGGTATAAAATTCCTTTTTTCCCAATCTGACAGCAGTTAAAAGTTAATATTTCCCTCCTAAATTAACTTTCGAGTGGTGGTGCTTTTAATGTTTGATCTAGACTAGCACCGAAAGTAGAAACTTAATTCTAAGTCTAAAGGTATTCCTAATTCTAAATCCAATAGATAAGGGTAGGTTGCCTTCTTGGAAATCTTTTCAATTAATTGGCATATGTTTGTTTTCTGCTTGAATGGAATCCAGGCTTCAGAAATAAGTTTAAATGCAATGAGTAATAATTTCTGAAGTATATATCTATTAATTTTTGAACAATGCACGTTTAGGTACAGCCAAAGACAGTAGAACAAAAATATATTATTTTCTTTTGTCATTACCTTAGTTCATCAAGAATTGATGTAATCTTAAATTTTACTAATTAAATATTGTTAATTATTGCTAAAGCACGTATTTATTCATTTTTGAATAATGCTGGTTTAAGGTAAGCCAGTTGCTGCTGCTGTTATTGTTTAGTAGCACGAGCCATTTCTGAGCCAAACAGATGGGTAAAGTTTCTATGAATGAAAATAATACTCTATATTAAGAATGAAAAAAAAATTTGAAATTGAAATTTACGTTAATTAAGTCAATATTTAAAAGAAATTATCTAAATATTTTTATAAAAGTCAACATTCTTTAAAATTGTAAAATATTTTTATGATGATGCTCTCCTATTTAGTCCAACATAGTGAAAAATGAAGGCTTTAATCCTCAACGTGTTCATTTTCTTAAGTTTGGATATTCTATCAATATATGCTTCATTCTAGAAACATTACATATTAGGCACATGGGTGCCCTCTCTATTTATTATATGTCTTCCCAAATAATAAATGTTTATATGTAAACCTATGCGGAGAAGGAAGGTAGAGCCAGAGAAAGCAGCAAAGCTCTCTTTCTCCAATTTATGTACTTTCATAATTTCATACTTTAATCTATTAAGCACTAATCTAATCTTAAGGTATCCAACTACGTTAAAAACGCTGGTTACTGACCACATTGGAGAGTTCTGTTAATTCTTATTTCTTCTGGTTCAGACTTTCCTCTTTCCAAAGCAGTTTATCTTTTCTAGGAAAAGGAAGACCTCACCTATCATCCAGGAGAATTTCAAGCAAAACATATTTTTCAGCTAAAATCTGTCTCTGACGTTAATTTTCTCAAAACTTTAATTTTCATAAAAATTTTCCACTGTTAACATGATATTTCAAAAACTAATAAAAGTATTTACATAAAAAGTTCAGAGAGTGTTTTCAATAATATTGGCAATGAAATGAACCTAAAGTTTTAGAGTTGGTTAAATACTTTTTTCATTTATAGGTGTTTTTAGAAAAATTAAATTATGAATTTATGGGAAAAAATGCATATATACGTATATTTTTACCTATAACTCCTTTGCATCTCAAAATATTTCTTAGATGTTGGTTCATTTCCTTCATCATTATATTCTATAACTTGTGAGCAAAAAAAAAAAAAAAAAAAAAAGGATTGCTGCACTATAATTTTCCGTAGAGTGTTAACCGTTTGGGTTAAATTTGATTATAATTTACAACAAAATTTCCTATTTCTTAAAATATATTTTCAAATTTTTTTTTCGTAGTTAAAGTATTTTGTATTATAATTAACGATACATCTAAAAGCCATAGTTTTAAATAATTTTTAAAAAATTTTCCTCCGATCGTATTCGGATACCTTAAATAGTATCGTTAATTATAAATGAATGAATTAAAAACATTAGTGATAATTTAATTTATTCCTGATTTTTCTAGGAAGACTCGCAGAATCAAACGTCGAAATCCAGTTTCGAGGCATTCAGGATTCGCAAGTGGCTCATCGATGCTCAGCTGGGCGAACACGCATTGTACAGCGTTCACTTCCTCTTCTCACGTGGCAGTCTGGAGGTGCACGTGGTCGTGCTATTCGCGCGGAACGGCTATCTCTGGCATTCCGGAACTGACTTCCCTTCTCGCGACCTGCTTTTTGTTAAAGAAGGAACGTTTGAGAAGTAAGAGTTTCACTTTTGTCCTGGAATTATGATTAAACATAAACAATCAAGAATAAAAAAAGTAAAATAAAAATGTCAATAAGTTAAAACTAGCGGGCATGATCTTCCCAAACTTTCTGGTATACTCTCTTGTAAAGATATTATTCCAGTAAATGCTTTGAATGGCAATAGCGTACAAAGGTTAAGAAATATTAATTTTTGTCGTTAATTTAGCATTTTTACTGAAGTTATTGTGTGGGACTTGGCGAGTGTTTTAGCGATAAATTCCTGGTATGGGAATATTGAATTTTGGTTTCAGATACTTTTCCTAATCGTTTTAAACAGAATTGACCTAAAACTTCACTAAAATCAGTTTCAAAAATTGAATATATTTAAGTCATCGCGATTTTGAATAAATGCATCAACAGGTTTTTGAAAGCAAAACTGACAAATGACCAACACCTTTTCGATTTGGCACAAAGTATGGTTGACATCTATTTCTAAAGATGTTACATCTTTGTGCCAGATTTTATACTTCTAGTTCTCTTTGTTTTCTAGCTATCAGACTGGCAAACTTCCTCTGAACCAAGTTTCTCAAAATTTAATGAAATTTACAACTTTAATATAAATATAGTATATCTGATTTCATCCATTTAGATCAAAATGTTTTTAAATTCTTGTCATAGAAGGAGGAAGATTTTCCAAAAATGTTTTTCTAACTCGTGAAGGTCTAAACTGTGGAGATTAGTTAAAATCTCGAGTTCGAATTTTTCGATTATTACTATACTAAGTATGCGAAAAAGTGGAAACTGCCTAAATATATTATTTAAATAAAAATGAGTATTTCTTAATAAGATTTTTTTATTAGTAACAAGTTTAGTAAATAACATTTTGATATTTAAAATTTAAAGTTATAAGAGTATCTTGTGATCATTCTACTCAATTAAAAAAGGATTAACTACTTTGCATTTATATAATTTAAAAAATCTGACAAATGGCCAATGGCATAGTTTTTTTAAGCGCAAGTTACGATATCGATATTTTGAATCAACAAGTTTCCAATAATTGTGCCTCAAAATCCTGTTTTTACTGTTAGTTTGAATATTCATGAAAAATGATGCTATCTGAATGAAATTTTTCAATGCGTTTTAAATCTGTGCAAAATTTGATTAAAACTCGTCAGATATTATTCTATATGAATGAAAATCAAAATTGCAAGGAATTAGAGGGATAAAATCTAGAATATAATCTATATGTCAAAACTAGATTTTTGATACATTTTGTAGCAGATCGATCACTGAGAAGTGAAATGTATGACATGTACACTTTGGTTTCTTTACTGAATAAGAAACTAAATACAAAATCATATTAGGAATGAGTATGAAAAAATTATAAGAATATCACTTCTTGCCTTTTGTTTTAACAATCAATATAATATTTAACTTCCTTTAAAAATTTGGAAATATCTCAAATTTAATAATTGTATACCCGAATACGAGTTTAGCTCGGCATTTTTTTTGTTTAATAAAATCGACTTTTTTCGGAGAAAATATTTAGATACGAATTGCATCCTAATTACATATGAATATTTTTCAATCATACATACATACGAACTAGTAATTTAACTAAAAATATTCCGAATGTACATAGTTTAACAATCTGCTATATTATAGTATTCATTTCATAGTTTATGTACCATTACTTAAATTTTTGAACTTATATTGAGTTTTATTATGGTGAAATCGTTTCAGAGAGAGAGCTATGTGACATTGTTAGCATGATAGCAGTTAGAAAAAAAAGCTTCTTAGTTATATAAAATATTTTGTGTGTGCAAAATTAATTTTTTTTCAATGAAGAGAACTATATGGAAAAATGTACAAAGCTAAACGTTATCTAAATATAAAATTTCATTCAAAGCTTTTAAGCTATTTCCGAGATACACAAAATATACACAAGAATTGTTTGCTTAAAGATATGAATTATTTATTTTAATATTTAGACCACAATAAGACTTTTGTTTTATTAAAAGCAAAAATTTAACATCCTCGAATATATAAATATTCCAAGCATCAATGAGGGTTTAAGAAACAACATGTTTGATAGCAAATATTTTAGTTCGTTGCAGTTGCTTTTTAAAGTCCTTCGAAATTGACCAGTAGAGTTCAAATTCTCTAGTTTAGAGGATTCCTTTAAAGTTAACTAATATCTTCAGACAGTTTAGGATACCCTTTCTAAAATTTCTCATTATCCTTTGACGTGAATATTTACCGTACCTTCGGTCGTGATTGTTTGAGCTAAAACTTGGTGATAAGAGTTTTAATTGGAAAAGTTCGTGTTTTCCAACTACATAGCAGGACATTATCGACATTTTTTCCCCGTAATGTATGCGAACAACACCTGTTTTGCAAAGATGCTGTGAAATATTTGACGTGTTCTAAAGAGCCGCTATTCAAACTGGCATATAATGATTTTTATTATCTTGTAAATTTATTGAAAATGGATTGTTGAAAGTTTAGCAGCATGCTAATCGTGGCAAAAAAGTGTTAATATTTAGGAATATGTTTCTTTTATCTGTTTTGTGTTTGGTATTTACTTTATTTCTAGCATCAATATTTAACCACATTTTTTCGTTAAAGAATTAATTTCGTTAAATTAAGAAAAAAATTGAAGATTTAAAAATTTCGTTGACTTTGACATTTTATTTTAGTTTAATTTTAAGAGTACTAGATCCAAATTAATCAATGATAGCTAAATATTATTTCAAAATAATAATTAACTACTTAACTGTTTTGGAAAGTTTACTCGTAATGAATAGAGTGCACCATATTGCGTAATGACGATTTTATTCGTCGATAGTTATAAGTAGTGACAATTTGCAATTTGAATTACAATTTCAGTAAAAACTCTAGTATATTTGAAATTTCATGATGCTTGAAATATCTTGGGACCAAGTAGAAATCAAAGAACAAATAAAAGATTATTATCCACTGTACAATGCATTGCTTAATACTCTTATCTAATCAAAATAATAAATTTTTTGTATCTTTTCCTGCAAAAAAATTTATGCTAGTTTAAGTAAATAAATGTGATTATAGAAATAATAAAAATCCTTTTATTACAGCATAATTTCGCATTACGCATGCTTTGTGTTTGTCTTGTTTACACGTCATTAAATTTTTGCGTCACAATTTAGATGCGCATTTTCTGATGAGGTTTGAAACGCTTAACTTTTTAATACCTAAAATTTTATTTTCTTCCAATTGTTTACTTTATATTGGTTCAAAACTGTTTTCCTGACGTTTCAGATCTATGCGTTTGAACTTTGAAGTGCAAGTGAAATCAGTTTTCAGTAAACATATTTTACTATTAAGTATCAGTTGTTTACATTTTGCGATGGACACTATTCGAAAATCTTCCTGATGAAAGGGGTCATAATGGCTTACTGGCAAATTCACCATTTTCAAGCCACGAAATCTTAGGTTAGGAAACCTCAGCTTTATCTAAAGATCCATTGAGTTTAATCCCCTAAATACTAAGGATTTCTGATTTGTTTTGGAAATCTAGATAATGTTGATTATGCAGATGGTCAGTAGACTTACGAATCAACACCATAAGAGGATTTACAAATCAAAAGTTTGATTGCATAATATTCATACAACATTGTAATGAAATAACACTAAATTGGATGCTAAATATCATTTTATTAAATAATTAGACATTTTTGGTAACTAGTTGGCTCATCGGTAATAATTGTTGAGTTTAATTTTAATGAAATATTTTGTACATGGTTTGAAATTTAAGAAGTATGAAATTAAGATTAACAACATGAAGTAGATATTTTGTAAAGTCCGCTTAATCTATTTATTAAATACTTGATTCTATTTAATACAGTCGGGTCCCATGATATCGTAAGGCCATTAAGAATTTGAATGTTTGCAAGCGAACGTGACCTTTTGCAATAATGAAATATTTCTGATTTCTCAGGAAAGTTGAGCAGAGAATTAATAAAATTTATTCTCTCATCTTTTAACAAAGTAAGAAAATCAGGTGATTTAATATTTGATAAAAACATAAATGAGATTTAAATCTCATTACAATAGTAAAAATTGTTGAAAATATTTAAATAAGTTTAAAAAAATTGAAATCGGGAAAAAACAAATGATTTCAGTCTTGAATCTTAAAATGGTGCATAAATTTATGCTATATTTTTGGGATTTATAGTATATAGATATCAAAATCTCGCTTAATTTTTAATTTAAATTGGCATTAAAATTTCAGTTTTTGTTCCCTGCGTTGCACATTTCCTCTTTATGAGCATGTATCTGTTTATCAACCTCCAAACACTATTCATTTTTAGAAGAGATGTAGAATAAATTTTAATTCAAATAAATATTTTCCAGATTTTTCTCATACACCTAAGTAAAAATGCAATGGAAATGTTTTAAAACTCAAAAAAATTATTTTTTAGTGTTTCATTGTGTTCTACAATTCTTCTAGTTTTAGGCACTGCACATACAACAAAGAATCCCTAAAAATAAATTTTACATCATCTGGAAATTTATTGAAATTAATTTCCAGATGATCTAAATTAAAACTTCCTTACATCTTTTTGCTTTACACAAACATACCTTTTGTTATTATTTATGAAAAATATTTAAACCTTTATCTCACTTTCACTTTATTAGCAGTGTTAATAATTTCAGCTTAGGGCTTAGGATCTTGGAGATGAAGCGGTAGCTACTAACTTATAAATTAGTATATGAAAAAAAAAATTAGAATAGAAATTATTCTCCTAGTTTCTCGTGTTTTTAGACAAAACTGTATCTTCATTTCGATGCTTCTTGTAAAGATCCTTACTTTTGCTCTTATTTATTAGGGGAGAAAATTTGAAAAAATTGAAAATTATTTATTTGATCGTATATATATTTGATATTCTATCATTATTGATACTATTACGTTATTATACGCTAACTATTTATTTAACCTATCGTCCGAATAACAACTATTGATTTAAACTATCGGCCAAATAACAACTATTGAT